>OZ005651.1:327140526-327740526 GCA_963930645.1 Salticus scenicus
CTTTTCAAATGTTGAATTTAATAATTAATTGAAAGTATAGAATAGTTCCCATTCTGGTAAAATGACTTATATTAGTAGGTAAATATTAAAAATATTCTATAACTCCGAACTCCATTTTATTTTATTTTTCTCTCAAGGTACAGTTTATACCGCCAGTTTACACAAGGTATTATATCGCGAAGATTGTTGTTCAAGGAGCACTTGTTCACACGTACACACGCAAAAAAAAAAAAAACTTTGACTTTTTTTATTCTTTCTATAGTTAGTTTTTTTTTTTTTTTTTTCGGTCTTAAAAATAACACGTTTTCATTTTAATATTTGAAATATAGATTTAAAAGTATTTGTGCATGTTTTTTATTACGTATATTATGAACTTGAGAAAGGAATTAGTCTGCAAGTTTTTAATTTTTGTTTTTAGAAATAAAATTATACAAACTGTTAGGTTTTACAGATTTATATTATGCATAAAAGTTAAAAAATATATATTAAATGTAACATTTGACGTGTCTAAAAATCCATGCTTAGTATTGTATAATATATTTTAGTGAATCTTCGATTACGTTGACTACGATTATTAGCGGCATATTAATAATGAGACTTTGTTTCAATGTGATTATCGACTTTTTAAAATTAAGTCTTTTTTTTAAATAAAATGATTTAGCACAGATATAAATACAGGTCGATAGAAACGGCATTTAATATGATAAAAAAATCGAAAGAAAAGATAAATACTTAAAATATTGCAGGAATTTTTAAAGATCTAATGTTTTTTATATATTTTTTAAAAATTTTGATTAAAACCGCTGTTTAAAATATTTTTATTTTTTAAATGTACCGTTTCTGGTAGATACTCCGCAGGTTATATAATCCAGTTTTGCACCAGAAATTTCAATTGATAAATAAATTTATATTTGTACGAACTCTTCCTTCAAAAAAGTATAGATTTCTCTATTAAATAAAATTTCTGGTGGAGAAATGACACATCTTACCTGCGGGTTATCTACCAGAAATTACGGTACTTTTTACTTGGGCCGTGAAACGTATTACGTTAACAATTTTTGTAATATTTTTTAAAATGAAATAAATTGTGAAAAAATTATCTCTTCCCTTAAAGATGAAAGGATTCACTTATTTTTAAGCAGTATCAGAAGAAAAACATTAACTGATTTTCTTCTTTTAGTTCAAATATACAGTATACTCACGATTATCTGAAAAATTGAGTGGCGCGGATTTTGTGGATATAACGAAAATCGCGGATAAACTACAAAAAAGACTGAAATGAAAACGAGAGGTAAATCATATAAAAAATATTTTAATACAAAAACGCAAACATACTGTACATAAAACATAATGCAAACAATGAAAATATTTATAATTAGTAAAAATATTTGTATATTACTACAGGATGTGTAACAAATAATGAAACAAAAACAATATAGTTCTTAATATTTGCATTTTTTTCCCTCAAAAAAAAAAAAAAAAAAAAAAAAAAATAATAATAATAATAAATAAATAAATAAATAAATAAAAATAAATAAATAAATAAATAAATAAACAAAAATAAATAAATTAATTAATTAATTAATTAATAATAATAAAATAAATAAATAATCATTTGTTTTGTTGAAGGAACCCTTTCTCGTGATCCCGCCCTTTTCCTGCGTCCGCGGATAATCCGCAACGCGCACAGTCCTCTCGTGGATAATTAGGATTTTACTGTATTTTAATCTTTCTTTTTCTTCTACGAGAATTTTTTCCTTTCTTCTGTAATATTTAATTTTTTTTAAAACCTTAATTTTGAAAAAAACTAAGCGGCGTTAAAATGGATATATGGTACTGTTTTAGATTTATTTGTGGCCATAATTTACTTCTTCACTGCAAAAAAAAAAAAAAAAAAAAAAAAGTTAAAAGTACAGGAAAAATCTGGCAACTGGGGTGCAGTATTTCTCCGTCAAATATACAGTTTAAAACCGTAAAATTGTATCACTGACATATATTTTACACAGGAATCCTGTAAATCAAACAGATTTTTTGTTAAGAGTACAGTTTTCTCCTGTATATTTGATGGAGAAATACTGGAACCCCTGCTGACAGATTTTTCCTGTACTTTTAACAGTTTTTTTTTTTTTTTTTTTTTTTTTTTTACAGTGTTCGTTTCTTCAGCCTTACTTATATATGTTGGCTTTCTATATATTTGCCTAATGGTACGTCGCGATTAGACAGTTTAAGTTACAGAAATATTTAAAATAAGACTAAACGATATATATTTTTAAATATTAAGGTCTAAAAAATGTAACTCAATAAAGTAGTTAAAAAAAAAAAAAAAAGTATATGCATATGTATATTTTTTAAGCTATCCTATTTTATTGATTTTCAAAAAGTATATGTATATATATTTTTTAAAGCTATCCTATTTTATTGATATTCCTACAAATTTAATTGTATATTTTCATTTATGTTAACATGCAATATTAATATTTTAAAACCAGAATTTAATCGCTTTATAGTTATACAAAAAAGAATTTCTTTTAAAACGCAGGAAAGAGGAGGAGGTAAAAAAAAAAAAAAAAAAAGGTAACACAAAGTTATATGTATATATAATATTTACCTAAATAACCAACAACGTCCAGCAATTTAAAAAATAGTTTTCACATGGCATTCAAATATGTGGAAATAATATTTTCTGCCTTGTGCCATAGCAAATGTGCTGGGTTTATTATTATTATTATTGGTTTTGCACCAAAATAAGATAGCTGATTAACTTCTCCTGAAAGATTTCCATTAAGATTTCAGCAGTAATATCGTCTTTAAAATTAAAAAATTACTCAAAATGAACAAAGTTTGTAAACGTATCTGTAAGTGAAAAGGAAGCTTTTAACACACACACACACAAATACGTATATATTCGTTTATCTGGTATTCCCGAAAGTTATATGGTGGATCAGCAAATTTCATAATTTAGAAAGCATACCATTTTTTTTGCTAAATATTCATAAACATCAGTAGGTTGATTATATATATATATATTACACACAACATAGTTTTTCAATAAATATAAAAAATATATCAGAAATTTCTAGTAGTTTTAGTTTTCATTCCTTTTCATTTCTTTCTTTCTTTCTTTCTTTCTTTCCTTTTTTTTTTTTTTTTTTTGTACATGCCTTTTCTATTTTATTATAATTAATATCAAAAGATTATCCATATAATATTCCTCTAACGTGGACCAGTTACGATTAAATTTTATCGAAATGATATGTTAATGAAGTAAGGTACTATCTGGTTGGTTAACCCAGGTTAGAATGATCAAAATGATCTAAAGATTTTGGCTACAAAAATTTAATCTAAGACACTTGAAATGCGAATTTTGAAAAAACATATCTCGTGCTGAAACATATGCTCAAAATTTCCTGTTTATAAATATATTTGGAAGAATTTAGTTTGCTAAGACTCGCCTTTATGATCAGCTATTTGGCAGAACGGAGGTAGCACCATCTATTAATCGAAATCGAAATAATCATATTAAGATAAAGCCAAAATTATATATATACTAGCTGACCCGACAAACGTTGTTTTGTCATACAAATTATTTCTAGAGAATATTTTGCTAGAAAAAAATAACTAACTTATTGTAAGTGTGTAAGGATGTGGTATATAAGTGAAACAGGTATGGAGCGCTGTGAACGGTGACTATGAATTCCGATTAAAACGTAAAAGTCATAGTTAACAACTAAATAAACAATTTAAATTGGACTGAATTGTAAATCTAAACCACCTGAATCCACCTGAAGACACACAAAAAATTTCATTAAAATCGGTCCAGCCGTTTAAGAGGAGTTCAGTGACATACACACGCACAAAAGTATGGGACCCCTTTGGTGACTTTAAATATTTTTAAGCCATTTTTGAGATGAATTGAAATGGCTATCTCAATTGTGGAACTAAAGATCTTGGCGAGAAGCGTCCGAGCTACTTCGGTGTCAAATTTCAAATTTTGCCAAAGGGATCCGATACTAAAGGTGTTCCATGCAAAAAATAAATAAATAAAATATCAGTGACATACACACGCACAAAAGTATGGGACCCCATTGGTGAATTTAAATATTTTAAGCTATTTTTGCGATGAATTGAAATGGCTATATCAATTGTGGAACTAAAGATCTTGGCGAGAAGCGTCCGAGCTACCTCGTTGCCAAATTTTCCATACAAAAAATAAATAAATAAAATATCAGTGACATACACACGCACAAAAGTATGGGACCCCTTTGGTGACTTTAAATATTTTAAGCCATTTTTGCGATGAATTGAAATGGCTATCTCAATTGTGGAACTAAAGATCTTGGCGAGAAGCGTCCGAGCTACTTCGGTGCCAAATTTCAAATTTTGCCAAAGGGATCCGATACTAAAGGTGTTCCATTCAAAAAATAAATAAATAAAATACAATAAATTAGCTACATAAATAAATTTGTAGGTTAGGGTGGTTGTTAATCAACGTGCGTGTAAATTTGATAGAAATTTTTTTAAAATACTCATTCCAATTCCGCACTAAATTTGCAAAATGTGTAGTTTTTTATGCACACTTCAAAACTCTTCAAACACTAATTACATCTTGATGTAATATTTCAATTAGGACACAATTTTTTGTATAACAATAATAACACGAAGTTACAAAATATTTTCCTGAATTTGATCGCAGCACCAACTGTCGGGACAAACTGGAATTACAATAGAATATACGCAAGCGAAGTGTGACGTCACTGACCGTCAGTAGATCCAAGAAAAAGATTTCCTATGTTAATCTCCCATTGGATTTTTTATAAAAAATTATTCAAAATCGAGGAAAATTATTTCTCGATTTTAATCCCCGTATTTAGATATAGATATGTATTAGTTATCGTATGCATGTGTTAGATTGAGTTATTTTGCTCTCAAATTGACAAAATTTTAATTTTAAATTTCAAAACTCTGTCTTCCTTGGCGTTTTTTGTATTTGGCGATCAAAAACGTAATACGAAAATATACATGCCAGATGTATATTTTCGTAATATGTATTGTACGAAATTGTTTCATATTATTCATTACTCTCTTAATATAAGTTGTTGAAATAACCATTATTTTTGAAAGAAATTAAATATGTTTGCCAGATGATATGGCGATATTTTTTTTTCCGCCAAGCATGACAGAGTTTTGAGATTAAAAATTCAAATTTTATCGATTTTACAGCAAAAACAACTCAATCTAACGCATGCACATGTTAACTAATACATATCTATAACCAAATATGGGGATTAAAGTCGGGAAATAATTTTCCTCGATTTTTAGTAATTTTTTACAAAAAATCCAATGGGCGATTAACATAGGAAATATTTTTCTTGTATCCACGGACGGCCAGTGACGTCATCACTTCACTTGCGTATTATTGAATATTCGATACTACGATCGTAGCGCAGTCTGCCGGATCCAATGTGAAACATTCCAGAATCAACAACAATTTATAAGTGATAAATTAATTAAATAAACAATTTAAATTGGACTGAATTGTAAATCTAAACCATTCTCGAATCCACCTGAAGACACACAAAAAATTTCATTAAACTCGGTCCAGCCGTTTAGGAGGAGTTCAGTGACATACACACGCACAAAAGAAATATATATATATATCAGTTTTTTTATTCATTATAGATAGATTGAATGTTTTTTTTTTAAATAGTTGTTTATTTATTTATTTTGCAGATACACATATTAACTATAGAATTTCTGTTATTTCTGGTAAAATGATAATTTAATGACGTCAAATTTTATGAAATATTTCATTTTTAATGTAAAAATAATTTAATTTCTAAGAACTTTTAATTTAGCAGAGGAAAAAAGCAGAGACTAATTTAGAAACAGAGAAGAAATTTAGAAAATATAATTTCAATTTTACTTTCTAAAATTGAAATTATAATGCAAATATCAAATTTTAAATATCTTTTACTGAAATAAATAAATAAATAAATAAATAAATAAATAAAGGAAAATACTTAATTAATTTTATTTATGAAATTTTCTTTTCTGAAAATAATATTAGATATGTAGGTACCATAGCACAGGTGCTCTGTGCGGAAAAGGCTAACAAATAAAAGCGTAAACTTTTTTTACAATTAAAATATATGTTTTTTTTTTCTATCTCTTTTCATATTAAAACTAAAATGCGTATTTAAGTAGAATGTTACAAGAAAATATTTCTAGCAAAAATTAATTCTGATTTAATTTTAAAAACTTTTATTAATATAATTTTCTTAATTTAATGTGCACTGGCAAATGAAAACGTTTTTTAAAATTTGACTTCGCAATTTAAGAAAATTCTGTGGTTATATATATAAATACATAATATGCGGTAATTTATATCTGGTTATATATTAAAAAAGCTAAATCCTCCGTTTATTTTGTTGAAATTTTTCTGATTTTAATTTCCATAGAATTGTCCCTTACTTTAATGTGACTTAATTATTTTCATCTTCTTCTTCTTTATTTTCTTTTATTTCTTTTTGTTAGAAAGTTAGAATGATTTCAGAATATTTTTTCGAAAAGTTTATTACATATTTTAAAAACATGAAATTTTTCATTTTCAAAAATGTATATTAATTTATAGGTTTTTTGTAAAAATTCACTGATTTTTTTTTTTTTTTTTTTTTTTTTGAGCATGTTTTATTTTTAAAATTTATAGCAGAAGGGGGGAGATGAATGTGAAATAAAATTAAAGATGAAAAATATAATATAAATAATAAATAGATAGATTGTAACAATAAATAGGAAAAAAAAATATATAAAAGTTTGATATCAGAATATGATATAAGATACATTTTTGTGTTGAAAGAACAGTAGAAATTGGTAGATTTTTTACAGCTGAAAATGATTTTTAAATTAATGAAAATTTTGTATGTTAAGTTATTTTGCGTAACTAAGTTATTTCACCTGACTAACATTAAGTGAATTTTTTTTTTTTTTTTTTGCTATGAATATGGGTTCTAAAGAGATTCAGGTCAATTGTTTACACGTAGGACCCAACCCTGGGTAGGATGCCCTTCGTGCGGGCTTTCTATGAGCGATCTTAGTGCGTAGGTATGCGAGTTTCGGAGAAGACCACGGAAAACTGCAAAAGGACAGGTTGTTGAGAGTGACCTGGTTGTGAAACTGGCGCCGCCTACCATTTTCGATAGCATAACCTCTCTGACACTGATGGAGCGCTGTGAATAAGGAAAAGGTTAATATAAAATTAAGAAATTTTTTAAATATAAATTAAATGAAAAATCTGAAGATAGGTATCTAATGATCTGTGATGAAATTTAACAAATAATATATATGTTAATTATAAAGCGTAAAGTAATTATAAAAACGTTAATTATAAACGTTAAGTTAATTATAAAAACGTTAATAGATGACGCAGAATAAATTGCGATATTTTAATTCTTACTTTAACTTTTGAAAATGAAATAATCGTCAAACATTTTTATTTTTGCATTTAAAATGCTTTTAAAATACGAAGTCTTATCGTTATAAATGTCTGTTTACATATGAACTCAGAAACAACCTTTTTCACCAGATTCAAAATAAAAAATAAAATACGTGAAGTAGAATTAAAGTGCATTAAAACCTGAGCTAAACAGATATTTTAAATGATTTTACGTCTAAAATAATGAATTAGCCGTATAATCGCTGGAGATCATTTTTACGTATATAAGATGTTTAAGAAGATACAATTTTATCTTTTTCTAACTTGTCTTAAGCACCGACTTTTTAACGGGAGATAAGTTCTTATACAAGTACAGCAGATAACAACTGCCAATCAGTTATATATATATATATAAAAAAAAAATAGCGCAGATTTTGATAAATTGCTACAACATTCAACGGAACTCCTTTGAGAAAGGTAAATCAAACGACACAAATAAATAGAAAACTGACAGTGAACCAATTTATAGCGTTTAGATAACGCGAGAAAAGTATTTATCGTCGAGATTTCTTTCTTTGTGCAAAGGTAGTAAGTTTTATTTTTCAGTTTAAATAATTAATAACGAACGGAAAATTTATTAATAGTCAGGTAAAATAATGGGGATTTTTTTTTTTTTTTTAAATGTATGCAAGAAAACAATTATGTATGTGTATATACATATATTATATACATAATAACATACTTTATAGTCCATTCTTATTCATTTTATATAAAGATATTTTACCTCGACTACTGTTTATAAATAGTAATTTTTGTAATATATTTATACGAGTTAATAAAATAAAGAAAGTTTTACAAAAATAGAGTTAGAGAAAGTTATGAGCAACAACAACTTTCAATAAATAAGTGGATAAATATACATTCATGTTTTTCAGTTGTTACCGATATCATAAACTAATACAATTCATTTTTGTATTTTAAGGGTTACACTATAATAAATTTTGATTTACAAAGCAAGTACAAAGCGAAATAGAAAAAATAAAAAGGACTTAAAGATTAGTTTTGTAAAAAGAAAACAGTCATGTTTTAGAAGTAACTGTATATTCTAACTACATTTTTCTAGCAAATAAATAATTAAAAACACACGCGTGAATTTAGGTCTCATTATTCTTATATTAAGTGAAGATTCATCTTTATTTTTAATTTAATGATTAAACTGAATGATTATTTTAATGATTAAGTGTATTTCGATTTATTACACATTTTTGCAGTTTTAAGAATTTAATATCAATTAAGTGTTTAAAATATTAAAGATAAATGTGAAAAATTATTATTATTATTTTTCTTCTCATTTGTCAACTTCGCGTTACGTTATAATTTAATCATATTTTTAAAGCGTAAAACGTGATAGATAAGCTATGTTTTTTTTTTTTTTTTTTTCCCAAGCATTAAAACTTAATACATTTTTTACTTAAACATTTTGTTTTTAATTTTACTTAAAACTTATAAGTAAATGTAAATTTATAGTTTATTTTTACTATTATTATGATATCTGAATGTTATCAGTGTTCCGATATTTTTATATGTATTTGCTTTAAAAAATATTTATGAAATTTTTGTATCGTATTATGCCCAAAAGATTAAAATAAAACTAATTTGCTTGACTCTTCATATTCGTCTATCAAACATTCGAATAAGTCTTTTACGGTATTTTCTGTTACGTACTTTAATAATTAGCAAATAAACTGCCAATGAAAATTCCAATCTAAATGTTATTAAAAATAACAATTAAAAGTTTTGAAAAATAACATGGTATCCATAGGCAGCTTTGCCTCCAACAAAATCATTTAATTAAACATAATTGCGTAAACAACTTATTATTTAAAACATAATATTTGCAGTTCTGTTTAAATATATTCTTTTATTATCCCCCAAACATCTATTTATCAAAATAAAGAAAAGAATCTTAGGAAAAAAATGTATATAAATAAAGTAAAAAAAAGAAAGAAAGAAAAAAAAAAAAACATTAATAGTAATAATAATATTAATAACTACAAAAGCCATTGCAATGTTAGAGGAAAACATAAACGAATTTCTGCATTTATTTCCATTTACTTAAAAAAAAGGAATAAAGAGAAACAAGGATATATTAAACAAAATATTTCAAGAATCCTCTTAAAACAACATTTTATTAAACGGGAAAAAAATATATCAAAGGTTTCTCATAAACATATTTATTGCATAAAAGAAGATTCGTTTTATAAGAAAATTAAGTAATTTAAATGAACCTTTATCACCGAAACTGAACTACTTTAGTGGTGAATATTTAATATAGTTGAAGCCATTAGCATATAATTTTCAAATATGCGACGTAAACTTTAACAATAATAAAGAAAGATATCTCTTGTAATTTTGGTCTTATGAGGCACATTTTTTGAATTTTTCAAGAATATCGATCACGAAAATTACCTTTACATCATAAATAATTCTCTCTAACATCCATATAAAATTTAAATTTCACGCGTTTTAATGGAGGAAAAAAAAATCTATATGAAGCGTGCTGTATTAAAATCACTCGGTACTGAATATTTGCTATTTCAGCTATTACTCACCTTATCAATGAGGTTTTCAAGCGGTATTAAGTTTTACAAATAGTTTTAAATATTTGTTAATAAAATGCTTAAATTTTTATTAAATGCTTAATGAATAAATAAAATAACATTAATGCTAACGGAAAAAAAATGAATAACCAATAGCAAGGCAAAAACTTTGATAAGTTTGGAATAATAATAATTAAAAAAGTAAAATTATATCTAAAAATCATGAACAACTTACACCTGCTATAAATTAAAGGACTAATGTGTGTGTGTGTATAGTAAGAGAAATTATAATAATAGAATGTTGGATGTAAAAATCCTGCCATATTGAATTACAAAATACAAATGTGATCTAAATACTTTAAGCGTTTTAAGAGAATTTTTAATTAGTAATGAAATAAATTTACCTACGAAGTAGGTGTAGCATAAAAAATGCATAGATATGCAACTTACTTCAGGTAATAATAACGGAGTGTAAGGTGGAAATAATCCTAGCACTGTTAAAATTTGATGAAGATCATTGTTTATATTCTATATATACAACATTTTTAATGATTTTTTTATTCCAATTGTATGCATACCGGCGTTAGGTACATCCTATCTAATTATTCCATATATTTAAAATTTTCTCATAAAAAACTTTATGTTGGAAAATATTAAATATTTTATGCATGCGCAAGAGAAAAAATATTTATTGTGTTGCAACAAAAGTTTTAAATTGATTACAATGCGGAAGCGCTTTATTTTGAAATTTTTTAGATTTGTCTAATGCAAGAAGAAAAAACATATTTTGTGATGCAACAAAAAATTAAATTGATTACAGTGCGGAAGCGTATACTAAAATTTATGATCGAAAGAACAATAGAAAACCGAAAGAAATCAAACCAATCGAAGTGGCTCAAAAAAAAAAAAAAAAAAAAAAAAACTAGATGCATGCCGAAGATGATGAAAAAAAAAAAAAAAAATGTTCCGGAATCTCTTGAGAAATAAGAATTGTCTTTCAAAACAATGTTGAAAAGGACTGAAATGCGTGTCCAAATGATTGGCACGTAGATTTTTCTAATATTGAAATGGAATACAGAAGATACGTTCGGACTTAGATGAGGCTTGTAGGTTCTTTATTTTCCTTATTTATTTCTTTATTTTTTTTTCCGTTGCGTTCAAGGAAATCTGGTAAGAGAGCAAATAATACAGTGATGACCAGTAGATAAAAAAAATCTACTTTAGTTCCACCTGACCGCTCCTTTTATTCATAAATAAATAAGTAAATAAAGAACATATTTTCATCCAGCATAAAGTTTCGATCACGTAGAGAAGAAGGCGCTCTCTCTCTATTCAAGAAAAGTTAAAAAAGGAAAGCAAACGCGAGTGTACGGTGGCAAATAAGATTATTTGACGGATGACTGGAACAAATGCGATTATTCCATGTTTGGGGTACTCAATTATTTACGAGACACCTGACAAATTTCAAAATTAAATCACATTTTTCTGTCCCTAAAACACCGAACTTAAAGAAAAGAAGAGAAAAAGTATCCGAGGAGTCTCTCCGAGGAGCTTTAAAGCATACGTGTGCAGGGGGATGTTTTGTTTCAGAAAGCTTTTGTAGCCAATCTCTTAATTGCTTCTGCATCCAACTCACTCTGTTCTCCAAGAAATGGAGAGAGGTCGAATTCGAAATTACGCCTAAGTGCCAGCAATTGATAGAGGAATAATTCTGCGGGAATGACACTCTTGTACTGGTAAGGGTGTCCCAGAGGGACTATAAACTGGAATGTTTTCATTTGGACATTTTTGCTCACTAATGGAATGCAATTGTCTACTCCGGTTACGGGTTTAGGAGGTTCGGAAGGACTTGAAAGTATGATGGAACTTAAATGAATTGCTTGCATTTCATGTTGATATTGCATTTAGAAATTAATGTTTTATTAGAAAAGTTAGTTATTTACTAAAAGTTAAATACTTATCTAAAATATAGTAAAATAACTTATTAAATAAATATTCAAGTAAAAAAGTTATGGACGATAACACAAGATATAATTCATGCTAACACAACACATACGATTTGCTGCATTTTAGAAAATAAGTTTTAAAGTGACTTAACAATAAAAAATTAAATGATATTCAGAAAATGAAATATTTATTTAAAAAGGTATTTTTAAAAATAAATGTAAAATGAGATTTAATTTTTAAAAATTGCTTAACCCGGAGCTTACACTACATTTATAATATTAAAAAAAAAAAAAAGGAAGGAAGGAAGAAAAATAGATTAAATAAAGTGAGCTTAAAATGAAAAATTGTAATGCTACCTAATCTCTTAAAAGTATTTAATTTTCAAGTATTTCTGAGAAAATAAAATACATAAAATGCTTACTTTTGATATTTGTATTACGATTATTATTCGTTGCATTACAAGAAAAAAAAAAAAGGGTTACGAATAAAAAGTTAAAAGGCAATCGAAGAAGTAATTTTTTCTACTTTTATTTAAAATGCATTTTTTTTTTTTTTTTTTTTCATCAGGAACAAAAAGAACAGAGAAGAAAATGATTTACCTGGGATATTTGAACACCATTTATTTGGTGCTATTAACTATAAAATGTTTCCTATATAACTATAAATTCACACAAAATATTAAAAAAAAATGTAAGTATATAGATAAAAATTAAAAACACATTATTATACAAAAAACAAAAAGTAAAATTTTTATATTTCTGTACTTTGATACGAAAGTAAAGATAGAAGAACGTATGGAAGATTGTATTTCATGTTAAATACGAATTTCTCTTGTGTGATATATTTATATTCTCTTGTGTGTGTGTGTGTATATACTCTATAACAAAAAAAAAAAAAAAAAAAAAAAAAAAAAGTGACGCACCAAGAAGGAGTAATGCAAACTGGACACAAATTGACACACATACAGGTTTTGATGAAATCAAGCACCAATTCATCATTATCGTCGATCCTACGTGCATTTGGTAATTCAGTGATTTCAAATACCCTTAATAGGTGGCTCAGTGGGGTTGAGCTCAGTCCCCGGATCTCTCTTCTATTGAGGACGTTTGGGGCATCATAAAAAGGGTCCTACAACCAGCTCGGGATTTTACCAATCTAACGCAACAATTGGACAGGATTTAGCACGATACTTCACAGGAACACATTTGCCAACTCTACCAAGCCGAATAACTGCGTACATAAGAGCCAGAAATGGACCAACACGTTATTGACTTGTTTACTTTGTCAGGCCCTTTCTCTTGATTAAATCCTTCAAATTTTCTGAAACTGTAATCACTTGTTTTTCTCCACATGTACATCACATCTACCAATTTTTGTCCCATTCGGACCACCCATTCCATCCAAAAAATTGAAGTTTTATTTAAAATATATTATTTAATTTTTAATTTGAAATTTTTCAATGAAAGACAGAAAATTCTATATTTTATGGGGTTACATGATTTTTGAAAAAAAAAAAAAAAAAAAAGTAATATTTTCTCTCTCTCTCTCTCTCTCTCTCTCTCTCTCTTTTAATATAATAAATAAAGTTTTTTGTTCCAAACTTTGAGTATAAAAAAGGACAACATATAAATAGTATATTCATTAAAAAAAGTGTAAAATTCAGACTATGGGACCTGGTTTTCAGAGACCTTTGAGGTAAAAAGTGTCCTCGTGGTGGTCAAAGTAACTCATGACAGCTTTAGCTGAAAAATAAAATAAAATAAAATAAAATAAAATAAATAAAATGAAATAAAATCAATGAATAAATAAAAAACAATTTTTTTCTGTTACAGATCAGCAAAGCTCATGCTTAAACGAAGGTTTAAAAAAAAAAAAAACTAATTTTAAATTGCAGACAGAGCTGTATGCAAAAACAGTACAACTTTTGGTACATTTTAGCCCACGTATAGGCTTGTAAAATAAGTTATAATCGAAAAATAAGAAAAACTTCCGTTGAAACTTTAGTAGATTCTATTTTGAAGAATTGTCCAAATTTTCTGTAAGATTGGTGCCTTACTTTGAGAAATCGTGTCCACAGAATTCAAAAATTGCGTATTCAGAAAAATGCGATTAAAGTTTTGAGTCCGAATAAAACGAATCTAATGTGGGAAATTTCCAAAGGCTCTGTTTCCTAACCTTTCACTCTGATTGACTTGAATATTTGGAAAAATATTCTAGACATACTGTACTTTTAAATTATTATTATTATTATTATTATTATTTTAATTTTGAAATCCATGTAACATCTTAACCGATTCGATACAAATAATGGACTTCTATTTGATGTTCTTGTCGATAGTGTGGAGATATGGTATATAAATAACAATTAACTATATATATATATGGAAAAATGTTTTCAAAAGTTACACAAGTTAGTAATTTAAATAAAAAAATAAATTTAAAGTTAAATAAATTATAAAGTAACGTATACCTATACAGAAAATAAGTTAAAAACTTAATACAAAATTAAATAAATTAGTCAAACTATTAATAACATTTTTATACGAATATTCAAGAGGAAAAGAAAACCAAAATATCATATGTAATGAAAAACTAAATCAGTTATTAAAAAATTAAGTGTTCGTTAAATTAGATTATTTAATTTTTAATGAATTTATTATATAAAATACGTTATAGTATATATGATAAAATATTAGAATTTATGAAAATAAATTAGGAATATCAAGGAAACTTTTAAGAAATATTTTATAATTTTGCATATTCTGAAAATAAAGTACCCAACGTTGAAAATGTAATTCATTTTAAACTTTAAAACTGCACTCGTTCCTCCATTAACAGATTTTTAATTATATTCAATATTTAGATTTACATCTCCAGTTTAAAATTTTTATTCAGAAATTAGAATCTAAAATTTAATTAAGACACTCTTTTCTTTTACAAACAAAATAGATAAAAATAATAAGCGTTTTTTCTTTCATTGAAACACTTTTAAACGACCGTCAATTCATCATTTTCGCATTAAAGCTTAAAGATCGTATCTCATTAAGCCTCAGGTAACGTGTAAATTTTTCTCTATTTAAAATCTTTTAATTTTTCAAAATTTAGTGTATACTTTGCTTTTGTATTTCCAGGAAATGCGTCTTTATATATTTTGTAAAATGAAATAAAGTATTTTAAATTGAAAGTATTAACCTGAGACTAATAAGTTATAAAATTATACTTTGAAAACTGAAAGTAATTAAAATATTGAATGATCTTTTTTTCTTTTTAAATAAGACGATTAAAAAAAAAAAAAAAGATTGTATTTAATATTAGTTACTATGAATTTGCGTTAGAGAGAGAGAATTCGTATTGTAAAAAGTGATAGGTATAACAAACAATTTCATAATTCTTGAATAATAAATGAAATAAAAAAAAAATCATTATGTTGAAATTTTATCATTGTTAATAGATTTTTGCAGGGTTTCGTGGAGTTCATTGTTTTGACTTTACTGTATTTACGCTGCTGAAAACAGAGTTTCATCTATAAGAAATTCGTTGCTGGAAAACAACCCGATTGTTTCTGTAGACGTTGTACCACTTTCTTGTAAAGCAATTAATTATATATTTGTAAAAGATAATAGAAAAATGTGTAGTTAAAAATAGTGGTTACAAACTTTATATAGAAAATAGTAACAGAGTTCTTACCCTCCTACATTTTACATATCATTATTAATTATTATTATTATTTTTTTTAAGTTGTTTATCGTCGAATTTCTGCAATTAAACAAATGCAATTTTTTTTCTAAAAATATACTGGTATTCAAAATACAGAAGACTGGAACCCCTGTTGTAATGTCGTAAGCTATATTTTTTATAAATGCTAAATAGAAAAAAAAGATATTTTTATAATTTTGTTACTATTTACATACAAGAAAAATAGTTAATTTATATTATTTTAGACACACTATTAAAAATTACAGAGAAAATTTACAAAATAATGTAACTTTGTAAACTTAAACTCTAATTATGGAAAATTACGTCATATCTTTCATGTCTTCCAATTTTTAAACGAAAATCTACTAGAAATAATTAAATTTCTGAGATTTATAAAGGAAATGGGGACTTTTTTGCTTTCATTAAAAACAAAAAGCGGTAGTTTTATAAATAGCGGAAAATTCCTATGTGAATATATTAAAAGGCCCGAAATTTAAAAATATTAAAACAAAATTACTCACAGTTAACAATTTTTTTTAAAAAAAACAAAACAACAAATAGATAGTTCAACTGTGAAAACATTTCTTTTTTTAAAATTCTTTAAAGTTTCTTATTATTAAATTTAACTCGTTTTTGACTTTACAGAAATCAGTATTGGGACACTACTACCATTTTGCTGTACTTTTTAAATTATATAGCATAAGAACAACTTTAAGAAGTGTGTGTATTTATTTATTTTACCAATTGTAAAGAAAAAAAAAATCCAATTTAAAATTTTTTAAATGAAGTAACTAATAATACTATGCCATGGAAAATTCCACAAAATCAATTTTGTAAAAAAAAAAAAAAAAAAAAATTACAATTAGAAATTTTAAAATTTAAATATTGTTCTTAGGTTTCTGAATATATGTTTTAATATAAAATAATTTTGATACTATAAAATGAGGGGAATCGAGGTACCTTTTAAGGATTAAAACTGACCAAGTTATTTAATCTTAACACTTAAACATATTTTTCAGTATAGTATACAAAACTAAGAATGAGATGCTAAAATTAAACAGAAAAGTAACTGAATAAAAATATTTTTTAACTAAACTTTTAATGGAAACAAAACCCAGAAAAATTTAAACTGATTAATTTGGTCAGTTTTAATTGTAAAAGGTCACTTATGTTTTTGTTTTTCATGTGAGTGTTTCAAAATTATCATATTAAATATAATTATAGGCATCTAGGAACTATATAAAAATTTCTGTTTTATAATTTTTGCAGAATTAATTTTGTGAATCTTTCGGTGGCATGATATTGTTACTTATCATATTTAAAATATATTTTTTAAGTGGAAGGCGCACTTTTTACAAACGATTTCGAAAATAAAGGCTATATACAATATATTTTAATAATTCGAAAATAAAGGCTAATGCTTTGCACTCTGTATATTTTATATGTAGAAATACCATGCTATTTGGAGAAACTAGTTTGCAAAGGTTAAATTTATTTTATATATTATGAACAATTAAAAAATTTCTCCGCTTTATTCGTAAATTGCTATCGGTTTATTAAATATAATTAATTCATGTAATGTTTTTTATGATATGATCTGTTTACTGCACCATAAATCTGATTTCATATCATAAAACTTTTTATCGAAAAGGAAATCAAATGAAAAAGCTTTATTTCATTTTATTTTATTTTGTACTTAATAGTTGCATAATATTATATAAATTATTTTATTTCCAGTTGAGATTAACTGAAAATTAATATATTGGTGACGAGAATTCTTATATAACGCATCTTAAGCGGGAAATGCGTTTTCTCGTTTAATAATAACAACAATAATAACAAAATTATTAATAAAACGAGCCTTATCTTTAGGCATTTTTCTAAAATAATGCATTATTGAAAAAAGGATTTTGCTTATTCATGTTTGACCTTTTAAGCGTCTTTGAAGTATATATACGGCAGTGTCATTTACTGCATCAGATGTTAAATATGAACTTTAAAATTATTTAAAAGGAATACATTAAATCCCTTTGTTAAATAAAGCAACGTTTTAAAGAAACGTCCAAAAGCGGGGCATATTATTCAGAATAGACAAATATGCTGACATGAAAATATGCGCTATATATATACATATATATATATTGAAATTTAATATGCTAGTCAATAGAGGCATGCAGACGCATTTGTAAAGTAACTCATAGTGTATTGGTAAAGGTATAAATGATAGCCAGAAGAACTGAAAAACGAACTTGTTATGTGTTTATTTATTTATTTTTAAGAGCTAGAGCTTGAATATGATAGAGTTGAGGACATATCACTCATCGGACCATAAAGCTTGAAGTTGAAGTTCTGCAACAATATAAAAGCGTACATTTTGTACATCCAATAAAATTAAAACTTAATTATTTAAAGCAAAGTTAATTAATATCACATTAAATGGAAAAACTTATACAGAAAAATAAAGATTCATAATAGCAGCATTAATTTGAATGTTTCGCATGAGAAATGGAGAGTAATTGTAACTAATAAAAGCATTTAAAAAAAGAAAATCTTGTTAACTGTAATATATATATATATATTAATTTAAATGAAAATAAAATAAAAAATGACATATCATTTTATAGAAATAATGATAGTTTTATTAATGAATATGTTTAATTTTTAAATGAATAGCTGTTTTTTTTAAAACTATTTTCCCCTCTCACAGCATCTTAAATAATACTGTTATTTGTAAAATATATTAAGATAATACTGCTATTTTTATGTTTTTGATATCTTTAGTGAACTACTTATAAACTAAGGATTATAATACACATTACACTGATCATTTTTCGTAGGAGAATGCCAGGGAACTATCCAAGTTAGTCAGGAATGCAGGATGCCTAACTTTAGGAATTTCGTTATAGACTTTAATAAAAAATGAAGCTATTGTAAAGGTATTTTAAACATAATAACTTTATGTAAAACGTAATCATGGAACTAAAAATGTAAAAAGTGGCTACTATCCGCGTATAACTATACTGATAGTATCGCCCAAGTTTATATTATATGCTGACAATACATATTTTATCCAAATCGTTGTGTTATTTCAATACTTCTTCGATGACATCACATTTCGTAGAAGGAAAGGTGATGCTTGAAAACTTCATTATGATACCACAATATTGTGAATATTGGGATAATGAATCTTGGCTGGAGATTGAATTACACGCTCTATATTTCTGACTGAATTAAACTGAGAGCTAGGTTTTTTATGCAAAAAAAAAAAAAAAAAAAAAAAAAAAAAAGTTTATTATAACATGTTCCACCAACCACTAATATTTGATTCATTACTTTAGAAACAACTTGTATTTGACACAGTAACAACATTTCGTTAGTACAGTAGAAAAAGAAAGTGCAAATCTTTCATTATATATTCATATACAATGCAACATTGAATATAGAGAGTTTCATCACTGGAAAATAAAAAAAACAGAAGATATGAAATTACTCTTCTTCAGAAATTAAGTGATTTTATTACATATTCTGTGCGAACAGCCTAATTAGAAATCTGCCAACCCCCTCCCTCTCTCTGTGTCTCTTTTTGTGACTTATCCATTAGAAGTTGAATGATAGAGTTTTACTTATTTTTTAATATTTATTATTATTTATATCATATTATTTATATTATATATATATATATATATATATATTAATATTTATTATAAATAATTATTATTTAATAATTTGCAGAATGAAAAGGATGATTTGCTTTCGGAAATCATTATAGAGAAAATTCTTAATTGGTTGAATTTTTAACATTATGCAGTCATATATCCAAGTATAACCTAACTCATTGTCTAGTTTTTAGCATTCAAAGGTAAAGAAAGACAGCGAAAACAAACTATTGAGTATTCATACACTCCTTCTCATAATTATAAGGAGACCCGTTTTTCTATATCAACTAAACACTGAACACTATTATTTAAACAAATATATTTTTTATTAATTTCAATTTCATTAATATACGATTTTAAAAAGTTTTATCGTTTTTCTATCTTAAAAAACTTTAAATACGATAAAAAAAAAAAAAAAAGCATTTTTCAGGTGTTCACAATTGTAAGGACAGCTCGAATCTTAGTATTTTATTTTCAATTATTCTTTAAATTAGTACTTTTTGGGTCTCTTTTTAGGGTGAAACAGTCAGACATTCTCTCTGGTATATATATATATATATATATATATTCTTTAATATTCAATTTCAATACCATTTCATACAGCATAGATTATAGTCTGAATACATTTAAACTATTTAAAATTGCTTTCTACTTGCATGCACTTTTCTAATATGATAAGTTACGATTTTTTCAACTTTTAGGCCACGGGAAAGGCAACAATACAGAAGTTTCTTTCTTCAAACTATTTCCCATTGCTCTAGAAGTAGAGCAAAAGCATAAGTCTTGTTGAAAAAAAATATTATTACCCCCCAAAATCTAACAAAAATCTGAGAACTCCAAGTATAAAATTTGCGGATATTCTCTTGATGTTCATAATAATAGAAAAAATTACTAAATTCATTTTGCCATCAGTAGAAACAGCTTCCCAGAGCACCATAAATCCAACTTTAAAATGCCCGATTCATATCTGCCTTTGAAAAATCTGCTCTGTCTTTCGCTATCTTCAGATCGTGCCAGTAACTGTTAAAACCATTTGATTAATCAAGAATAAAACGTTTTTCATCCGAAAATGCAACATTTTACCATTTAATATTGTTTTTATTCAATTTTAACACAGACGTTCTTTCCCCCATTAAATGCGTATTGATTATTACAGGTTTTTTATTCATTTTAACATATTATTAATTATTTTAAACATGCATAAATGTGGACCCCAACCTTTCGTTAAAAATTACAAGCAAATTCAGCAGCAGTCATTATGAGTCTTCGATCTCTGTAAAACAACTCTGATTTTACATCAGATCTCTCTCCTATCGAACCAGCAGTTTAACGTTTGATCATATTTCCTTCAGCAGTTTTAGATCTTCGAATTTCATTAGAAATTCGGCGGATTGAAATTATCTTTCCACCTAAAAAACATATTTATCATACTTCACTACATGAACGTTCTTTTTTTTCGAGGAATTATCAGTAATGTCCGTCCAAGAAAAATTGAAGGCTTATATATGAATTTATCTAGTCCAGTAGTTAACGAATTCGCATGTCAACTGTAATTTATCCGCTAGTAAGTTAAATAAAACGAAAAAATCTTGATTGTCCCTATAATTATGAACATCTAAAAGCGCGGAGAAAACAATATTTTGCTTTATTTTTTATTAATTTTGTTTCATATTAAAAACAATTATAGCAGTTTTGGTTTTTAAAGTACTAGATATATTAAGTGCACTTAGTATAATCTTGTTCACAATTATTTTTACATTAGGATTTTCAAAATATAAAGTGTCCTTATAAATATGAGAAGGAGTGTATAAATAATTCTTTAAAATTTTCCTAATTTATTAAATAAATTCCTGTTCTTTTTCAATGAGTAGCATAACTATTTTATTAAAATCGCGCAATAATATACGTTTATTCATAATATTGATTCATTTTTGCAGATGATTCAGTAAACTAATTTATTACATTGTGGGCTCCCAGGCACCCTTCCTGGAGTATGTTACTATTTAAGCACGTATTGCCATAGAATTTAAACATGTAAGCAAAATTTCAGTTTATTTGGATGTTAGGAAGTGAGATCAAATTTAAAATAAAATTTTTAACTGCATAAACAGCAAGTGAAGTAAAATAACGGCGTGTGAAAAATTTAATACCTATTCAAAGTAACTGTTTGGGGGTGAATCTCAGACCGTCGCAAGTTGCCCACTGCGTAGCTATAGTGCGGCGTTAAACCCACTCAACTCAAATGAAACCAAAGGATTTTTTTATTTTTCTGCTTAAGTCTTCTAATAATAAAGAACGGTACACATCTTATTTAATTATAAAAAAAAAAAAAAAAAAAAAAAACTAACGATTTTCTGATTTAACAAATTATATCACAATATTGAGAAAACTGCTCGCAATCGAAGAGTATCTATGTCGAAGAAACCGAACGGATACTTCCATACTTAAAGTGTTATTTTATATAAACTATATGTAAATCACATGACTTGACTTGAAAGCAATGTAATTATATCCGATTAAATATATATATATATACATACAGTATTTTCCGGCGTATAACGCGCAGGTCAAATAAGTGAGTTACACACCAGAAAATTTAATTTACAAATAAAACTATATTTGTAAGAAACAAAAGCTTGTTAAAAAATAGCTTTTACTGCAAATTTAAATTTCCGGTGTATAACTCATTTAACAAACCTGCGCGTTATACGCCTGAAAATACGGAATATATATATATATATATATATATATATATATATATACAGTGAGATAGAGAGAGAGATTTATGAATGTAAAACATCTATCTTGTTTTGTGATTTCAAAAATGGAAGAGAATTGATCACATTTTAATTAATTTAAAACTGCCAATTAGGTTGAAGAAATATATTACCTGCTTCAAAAAATTTTTCTCCATCTTCATGTACGAAATTTCGAAGAATCCAAAGTGGTTTACCTACATTATAGATGCCAAAACATTTTAATTTATTCCGGAGCATTTTTAGCCCCGATTTTTTTTTCGTCCCAATTTAATTTTAGAATATTTTTTTCCAATATATAACTAAGATAAAATAAGTAAATTTTACTTAATAAAAAAAAGTGGTATGGAATAAAGGTGAGGCTAAATGTGCTCTGAAACAAATTAAAATGTTGGCAATTCTGCTACATTATCTGCTGGCTGCCAATACGGTGGGGGCCTAGATTCAAATCCCGGACCAGATATGGATGTCTCGACTTGTGTTGTCTCTGTTAGGGGTAGCGATGGGAGCCCCTTCATAAATGGCCATCATATCGGCGTATCTCCGGCCAGTACTCTGCTGCGCCATTAATATATATATATATACATAGTTGCCAACATTTTAATTTATTCCGGAGCTTTTTTAGGCCCGCCTTTAACCCGCACCACTTTATTCATAGAATATTGTTTTTCTAATATATAACTACGATAAAATAAGTAAAAAATTACTCTTAAGTAAAAAGTGGTGTGTAATAAAGACGGGGCTAAAAATGCTCCGGAATAAATTAAAAAGTTGGCATCTCTGATATATATATATATATATATATATATATATCATAGATGCCAACATTTTAATTTATTCAGGATCATTCTTAGCCCCGCCTTTTTTTCATACCACTTATTTTTTAAGGATAAATTTTTCTTATTTTATCGAAGTTATATAGTGGAGAAAATTTTTCTATAAATAAAGTGGTGCGAAATAAAGGCGGGGCTAAAAATACTCCGGAATAAATTAAGATATTGGCATCCATGATATATATATATATATATGCCGTTTTTAAGCCTTCTTAATTTAATTTTATAAAGGAATAATTCATTGTTGTAAGATTAATAGTTGTAAATGACTTCCAAAAATGAAAATTAATTCTTGTTCCTCTCGGATCAGAAAATTAGGTTTTGATACGGACTGAGAAAACCCGGAACTTTTGTCAAAATTGTTAGATCAGTTTCCGAGAAATCCAAGACTTGATTTATATTACTTAAATAGCAGTTAGGTATAACACATATATAATATATATTTATAATATATATTAAATAGCAGAAACTTAACGTCAGAAAATTCTGTTAAAAATAGTGGTAATAAACCTTAATAAATTGTAAATATTGGCAGTTAATGTGAAATAATTTTACTATCTTTACATTTTGTTATCCATACAAAACAGAGGAAGTACTGTTTTTGGGTCAAATTTTTGAAACTGAGTTTTTGCTATACTTATAACGTTTTGATGTTCCTTAAATAATAATAAAAGATATTAAATAAATAGAAACAGGTTTTTAGTGGTTGGTTTGTGAGTTTGTTTTTAGAATATCTTAAGAATAAATAATATCACGAAGTCCAAACTTTTATTTATTTTTAACACTAAGCTTTTTTTTTTTTTTTTTAACTCAGACATGGTTTGTTTACAAATACATTCAAGGGAATAAATCAGATACATTACATCTATGAGCAAAAATTCTAGTATGTACAGTTTAACATATTTATACTGCATCAAACTAAATAAAATGATTGGTATTTTTCATATGCATTGAAGCCTGTTTCGTTTTGAACATGTATAAAAACCATTCATTATTGATATACAGGTAGCGTTTCCGGATTTGGGGACTTTTTTATACAACTACCACCAATAATTTTAAAAAGTGATATTTGCTATACATATTTGACGATTAATTTTCGAAGTAAATAGGCAACCGTTACCATTAAATGTTAGTGGTGGATTTTGAATGAAAAAGCCCCAAATCTGGCAATACTGTTTACAGGGCTACCCAAAAGCATTTTTATTTAATTTCGCTATACTTAGAAATTGCTGGAAGTACAAGTCAAGTCGTGTTATATGATTTTCATATAGGACTAAATTTAAATACACTATGCGGCATATATAATATTTATAGAAAATTTATAGTGCTACACAAAAGGGGAGCGAAATCATTCTTTTCGATTAAATGTAATTAATGGAAGTAATTTACTACATTTTACCATCTTTCTTCTATTCTGTAATCTGTTTTTATTGTATTAAAAATCAGAATAATAGTATTTCATGTGAGTGCCACACCAAATTTTTTTTTCAGTATAGATAAAGTAAATTATTTCTCTTTTTCTTGTTTCATTTTGTGCATGATTGAAAGTAAAACTGGCCCTATCTTCTATATCAACTTATTATTATTGTTGTTATTAAAATGACTAATTCTATATTTTTAGGCCTTTTTTATGCTTTAAATGTATTTAGCAATTAGAAAAGATGATGATTATTAAAGGAGTAAAGGTCAATAAGCAATACGAAAAATCATAATCATCATCATCATCGTCTTTCTTTCTCTTTCTCATTACTTAAACCAAGTTCTGTTCTCATTACTTCCTCGTTTACTTTAACTTTCAGTGCATTAGTTTTTCTTTATTATTCGCTTCATTTACTAGAACTGTGGGTTTTCACGCTGTAGTTTAGGCTTCATTAACACCTTAACGGTTTCTTTGCTTCTAATACCTTAAGATATTAACTCTACTTTTAATTATCAACGATAAAATTCTGGGAAGTTATGTAATTGCAAAATTCTAAAATTGTTAGTAATTTTTGAGCAATGACTTATACTTTGAATTTGGTATAACAAATTATCGGCTCATTCAGTAATATTTTGATAACTTTCTCGTTAAAAATAAACATATTTAGTAGTTACAAAGTCATATACAGTTGATAAAAAAAAAAAAAAAAAAAAAAAAAAAAAACTATCGTTAGTTGTTTGCTTCAAACGAGCCAGTAACACTATAGGAAAAAGTTCAGAAGAATCAAAGTATTTTTCAAGAATTTATTGAAATATTTTTTTAAACTATAAATTTGGGTATTTATGTGAAAAAAAGTTAAATTTACACAGTTAAAAATACTACTTTTCAGAATAGTTACCTTTGTCTTATTTAATTACAGTATTTTATTCTTAAAATAAGATAAAAATTTTATTCGGAAGGTGTTGAAAAATCGGAAGATTTCGCAGATGTCGATTTCTTAGACGAGTGGCGAATACAAGAATGAAATTTACTTACTATCCTTATTCTTTCTACCACTAATTTTAACTAGTAATTTTTGGCATAAAATAGTCTTTATAAAATATAAATTAAATATGTAAGACGAATTTTGTTAGAGAACGAGTGGTGAAAGAATCATTAAAGGTGGATCTGTATGAATTCAGGTTTATAACTGTAAATTGAAACAGAATCACACTTCTACAAGGTATTAAGTGTCAACTGACCCGTCTTTTATTCGTGACTCTTCCACCACTATATTCACATAATAATTTTTCAATAATTAATCGTAGAAACTTAGAAGAAGACGTTTACAATATAAATATAGTGGTGGAAAAGTCAAAGAAGAAATTGAGTCGGTAGACACCATGTTCTACCAAAAATGTTTTAAACGCTTGTTAATGGAACAAGAAAAATAGTTTTATTTTTCTGTTAGGTCATTTATAGTTTTTTATTATTTAAGAAGTTTTAAAAGATCGTTAATAAATTTTAAGAAATTTGTCTAATATATTTTTATTTGCAAAATTAAGAAAGCGAAATTTCCTTTCGTACCAATAGTTTGAGACTTCCATTTTAGTTCGATATTGGGAAGGCCCTTCTACAGAAAATTCCTTACATCCTCTTTGTAGAACAAAGACGCTAAGTTTATGTATGTGGAGTTTAAGGAAATTTTTAGCTAAGCCTCAAAACATAATATTAGAAAATAATAATAATAATAATATTTTGAATGTGAATAAAATTAAAGAACAAGTTACAAGATAAATATTAAAGAATATTATTAGAATTTTTAGTTAATATAGGAAATGATTTTTCATGAGGATTTTATGTTAAAAATGAATATTCAGAGACTTTTTTTGCTGTAAGGTAAAGCTAGGAGAGATCGCGCAGTAGGAGAGATTGCGCACATAGGAGATCGGCGGGAAAGAGTAGAGCGGGAGAATTACGATTTCAGGTGGTTGTACAACATCAATAGTGAAGTACCTACTTCAATGTGTATGTTGATTGCTTCAAGAGTCTAAGATAAAACGTGGTTATTTGTTGCGTTTTCAAAAATGAATGCTTGAATTTTCATAACCCTTCCTAGGAATTTCTATAGAGTCATAGTAATGCAAAATATTTTTAGATTAAACGATTTATCACAACCTACTAAACTAGACTAACGGTACATGCACCACGATTTTCTCTAAAGGTGAATAATTATTTAATAAAACACTGCGCAGTCTCTCCTACCAAAATGGGAGAGTTTGCGCATTTGCTATTTAGGAGAGATTGCGCGTTTAAAATTCTATACTAATAGAGATTTCGCAGCTTATTGGTGATAACAAGACAATGAGGATAAGTTTGTTGAATGTCTAAAACTGTTCCAGAAAATAACTTCGACAGTGATTGGACAAGTTCAACCCATTTCAGACGGAGAATCTCAAATTGAACATTATTCATGAGTGGCACGATGGACAAAAGCCACACCGCTGATGGAATTCAGCTCTCGAATGTTAATGTTAGCCTAGAGAAATTTATCGCAAAGTATTTAAATAATATTTTTTATCTGTTTAGTTCTTGCAATATTTTCAAGTATGATGCTCAAGGTTTGTGTAGCAGTCGCCTGCTTAAATAGTTGCAATAAAACTGAATGCAAGCAAAAAGTATCAGCCAACTTCAAATTTTTTAAAAGGACTGTAATTGTTTAAATTTCAATAAAATAAAATAAGTGAAATAAACATAACGAATTTTAATGTTGAAACAGATTCCAAAGCAATTGAAATTCAGGTTTTGTGTTTTGAACATCATTTTTGTGCGGAAGATATTGAGGAAAAAAAAAAAAACTTTAATAAATAACAAACGGTGGGCGATTCGGGGCTCAAAAGTTTACGCACACAGTCAATGCTGCCAGATTGAAGGACGTTTTTATTCAATATCCACCACTAAATTTTAAGTGTAACGGTTGCCTAATCATTTTTTGTAAGATATGTTTTCGAAACGGTTAGGCAATCGTTACAAATAAAATTTAATGTTGGATATTGAATAAAAAATTCCCTCAATCTGGCAGCAAAGCACACGGTACGCTTACGTTTCTTTTTTCTTTTCTTTTCTTTTCTTTTCTTTTTTTTTTTTTTTGACTGGAAAATGAATTGCACGCACCTGTCTCGAACAAGACTAACTTGTGACAGGCAATTGCATGATAGCTTCAAAATTTACAACAATCAGTGCAACAATTGCGGGCAACAAGAGATTCGGATAGCAAACAAGAAATCATTTAAGCTGAAAAGGAAATATACTAATTTTAAGCATAACTGCCGACATTTTAATTTATTCCGGAGTACATTAAGCCTCGCCTTTATTTTATATCATTTATATTTTAAAAGTTTTTTTTTTTCTTATTTTATCATAGTTATATTTTGGAAATTTTTTTTATAAATAAAATGATGTGAAATAAAGGCGGGACTAAAAATACTCCGAAATATAATTAAATTTTGGTAGCTATGATTTTAAGTTAAATATGTTATCATTTAACTTAATGGTCTTATTCTTTTTTCTATTTCTTTAATATTTTTTCTTTAAATAAAATTTTTGGAATTATTTTTAAATTTCTTTTATTTTTTTTATTTTTTAATTATCGATTGAAATATCCACTCCCAAACAAAAATATTTGTTTACGAAAACCTTACAACGATGTCATTGTCATAATTAAGCGCAATCTGTCCTACCCATGTGCGCAATCACTCCTACCCTATAAGGAGAGATTGCGCAAAACAACACACTTGGTTTTATTACAGCTGTTGTTTTAAATTATAGCAGAACAACAAAATAGTAATGGAAAGGCATTGAAGAAGGATCAGTTCAAAATTATGCACTAATATTTTATTGAAATTTTATTTTTCCGACTGAGTGAAAATAATGCCTGGACCGGGAGTCGAACCCCGGATTTTTGACTTACAAGGTCAAGGCTCTACCAATTGAGCTATTCAGGCCGACAACCGGTCGGCATTACTCACTCAGACAACCCTTATGCAGAAACATCTGGTCTATCATGTAGATAACCCGATAGAAATAAGCCGCAGGTAATGGAGCACACCATTAAACAATGGAAGAAAGCAATACAATTTTTTTGGCCTGGATAGCTCAATTGGTAGAGCCTTGACCTTGTAAGTCAAAGATCCGGGGTTCGACTCCCGGTCCAGGCATTATTTTCACTCAGTCGGAAAAATAAAATTTCAATAAAATATGATTTTCTTCCAATCAGTTGATTGTGTGATTTTAATTAAAAAAAAATGCACTAATAGTTTAGCAAAAAATAAAAATTTGGAATTTTTATATATATATATATATATATATATATATATTTAATTGTGTGCAAACTCTCCTAGCTTTACCTTATATAATTTGTAACTTCGATTTTACATTAATTATTTTTATTATAATTGCAATTAGTGATTTAATTCTATTGAAAAATGTTTGAAGACGGTAAAATTTTAGAATAAAAATTAAACTATTCAAAACGTTGCATTTTTAACTGATATATTTTCTTAAAAAAAAAAAAAAAAAATGTGAAAAGAAAAGAAACTGTACTAGATATCTTGATAAATTATAAATAAGTTAAAAAAATTCCTCACTTAAGAAACATTTCACACTATATAATGCAAATCGCCATACTTATTTTAAAACTTGAAACATAACAACTGATATTTTTTAGAACTTGCAACATTAAAATTTCAACTCTAGTTTATTGAAAAGGCTTTTATTTTGAGCATACATATAAACAAATTAATATCCGATCATTCTCGAAATTCTGATCAATAAAGAGCTTCCCATATTTCCCTTGACAGCTTTTGTGCGATACCTGAGAATGTGGTTGTTTTAATGTTATAAAAACGCCGTCAAAAGCATTCGAATTTGTTAAAAGGTGGTGTGTCTTTTGTTGTGAAAAGCCTTTTTTTATCACACATTATTTTAGGCATATACTTAAGCATTTTGTTTTTTTAGGAAACACTTATGCTTAAATATGCACTTTGGTACAAAGATAATTAAACTTGTAAAAGACGAAAAACCTCAACGCGAGTAATTTAAGAAGAGAAGAAACTGTAAACGGCGTATGGGACTTACTGAGAGATTCTTTACAGGTAGAAAATACACCTTCGAATACATATTTTGAGGGGTGTATAATTTATTAGATTACTTAAAACTGAAAAAAGTTGTAACAAATGTTTGTATTGGGTTACATATTCTTATACATAACATAATCGAATTCGATTTTAAAGAGAACATTATTTACAACTATGTCATTTTACATGACATAGGTGTTTTTATTAAAAGGTGCTGGCATTTTAAATAACGAATACAATGTTAAAGTGTTTTTGTAATGCAAATAATGAATAAATATGTTGAGTCATGAAATATAGTAACAAATATTCCGTTAAGGATTGCGCTTTTAGAAATATTATTGCTAAGTTTTTGCTAAGTAATTGCTAAAGTGCTAATTTAGATGGACGAAAATAGCTTATTAAAGGTTAAAAATTTTGTTTTTATCTTTCATGCTTAATTTTAAGTTATACTCTCTAATGCTTCCTCTCCTCAAACTGCGAGTGTCTTACATTAATTTAGCCAAACTAAACCGGTGTAAAAAATATTGCAAATATGTTTAATTTAAAGCGTTTAAAGGTTTAAAAGTGGAAGTACTGGATTCGATTCCCGGCTCTTGTATTTTTCACATAGTTGGTATAAAAAATCAGCCTTCCACTCCATAATTTTCTGAAATGAACTTTCAGGCTTGATAAATAAATTTCTAAATTAAATTGAAAATCTCATGGTCTATTGGAGTTGTGCCATGATTAATAATGCCACTTGATACAGCTGTGTTTGCAGAGTCGGTGACTTTGCCCACGAATGTTATGTGAGAAATGCCTAGTTGGTAATCAGCCAGGGTAGTTCGATGGTTTGAGCATCCGCACGTAAAGCGGAAGGCCCGGGTTCGATTCCTGGCTCTGGTATTTTTCACATAATTGTATAAAAAGTAAGCCTTCCACTCCATAATTTTCTGAAATAAGTTTAATTATTTAAAAAAATCATACGAATATGAATATATATCCTAATTTCTGCAAAACTTAGAATATTAGGAAAAATATACAACCAAAATAGTGATGAACAAAAATCATTCTGCGGTATAATTTTAACCATAGTGGGAACAAATGTAAATAAAATTTTTATTGTTAAGGGATGCTTTTCTTTCAGTGACACTAACTGATTTGTAGATTGGATGAAAAATGTGCAAACAAATCAGTTTTAAAATTTAGTTGTTGCTCACTTTTGTAGAGTTGCCATATTTTTAATTTATTCCGTAGTATTGTTTATACTTCCTGTTTTTTCTTTTTTCACACCACATTTTTGTAAAATATTTTTTTCGAATGTGTAGTTATGATTAAATAGTACGAAAAATATTCTTCAAGAAAAGTGGTGTAAAAAAAAGGTGTGTACAAAGAATGCTACGGAATAAATTAAAAATGAGGCAACTCTGCTTTTTCATTGACATAAAAAATATTCTAAAATAAGTACTAGTAATTTTTAACTTTTCATGAATCCTATTTCAAAAGTGATTGCAACTTTTTTGAATTTATCTGCAATATCATATATCATAATTATATATTATAATTAAAAAGAACTACAGACCGGTAATTTGAAAACATTGCGCTAAAGTATTTTTTAGAATGTGTCTTAATTCTCCGTGTGCCTTTTTTCCCTCTTTATCTATTATAAAAAAAATTCGGTGATTAAATAAGGCGAAAAAAACTTTCCTGATATAGTGGTGTGAAACGATCTGCAGGTTGACAGATCTAATCAAAACGATCACTATGACGAAAAAAAAAAAAAAAGTTATCTGTATAAGTTAAAAAAAAAATGTTTGGTACATATCAACAATTAATTAATTTTATATCAATTAATTAATATAAAGTAATAAAATCTTTTTGTAAAAAAATAGAACCGACTCCAAAAAGGAACTACTATTCAAACAACTAAAAATGAATGAAAATTGGCAGAAAATGGAACTGTAAATTGCGCCTAAAAGTATAAAAGAATTTCCTTCGCCAAACAACCTATAACACTACAATTAATCATAACTTTTAAAGTCGGCGCAAAATTAAATAAAATTTAATTAGTTTTTAAAGGTTTGTCTTTAGATCGGTAGCAACAAATGCTGTTGTCTCGAATGAGCCATTTTCATGTTTCCTTTATTATTTTATCACTGTATACAATTGGTCCATTAGTAGTATCTACATAGAACAGTGAACATTCTTCACAATGCGGTATTTATGCTTCTACGAAGTTAGATCATCCTTGATGGCTTTTGAATTTGGCGATAAAACGTAAGGCAAAAATATACACGCAAGATGTATATTTTCATAATATATATTGTACGATGTGTTGATTCATATTCTTGATTACTCTCTTGATATACCTTATTAAAATAATCATGATATCCCCAAAAGATTAAATATGTTTGCCAGATAATTTTGCGATTTTTCGTTCACCAAGGACGTCAGATACCAGCGTCTTCGCCAACTTTTGCTGCTTATGAAATCTTATTTGTTTTCTTGAATCAAAGTAGTTTTCGGCTGCGTTTTGCACGTAACAATGTGAGACGTGTATTTTGAATAGGATGTGATTTTTGTATTGAATACAGGTATCAATTTTTATTTAATTTTGCGCCGACTTCAAAAGTTATGATTAATTGTAGTGTTATAGGTTGTTTGGCGAAGGAAATTCTTTTATACTTTTAGGCGCAATTTACAGTTCCATTTTCTGCCAATTTTCATTCATTTTTAGTTGTTTGAATAGTAGTTCCTTTTTGGAGTCGGTTCTATTTTTTTACAAAAAGATTTTATTTTTCTCTTTTCAGTGAAAACTTTTTATATAGCAGAGCATCAGAAGACGTTCGATGGAAGTTTCACAAATCACAACTTCCAAGAAAAGTGACATTACTCAAAAAATGGTTTATGTCACTGAAAAATACGTTAAATGCACCGAATGTGAACAAAAAAGTTACATCTCCATCTAGAAAGTTAGCCACTCGAGAAACAGTTGTGCCAGTTTTATTCTAGTGAAGTTATTTTTAAGTTGATTTTTCTCAAATGCTGCATTTTTAAATTGTGTCACTTTTCTTGCGTTTATCGGATATGACCAAAAATCTATCTATTGAACGAACATACGTTAAATTAAAAAGTCTTTAGAAATGTAAAGAAAGGATACGCTGTATTCGTAACCGAAAATTCTGTTAGGCATATATATTGGACTTTACAGTAAATACGTGTCACTCACTGCGCTGGAAATTGCGCAGCGTAAAGTTCAAACAAAGAGCAAAATATGCATTGCAGCCAGGGCCAGATTATGGCATGGGAACACGGGGCACTGGCCCAGGGCCTCCAAATTTAGGGGGCCTCGTTTCCAAAAATTGAGAAGCAATAGTAGAATTATTTTTCATTATATGTCTATTTAAAACAAAAATTGATTAATTATTTTTCTTTCCATATTTTATTAGAGAACTTAAACAATTATTAAATTTTGTGTCTAATTTCCCAAACATCAGCAGATCAATGTACTTCAGTTTTTCATTTGTATTGTACATAAAACTAATGATTTTGTTATACGTTGCTAAACAAATGAGGAAATAGAAGGTATAAATGAAAGAAAAGTTTTAAAAAATGTACTATTTTTATTTATTTATTTCTGTTTTTGAGAATGGGTCCTTTTGGCAAGCTCTTTGGAGCAGGGTAAGGGGGCCGCCAAATAGCATCAGTGCCCCGGGTCTTCAAAAAGCATAGTCGGGCCCTGATTGCAGCTGACGGACAGAAGTTTCAACATCGATACTTACACACTGCTTTTACCAGTGTAGCTGCTTGCGTTCAGCAGTTAGAGTGAGAACAGACTTTTGTGAGTATCCTGTAATTTGTTTATATCTTAATGAAATCCTAATGAAACTTATTTCAGGCCAAGATCATTACAACAAAAAAAGTATTAAAATTAAATAATCTCTTACGAAGTTATAAGCTAACAAATTTCAATAACAACAACGACAAACATGGTTTGTATTGAGAACCTCTTCCTTTATGAAGTCGGCTTAAAACACCTATGCGTTAATCGATGTGACCGCTTACAATAACCATACTTTGAATTTTACATAGCATAAATATCACCCGCTACGCTACAACATATGCAATGTTTTTCAAGTGTGCACAAAATAGAAAATTATGAACAACCAATTGCACGTTTTAAGCATTCTGTTTTTAGCATTAATGTCTAAACTACCTTTGCGTACTACATCGATGATGCTCTCGAATTTTATAATTCACTTTTTTCCCCTGTCTTGAAACGTTTCCGAGATAGGATCGCTAACTCCACTCTTTTCCACCAGGTGGCGCTTTATGTTGTTGAATCGCGTATAATTCACTTTTTTCCCCTGTCTTGAACCGTTTCCGAGATAGAAGCGCTAGCATGAATGTTTAAACTATCTTTTTGTACTAAATCGATGATAATCTTCAACTTTCTAATTCACTTTTTTTCTCTAGAACCGTTTTCGAGATAGGAACACTAACTCCACTATTTTCCACCAGGTGGCGCAGCAAGCGGTTTAACCTTGTACTGCAGGGCCACTTTACTATACTTACATACCATTTTTATCATTTTGGCTGCAGCCGTTTAGCAGTTAAAAGAGTTGGGACTGATTTTTTTGAGCACCCTGTATTTTCTTTAGATCGTAAAGATATTACAATGGGACCTATTGCAGACCAAGACCTTTTCAACAAAACAAAAAGTATCAAAATCGGAGCATCCGTTCAGAAGTTATGAGCTAACAAACATAAAAAAAACATACGGTTTGAATTGAGAACCTTCCTTCTTTTTTTGAAGTCGGTTAAAAAAAAAAAAATAATCAAATTATATGAAAATAAATGTGATTATAATGCATAACATTCGAATTTAGCTAATTAAAAAATATCTGAATCTTTTAATAAAGCGCATTTAGATATTATTCTTTTCATTTCTATTCCTATTTTTATTTTCAATAAATGCTTAAAAAAAAAAAAAAAAACTTAAATAAGGTTTGAAACATTTTTTAAAATAGTGGTTTATGCATAGAAATTATTCAGTTTTCTTTTCTGAAAGTAGATAAGAAATTTCTCGAATATATTTTTAAATGAAAAATGTTTTATCTACAACTATTAAACTTTAAGTTTTTAGAGTGAAATAAGCGCGTGTTTTAATGAAATTAATTAAAAATTTATTTGAACTTTTGTAAGGACATATATATATATATATATATTAAAATTTTTTATTTCTTTAATTTTTTTTTTTTTTTAACGTGTATGATATTTATCTACTGAAATTCCCATCTATAATATTTATTCCCTCAATTTTTCTTTCATAGATGAGAATTTCCCAGAATTTGAAATTTGTTTTCTTTTATAGTAATTAAATCTCAATTTTTTCTAATATATCCCAGTCAAATCAAAATAGCCACAAAAAATTTCATTTTTTATTTTTAAATCGTATATAACATTTATCTTCTTACTAAAGAAATTCTTTTAGATCCTATAAATTTCAACTTTCCATCAACTTAAGTTTCATTACTAGAAATAAATTTCTGTTTTAAATAATGTAAATGTAGTAAATGCAAAGATGAATAACCTTCAAAAACACTGTAAAAAATATCTTAAATATAAACATATAAACTAACAAAAGTTCCTATAAACGAATAAGAATTTTGTAATTGGGATTTAACAGAATTTCATGAAACAGGGCGCTGCAGGAGTATCACAATGACAAACTTACTAAAGTTTAAAGGCATTTGTTCAATTCTATAAGTCTTAAATGAAAAAGTATCTACAAATGCACATTTTGATATATATATATATATATATTTTACTATTACTTATTTAAAAATATTCAAAAATTGTTTAAAAACAAACCATTTATTTTATTATTTTTGAAACTTAACATTTGGTCGAATGTTTTTTCAGTTCTTTTACTATCTTATTTTTCTAGAACACGAATCAAACATAAGCAACCTATTTTCTCTATTGTAATTTTTAATTATCGATATCAGTATATTTAATTTAAAGGAATATGAGCGTAGAAAATGTATGTTCTGATTCTTTCTTTTGTTTATTCTTATGCATTTAGTAGGATGTATGAAAGAGTAACATTTCATTTAGGTTTACACTTGCATATTTTTGCCCATGGGATTACCCCAAAGTACTGAGGTAAGTGAAGCGAAAGTAATCTGCTGTTACGCTGCTATTCTCTCTCAATCGTGCATAGGCAAGAATAAACAGCGTTTTAGTATCATTAGCTTTCTAGATTACTTATTAAAGCTGTTAAGGATAAAAGCCCTATTTTTATCAAAGAACGCGTAGGAGTTATTCGGCGCAATTTGTCCCTTTTCAAAATAATCAAGGGATCTTATCCATGGTTACTGCAAATCTTTTATCACCGTTCCTTTAGCTTTGATGATGCCAAATTAGAGCAAAGGCTGTTTGTTGAGTCAATAATGGTCTTTTTCTCGACCCATTCCCGACAGGTGTTTCAAAATGCAATGTATTGTAAAATTCATACAGAAAATGTGAAGATTAAGATGTATGTATTATCGCTTCTGCATGCGGTGCTTTTTAAATTTAGCGTTTTATTTCCATAGAACTAAATTAGTACTCATAAAATCAATTGATGTTGCAAGTTATGTATGGTGTGGCACACATTTTGATATGAGATAACGGTAAATAGAGGAAGTGTAATAATTACTGAAGCACATTTTGGTCCTATTAATAACTATTAGCATAATTATTAGGAATGTATACTTCTTAAAAATGTAAAATACATCTTTTAAACTTAATTGGTTTTGACGTAAATCACTCCGAATTTAAGGAAACATGATTACAAAATAAGATTTGTTTAGAGCATGACGAAATGTTTCTAAATTTAGGAGAAAACTGCATACAGTTATTTAAAATTAAATAATAAATTTCAATGATAGACAACAATGAAATGAGTACGTACTAAAGTGTTTTGAATGTATAAAACAGTTTATAATTAATTGTATCAAAATGAAATAACTACATTTGTTTTTTATTGGACAATTAAAACATTTCACGTACATTCTATCAAAAGAGGATATTTTGAAGTGTTTTAAACATTTTCTCTAAATGTGAATAAAACGCAATAACTCTTATGGGTTTTAAACGTTATTTGATTCACATACAATTTACTTAAAACTGAAAGTAATAGACACAAATACCGCAAAACTTTTGTGGCTCCGAATTTCTCCATTGCTGAGTTCAGTTGGATAGATTTAGAGTCGTATTAAATCTACACTATAGGCAATTGGCGACGGTTTGGGATTAAACCTTTTGTGGTCCAGAGGCATGACATCACAATTTTAATCCGAAGAGGGACATTTCTCTATAGTGTTTGAGATCTACTAACCTGCCCCATTTTCCATTAACACACGCTATATATTTCCAGCTAATATAAAACTTCATAGAAAATGAATTTCTGAATAATCTATGCAAATTACGATTACTTATTTCATAAATACTTGGATAACCGAGTTAATTCGATCTCATTGCAAGACTCATTCGTAATGTAAATACAGTGATTGTTTCTGGTTTGGTTTGGTTTGGTTTGGTTTGATGAGTACTGAGATTTATTGCTTGCCTCTAAGGCCGCTTATATCTCGAAAAATCCACACCACAAGGGTTTACAAGTTTTTATTATACAAATACACAATATTTTGAAGACATAAGACAACACAAACATCCATGCCCGCACCAGGATTCGAACCTGGGACCAGTAGATTCGGAAGGCAGCGCTCTACCGACCGAACCACCTGGCCGGCATCTGTTTCTGGAAATATTTCTTATTTGTTTACTCCGGGTGGGGCGCGGTTATCAGTGAAAACTAATTTCCCTGGAGATAAGAAAAATTTAAATCGAGTTATCATCGCAAACACATAACTAAATTTTTTATCGAAATCCTTCGTACAATTTCCTAGAAAACCAGGTTTCTGCTACATTTTGTTTCAGGTTAAGCACAGATTACCAGCGACTGCTAATTATCTTAAAGAAGAAATTAACTCAGATCGTTTCCGCATTTATGAAAATCTCTAACGCTATTTTATTTTAAGTTGTTCGAAGAAAATTTTTATAAAAACTAAGTTTCTGCCGTATGTTTCTCGGTTAAAATACGGGTTACCAATAATTGCTTGAGGTGATTGCTTGATCTTGAAATGAGGATATTGCAGATTGAACAATCATCTAAAAAACACACAGACTCTAAATATTTAGCAAAATCCTTCGTGGATTTTCGAAGAAAAGGAAGTTTCTGCCATTTTTATTATTAACCGACTTCAAAAAAGAAGGAAGGTTCTCAGTTCAAACCGTATGTTTTTTTTATGTTTGTTAGCTCATAACTTCTGAACGGATGCTCCGATTTTGATACTTTTTGTTTTGTTGAAAATGTCTTGGTCTGAAATAGGTCCCATTGTAATATCTTTACGATCTAAAGAAAATACAGGGTGCCCAAAAAAATCAGTCCCAACTCTTTTAACGGCTAAACGGCTGCAACTAAGTGATAAAAATGGTATGTAAGTATAGTAAAGTGGCCATGCAGTACAAGGTACACCACTTGCAGCGCCACCTGGTGGAAAATAGCGGAGTTAGAGTTCCTATCTCGAAATAGGTTCTATAGAAAAAGTGAATTACAAAGCTCAAGAGTATAACCGATTTAGTACAAAAAAATAGTTTAGACATTAGTACTAACGTTCCTATCTTGGCAACGGTTCAAGACAGGGGGGAAAAGTGAATTATAAAATTGCAGAGCATCGTCGATTTTGTACGAAAAGATAGTTTTGACATTGATGCTAAAAATACAAAGCTAAAAACGTGCATTTTTTTTGTTCGCAATTTTTTACACTATACACACTTGAGCTACATGGCTCACGTTGTAGCGTAGCTGGTGAGACATACGCTATATAGTTCAAAATACGGTTACGTGATACTTTTTGTTTTGATGTAGGGATTTTGGTCTGAAGTAGGTCCCATTATAACATCTTTACAATCTAAAGAAAATAAAGCGCCATCTGGTGAAAAACAGCGGAATTAGTGCTCCTATCTCAAAAACGATTCAAGATGGGAGAAAAGTTAGTTACGAAGTTGTAGGGCATCATCGATTTACTTCGAAAAGACAGCTGCTAGACATTATTGCTAAAAATAGAACGCTTAAAACGTGCAGTTGTTTGTTCGCAATTTCCTACTCTGTGCACACTTGAACTACGTAGCACACTTTGCAGCGTAGCGGATGACACGTATACTCTGTGGTTCAAATTACTGCTACTGTAAGCGGTCACATCGATTAGCGCAAAGTCGTTTTCAACCAAATTCAGAAAGGAGGGTGTTCTTAATTCGAGCTATGTGTTGTTGTTGGTGTTTGTAAGCATATAACTTCGTAAGAGATGCTCTAATTAACCGACTTCAAAAAGAAGGAGGTTCTCAATTCAAAGCGTATGTTTTTTGTTTTTGTTTGTTAGCTCATACCTTCTGAACGGATGATACGATTTTGATACTTTTTATTTTATTGTAAAGGTCTTGGTCTGAAATAGGTAACATTGTAAGATCTTTACGAACAAAAGAAAATACAGGGTGCCAAAAAAGTCAGTCCCGACACTTTTAACTGCTGAACAGCTGCAGCTATAGTCATAAAAGTGGTATGAAGTCATAAAGTGGACATGTGCTACGCGATTTGACCGCCTAAAGCGCTACCTGGTGGAAAAGAGTGGAGTTAGCGATCCTATCTCGGAAACGTTTCAAAACAGGGAAAAAAAGTGAAATATAAAATTGCAGAGCATCATCGATGTATTACGCAAAGATACATTAGACATTAAAGCTAAAAACAGAACGCTTAAAACATGCATTTGTTTGTTCACAATTTCCTATTTTGTACACACTTGAACGACATTGCATATGTTGTAGCGTAGCGGGTGACATTTATGCTATGTAAAATTCAAAGTATGGCTATTGTAAGCGGTCACATCGATTAACGCATAGACGTTTTAAACCGACTTCATAAAGGAAGAGGTTCTCAATACAAACCATGTTTTTCGTTGTTATTGTTGAAATTCGTTAGCTTATAACATCGTAAGAGATGATTTAATTTTAATACTTTTTTTGTTGTCGTAATGATCTTGGCCTGAAATAGGTTTCTTTAAGATTTCATTAAGATATAAACAAATTACAGGATACTCACAAAAGTCTGTTCTCACTCTAACTTCTGAACGCATGCATCTACACTGGTAAAAGCAGTATGTAAGTATCGATGTTGAAATTTCTGTCCGTCAGCTGCAATGCATATTTTGCTCTTTGTTTGAACTTTACGCTGCACAATTTCCAGCGCAGCGGGTGACAGGTATTTACTGTAAAGTTCAATATATATGCCTAACAGAATTTTCGGTTACGAATACAGCGTATCCGTTCTTTACATTTCTAAAGACTTTTTAATTTAACGTAAGTTCGTTCAATAGATAGTTTTTTGCTCATATCCGATAAAGGCAAGAAAAGTGACACAACTTAAAAATGCAGCATTTGAGAAAAATCAACTTAAAAATAACTTGTCTAAAATAAAACTGCCACAACTGTCTCTCGAGTGGATAACTTTCTAGATGGAGATGTAACTTTTTTGTTCACATTGGGTGCATTTCATGTATTTTTCAGTGACATAAACCATTTTTTGAGTAATGTCACTTTTCATGGAAGTTGTGATTTGTGAAACTTCCGTCGAACGTCTTCTGATGCTCTGCTATATAAACAAGTTTTGACTGAAAAGAGAAAAATAAAATCTTTTTGTAAAAAAATAGAACCGACTCCAAAAAGGAATTACTATTCAAACAACTAAAAATGAAAGAAAATTGGCAGGAAATGGAACTGTAAATTGCGCCTAAAAGTATAAAATAATTTCCTTTGCCAAACAACCTATAACACTACAATTAATCATAACTTTTGAAGTCGGCGCAAAATTAAATAAAAATTGATACCTTTATTCAATACAAAAATCAAATCCTATTCAAAATACACATCTCACAGTGTTACCTGCAAAACGCAGCCGAAAACTACTTTAATTCAAGAAAACAATTAAGATTTCGTAAGCAGCAAAATTTGGCGAAGATGCTGATATCTGACGTATTTGGTGAAAGAAAAATCGCAAAATTATCTGGCAAGCATATTTAATTTCTTTGGGATATCATGATTATTTTGATAAGGTATATTAAGAGAGTAATCAAGAATATTAAACAACACATCGTACCATATATATTATGAAAATATACATCTTGCGTGTATATTTTTGCCTTACGTTTTGATCGCCAAATCCAAAAGCCACCAAGGATGATAGTTATCAAAGTTATACCAAATTTGCAAAGGAAACTCTAACTTCGTAGAAACATAAATACCACATTGTGAAGAATGTTCACTGTTTTATGTAGATGCTACTAATGGACCAATTGTATACAGTGATAAAATAATAAAGGAAACATGAAAATGGATCATTCGAGACAACAGCGTTTGTTGCTACCGATCTAAAGACAAACCTTTAAAAACTAATTAAATTTTATTTAATTTTGCGCCGACTTCAAAAGTTATGATTAATTGTAGTGTTATAGGTTGTTTGGCGAAGGAAATTACTTTATACTTTTAGAAGCAATTTACAGTTCCATTTCCTGCCAATTTTCTTTCATTTTTAGTTGTTTGAATAGTAATTCCTTTTTGGAGTCGGTTCTATTTTTTTACAAAAAGATTTTATCTTTTATAGCGAAACACGTGTTACTAGTGGAAGCTAATTTTCCTGAACACGAGATCAATTCAGATTAAATTGTAAACACAAAATGCCCCTAACTCAAAATTTTTATCAAAGTAGTTCAAATAGTTTCTAAGAAAACCATGTCTCTGCCATATTTTGCCGCGGATGGAGTGAGGGTTAACAGTGAACGTTAATTTTAGTAAGGATGAGGATGAAGCAGATGGGTTTCTAATTTCTACAAACTCTTAACCCTAAGTTTTTTTCATCAAAATTGTTAGATTCATTGTCGAGAAAATCAAGTTTCTGCCATATTTTGCTACGGGTCGAGTGAATTTTAACTGTGAACGCTAACTTTTCTGAAAAAGAGGATAATTCAGATTGAATTATCGTCTCAAAAAACTTCAAACCTTAAACATTTATCTAAATCGTTCGAGTGAGCAGTTTTCAAGAAAATCAAGTTTTTGCATATTTTGCAATAGGCGCAAAGATCGCTAAGAGTTTGCAGTAATTTTCTTAAAGATGAGGATAAGTAAGATGGATTTGTCATTTTAAATATCCTCAACCCTAAGTTTTTATCAAAATCGTTAGAGATATTTCTAATTAAACCAAGTTTCTGTCATATTTTGCAACCATTGGAGTGAGGATTAACAAAGAACGCTAGATTTCTCGAAGAGGAAGGTAAATCAAATGGGTTTTTCATCTCAGTGACACTCAACCCAAAATAAGTTGAATCCATTGCTGTGAAAAACCAAGTTTCTGTCATATTTTGCAACCAATGGAGTGAGGATTAACAAAGAACGCTAGATTTCTCGAAGAGGAAGGTAAATCGAATGGGTTTTTCATCTCAGTGACCCTCAACCCAAAATATTTATCAAAATAGTTGAATCCATTGCTGTGAAAAATCAAGTTTCTGTCATATTTTGCAACGCGCTCTTTGAGGGTTTTTCTGACATTAATTTTTCTGAAAATGGAGATAAGTCAGATTCATATGTCTTTTCAAAAAATCCTTAACACAAAGCTTTTTATCAAGATTATTAGATCCATTTCCGCATGAACCAAATTTCTGACATATTTTCCAACCGGCGGAGTTACGTTTAACAATGAACTCTAATTTTTCGGACTATGAAGATAAGTCAGATGAGTTTGTCATGTCAAAAAACACTTAAACCCAACTTTTACCAAAATCGTTAGATCCATTTCTGAGAAAGCGAGGTTTCTGTCATATTTTGCAGCGGGCAAAGTGAGGATTAACAGTGAACGCTAATATTTATAAATATGAGAATACGTCAGATGCGTTAGTATACCCAAAACACCCCTTACCCCCCCCTCTTTTTTAATCATTAGATCCATTTCCATGTAAACCATTTTTCTACCATATAATTCAGCCGGTGGAATAAGAGTTAACAGGCAAAAATCATTTTTCTAAAGATGAAAATAAGTCAAATGGGTCTGTTTTCTCAAAAACCCTTAACCCAATATTTTTATTAAAATTTTTAGATCCATTTACGTGCAAACCAAACTTCTGCCATATTTTGCAACCGGCGAAGTAAAAGCTAACAACAAATGCGAATGTTCTTGAATATGAGGATAAGTCCAATAGGATTTTCGCCCAAATAAACCTTAACTCCAAACTGTCAACAAAATCATTAGAGCCATTTTCGAGAAACCGAGACACACGCACGCGCACATACATATATAAAGCTATGTAATTAACTCGTTAAATATAAGAAAAGGATTATGTAATATGTATATTAAAAGGATACGGATTATTGAGTTTAAAATAAGATACAATTTTCATTTAAAAAGCTGAAGTTAAGTATAATCTACACAAGCTTACCTATTTTGAGAAAAAGTCTTAAAAATGTGTTTTTATAAAGATAGAGAATATTTAATATAACAAAAGAAACAAATTTATTCACGATTACGGACATATTTTTGTTATTTTCCAATATGTCATGGAAAGAAAAATCAGAAATATTAAATTCCAAACTATATCGAAGTTTTACGTAAACTATATTCTTTTCCCGAAAAATATAGTCTTTAATAGTTATATCCGTTTTGTAAACTAAGGTGAAAATTTTCATTCCCTCAGTCTCATGTTTTAAATAGCTAAATGCAATGGATTTAAAGGCAGCAATTAAATGCTGTATGTTTTAAAGCTTCAAAATTTAGATTTACTTTACTTCAAAATTTAGATAAAATAAAATAAAATAAATAAATAAATACATTAATAAATATATTGAGTTTTTAAGAATATAGAAGTATGCATGAGAAAAGCTACTAGTTTCAAAATTATGTTTCTTTGCATCACTCAGAACACGCGTATAACACTGCGCTGAGAAGAAAAAAAAAAAAAAAAAAAAAAAAAGGAAAAAATAAGCCCTGATATCATTCCTGCTGATTCTTATGTAAAATGACCTCTTGAATGTGAATATGACCTCCATTTTTCTCAATTACCCACCGTTTTCTCGGGACGCCACCCCTTCCTCATTTTTTATCACTGTTCGGTAATTTTATGACCATGAATTTAAATTGGATGGTGGGAAAGGATCATTTCAACACTTAAAAACAAAAAATATATAATGTGTAATAGATAATAATAATAACAGATTAATAAAATATAATAAATGTAATCGATAATTTCAGTGGCAAATCCTCCACCTACCCCGCTCTAAACTTTCTCCTTGCTACAAATATTCATATTTTAGAAATATTTTCACCTCTGTAGCCCCTGAAAACATGTTTAACGGTAAAAATAATCCTCTATCCCCCTCCAAATCAAATTCATAGCCATAAAATTATCAAACAATGATAAAAATAGGGGGACGTCCCCCCCCCCCCCAAAAAAAAAAAAAAAAAAAAAAACGGTGGGTGATGGGTCAAAATGGGCGTCATATTCAGATTCAGAAGGTCATTTTACGTAAGAATTTGCAGAAATGGTGTTGTGGAAGATTTTCATGCAGAGCAGTGTAGTCTATGACTTTTAATATTGATAATAATAATAATAATAATATTATTATTATTATTTTTACTTTGCATTTAGTATGTAAGTTTTTAAATTCTTTAATTTTTTTTCCAAAGTTAATTTGTCCCATGAAAAATGCACTTTTAGTATTTACTGTTAATAAAAGTAATATTAATTATATTGATTAATATTTCATTGAAAATTTTTCAATTGAAATCTTTAGAACTTGAAAGTTATTTTAAAATATTGCACTGTAAAACACATAGGCTTTTTTGAAATTTCTTATTATGGGTTTCAACGGCGAAAGAGGTTAAGATTAATATTTAAAACATTTTTAAATTTTCTATAACTTTATATATTTTACTCTAATTACACGTACAAAGAAAACACGTGTAAAGTGAAAAACTTTTTATTTTTTATATTTTATTGTTCAATTATCAACTGAGAAGTGTTTAAAACTTGAAAAGTTTCACTGAATAAATTTTCCAGTTTAATTGAAAGTTTTGCTGCGTTTAGTTATTCTAACCCCTTAATAAGTTACATGTTTATGTAAAAAAATTCAAATTTAATTATATCCCTGACTTTTTTATATTCTGTATATTTTTCTGTTCATTTTGTACTACGCGCATTTTGTTTTTTTAAACAGTGTTTAATTATGGAAATACGTTATCTTTCACAATCACATTTTACAAGATATGCAATCTAATTTAGGATTCTACTTTGTATAAAAAAAAAATAATAATAAATAAAATAATAAATAAAAAATCAATAAGACATAAATAGGAATACCAAATCATTAAATAAAGCTGCTTGTTTTTTTAACGCCTGGAAATTGTTTTTGTCATAAAGAAAAAAAAGGATTTTTTCTTCAAACTTATTATACTTAAGGTTCTGGTAGAAAAAAAAATATATGTATTAATCATTCTTATACAAAATCCTTTCCTATATCTAGTGACTAAATTAATATATTTTCCCTTTTGTGTAAAATTAATTTAGCAGTTCCATCCTTACGCACACAATATCTGGCTCAGTTGTAAAAGTTATAACTTGAAGAACAAATATTCTTTTGTCTTCGAGAGAAAAATTACAAGTGCGTGAATATCACCTTTATCTATATTTAATTATCATTACTTATATTAATACGTTCGATAGAATTCGATATTCGTTTCAAACAAAGAGATGGCCGTTGATGTTTCACATAAGTTTTACGAAAATGAAGTCATTTTATGAACATTTTCAGACATTCAAAGCTGCTAAACAAACATAATATTAAAATATCAGTATTTTTTGAATGCCTAGTAGATTTTAAATGTCTGCTTCGGGGTATTAACATATAGGAGTTATAGAATAAGAACACTTTTAAGTTTTATGTAAACAACACTTTCATAAAAATTACACACATGTAGAAGAATGAATTATTTGAAATAAAATGAATTTACGACTAATGTTGTATATTTCTTTAATTTTTTAAGGTTTTATTTTATTTATCACATTAAAATGTGCTTATTATTATAGAAAAATATTTATTTCCATCATCAGATTTTTTACATTTAAAATTAAAGAAAGCACAAGCGATCCTTTTAAAAAGATAGAAGCGAATTTTTTAAAAGCTGACCACAAGTATTAAAAGTATGGCTACCGCAGTTAACTATATGGTAACAGCAATGTGAATTCGCCATGATCGGCTTCTTTTCTGAAGCTGAGGGCTGCGGTTGACCAATTAGTAGAACGTCGAGCTTGTAATTGGAGGACTGCTGATTCGATATTAGAGCCGTCCAAAAGACTGTCACGTACATTAACGATGGCTGTTGCATATAAAATCCGTCATGGATACAATGTCCTCCAAGCTCCGTAAAATTAATATATTTGGGGGTTGCCAAAGCGAAGGATCAAAAGTGTGATGGCATGCTTCCGGACCACCCCTAAGGATGAATCCCAGACCATCGCCAATTGCCCATTGCGTAGGTCTAGTTCGACGTTAAACCCACTTAACCTCAAACTTTTAAGGAGTTGTAGACTTGTAAGTGGTGTCGCATGGATTGGAAAAAATAGAGTCTGTTAAATCTCAATGTAAAATGTTATAGATGAGAAGCAATTAAAATTTAGTTGAACTCGATGCCCTAAATTCGTTGCATTCATTACTTTTGACTTGTCCCAAAACGGAACTTAAAGTTGTTGCAGTGACTTCAATTGAAAACATTTTCCCTATTACATATGTGACAAAAAATATATTATTCATAATAGTTATGATACGATTCAGGTTTATTATTGCATGGTAATGCTGTTTCTTGTTTTTTTTTTTTTTTTTTTTGTATTAAAATCTTCGCTTACGTCTGTTGACGATCACAAGTTTCAAGAATTAATACATCCCTGATTATTTTAAAATAAAAAGAATCAGATACAATATTTCCCTATTATAAAAGAGAAATTTCATTAAAAAAAAGGAGAGCTTTCACCCTGTGTAAAAAAAAAAAAAAAAAAAAAATTAAGAGTTCAACAAATCATAGACGTTTCCATAAAGTCAGTAGTTTTATTAATTTTATTACAATGTGTATGTGTATGAAAGAAGAAATAGGTTCAAACTTAAAAAAAAAAGATATTTGCATTAAAAAAATATCTTCGCCATTTTTAGATCTTGCTCAAAGTTGTTACAAGAAATTGTTTAAAGAGTAAATTACTATATTACTATATATATATATATATATATATTTAAATATCTAAATTTCATTTAAAGTATCAATGAAGCTACGTGGTCTGCTTATAAATATAGGCTTAAAAATAATAGATAAATAATAATATAAATAATTATATAAAATTATATATATAATATAATTATAAATAATAATTTAAGTATAATAAATTATGCTTATAAATTATTTAGAGTTTTTTATTTTAAAAAAATGCGATGCTCTTAAAAAGGACAAAAGTAGATTTTTCAATAGCTCTTTCTAAAAGTTCATCGCAAAAGCTAAAAATAAACAGCTATACACGTTTGGAAAATAATAAGTACTTTGATACAAATAACACATCAGTTTAAATATATTTCACTCGACACATTATATGCCTTAATTATATATATATATATATTTAAGGAGACTCAGTACTGAAAATTCCATAATTATAACACTTTAAAAATAAATTTACGTATTTTAGAACAAAATTTCCAAATTGTATTAATCTTTGTCATAGTGAATGCAAAATATAAAAGAGGAAAGTTTTAAATTTATATCGAAATTAAAGAAAAACTGTTCATATATATATTTTCAAAATATCCGTCAAACACAGCTCATTATTACACTTTTTCTTAAAGTATTTGTCTACGACAATTCGCAATGTTAACTATTTCAAAATACTTTAGATATATCTGAAAACAATTAGGTCATATTTAATAATTGTCTCATTATACAGGAAATCCATATAAATAAGAATATTAGACGATAAACGAAGACATTCATACTCAGAATTTCGTCAAACCATATTTAGCAAATTTGCTTATAAAAAGAAAACATCTTAACCTATTATTTTAAAATAAAGAAATAAAATAATATAAAAGTTAATAAAAAATAATGATATGTAGATGAAGAATTTTCTAACACGTCATTGACTTTAGGAATACGTTTTCATTTGGTGTATATGCACTAAAAATCCAAAATTAGCCCATAGTTATTCATTCTCTTATTGTTTTAAAGAATTATTTGTGATTATAAAAATTATAACAGCTTTCCCTGTGAAATGATTATCGGAAGTTAAAATATTCTTTATGCAAATTATTTCTTTGTTTAAGTACATAGTTTGTCATATTTGTTACAGAAAAATTCAACAGTCCTTTAATATTATAGAAAATTTACCAATGGATATTTAAAAAGTTAACAATTCTGTAATTAGAAACAAACATTAAGTGCTTTAGCCTATTTAGTTAACAATTAAATCTAAAGAAGAAAAATAAGAGAAGCTGTTAGCGTCTGTATAAATGAAAATAATTAAACTCGTTGACTAGAAGGGTTTCAGTCAACTAACAAGCTCTGATAATAATATCTAAGATAAATGGGCCAGTATATTGGGTTGCAGCATGCTTACGCGATTTGGCTCATTCAGTCAAATCGTGGCATATTTGAGAGCATTTAGTCCCCTGTTCATTCTACCGGCATTGATATGGAGAGAAAACATAATTAAGGATTGTGATATTTATCCCTTAAATTTAATGTAAGTTCTCATTCCCCGCAAATGGCCGACAATCTCACTGACTCATTATAAACTGAGATTTAGCTCCGTGCAAATGGGCTGCTCCAGATAATAATAAGACGCAACAGCGGCGCAAATAATAAACACTTTGTTGTGCGTTTACACCAAGAGTTTTACAATGCCTTTCATTTTCAGAACCCTGATGCAAATGCTTCGTGAACAATACAGGCATCAACTTGACCCGGCGGGCTCACCTATTTTGTATCTTAATAAGAAGTACTTTGCTCTGTAATAAGAAGTCATCAGGGCAGAGGTTATAGTAGACTAGGAGGCTACAGCTGCCGTGACAAAATACATCAATTTACTCGTATATAGCATTCTACAGCCCACAGATGATGGGGAACGACTATTATAAAATCGGTTTAGCTGAGTAAATGTAAAATGTTTCATCACGCAGCTTGCAGAGGAATTCCCGAGGATGTGGTTTTCCACTTAGATGCTTGACATTCCTTAATGACTCTGTTTTGTTTGGTAATTTGCACTTACGATCTGTCACAAACAAGGAGGTGTTAGTACTTGAGTACGAGAAGTGTAATACAAAATCAAGAATATTAAGAATGGGACGATAAAATAAGCCATAAGTTTCGCGAAATATATAATTAAAGATATCAAAAGAAATTTGCTTATACAAATTTGTTAATCAATATAAAATTGTTTAATATATGTAGAATTTTATGTTCTTGCTTGATGTATTTTTAAATTTTATTTCCAATAACTTATGTTAGTAATAAAACAAGTACAAAGAATTAGGCATAGATTAACACTTTCCAACTGTACGTACCTGTTGTATCGTATAACTTTCAAAGTTCTTTGCGTACGTTATCACACGACGGATTGACAGAAGGACTGAAAAGCATATAGATATAATAACTCAACTCATAATCACTCTTAAACATCACTGGAAAATGTTAAAAATGCTTAACGCAAAAGAAAATGCAGTCTTTAGATTCTAATTGCAGCCCTCAATGTAACTGAATAGCTTAGTGTAACCCTGTAAATTTGAAGGTTAACAATATCTTACTCAGTATAAAACATTATTTTAGCATATTAATATCAAATGTCAATTTTTATGACTTCTGCATTAGAAAGTTATTTAAATGTGATTTACTTAAATGCCTGTGCTAAAGTGAAATGCATTGGCAATTTTTTGAGTGTCCTTGTACAAAAAACATTGTCCTTGACCTATTAATGTCATTTTAGATAGGAAACATTCCATAGTGAACTTGAATAACATATATCATTAAAAAAAAAAAAAAAAAATCTGGAAATATTTACGGGCGCAGGAGGCGGGCAGACGGACAGATAGACAGATGGACAGTCGGATGGACAGATACACAAATTCATATCATATTCACACTTAAAAATTGTTAGAAAGTGTTAAAAACGCTTAATGTAAACGAAAATGCAAATTCTGGCAAATTTCAGATGATAACCTTTAATGTAACTGAATATTTTTTATGTGGCCTTGTAAATCTTAATGTTAATCATACTATATTCTATACAAAGCATTCTTTTGTGCATATAAATAACATATTTCAATTTCATTAAGGTTTGTGTAAAGTAAGGGTATGGAAATATGATTTATAGAAATACCTCTCATAGAACACAATGCTTTGGAAAACTTTCGGTTGTCCCTGTACACAAACCGTTTGAAGTATTTACTCCATTTTCAGTAGGAAACATTCGATAGTGAACTTGAATAACATGTATGAGTATTAGAAATTCTATGAATATTTACGGGAGTTAGAGCGTGGACAGACAGACAAACCGAAGTCATTAACACTTTTCAACCTTGTTGGAACATGTTAAAAAGGGAATTTTTTTTTGGGAAAAAAATACATGATTGTAAATTTAATAAGGATTTTGCAAAACATCAATAAAAAATTAAGTACTAAATTCCACTAAATAAAGAAAAATTTTGTATTTCTTTTAGATCGACGAAGAGAAACATTTTATGTACACTTATTTTCTTATTCTGATGCAATAAATGTCACTAACATTTACATAAAGTGGTTGAAAAAAGTAAAAAATGCATGCTTGCTTTTATAAAAAATTAAAAAAAACTTATGAAAATACTTGAAAAGTCTCTGTCAACATTGTTTTCTATTTATTTTTCTTTTCATTTCTGAAACACTGAATATTAATTTTTCATTGCCTTTCAAAAATATTGTTTTTTATGGCTGAATATTTATTCTAAGCTTTTTAATGATATTTAATCTAGATTTCTGATCTATTATTAAAATGAGTATCGAATATTTTAGGGAAAAATAATTAATATAATGAAAAAGTAAAAAATCACATCAGCTAGACGACGGAAAGAAAAACATATTTTTTACATTTATTTGGTTCACACTTTTAATAGCAGTGTAATTCTATTAGTTTAAAATTTTAATTTTACCTTTATATAAGATGAAGTAAAGGTATTTGAGATAAATATCAGTTAAGGAAATAATTTTAAGAAGCAAACAAAAAAATCTCTTTGCATATTTTTTAAGGGTCATATAAAATTAAGTTTTTGGAGAAAAATGAGACACAACTTTAGGCATTTCTCTAAAGCAATATTTAACTTTGAAAAGGTTTTTGAATGTTTTAATTTATCACATTAACACATTATTATTTTACAATTTAACACATTATTATTTGTTTTTTTCGCATTTAACATTTTATATGCTGCCATATTATATACGAGGAGAAAACATTCAAACCGTGTTTTCTCCAAAAACAAAAAAGCTGAGTTAGTGATTTTTCATTAAACTTAGCATAAAATTAGTATGTCTACATATCTTCCTAGATATGTCTACATATTTTTCTAGTATCTAGTAATACATCTAAACAAACGGTAATTAAATTTTAAGATTAGTTATTTTTTAATTTATTAGTTTTTGTGTTATTTGAAAAATTGTATCCGAAGGAGAAAGCACGATTTGAATGTTTACTTCTCATATATCCCAGTGCATTTACCGTATGGATTACAGAGCATAAAATTTAATGAAGATAATCACAATTACATAAAATTATTGGCTAAATAATGTAACATTTTAAGAAAAGTCAAAAGGCAGAGTTTATTGACTAATATGGGAAAATACCCCGAAGAGCATGTGATAAAGTAAGTGAATGATACTTTGTTTTTGAATTTCATTGTATTTTTTCGAATATATTTTATTAAATTCATTATATTATTACTGTAGCTATTATCTTAAATTTCATAAGATATTAAGAGTTTATCTTAAGGAACTCATAAATTATTATTATTATTTTGCTTTTAAAAATTATTCTAATGGTGATGAAAAAAGTTAATAATATTAATAGAAAAATGCTAATAATATTCGAAAATGAAAATAGTCCATGACAGTAATTTCCATGAATAAAAATATTTTCAATAAGATTACATTTATTTTAAGCTCTGCGAGATATAGTTGTTGTGAAGTTTTTATTGCAAACTATGCAGATAAAAAAATTTTAGTAAACTTCAAAGCGTAAATGATTTTTACTAAAAAATAAAATACCGAAACAAAACCAAATTCAATGTCCCAGGCTCAAAAGACGTTCCAAATGCCCGCCCGCCTTGACAAACTTCGCGTGTTATGAAACATATTATTTAATCTGATTTCCTTTCTAAAGTTACTGGTATAACTTTTTCTTACATGTGATAATGAATTTTTTCCTTTAATTTCAAAAGCTGCGGTAATGAACTGTTTGTAAAGTTTAACGTTTATTTTTCAGTGTGAGACATAAAATATAGTTGTCTTCCGTGAAATATGATACCAAAATTTTTTCACTTAATTTAAATTATCATTTTAACAATCGAAATTTAATATATTTTTTTTTGTTTTGGTACCTTAACTAACATATTATTCTCGTAGTCTTCATTAAAAAAACAAATTTAAGAAATCAGTCCGCATATTGGTTTGCGAAAATCAATTTATTATATCTTTTAGAGATAAAGAGCTAATTGTAAAGATTATTCATTGGAATGTAGAAATAAACGCAACTTATTACGGGAAAAGGTCTTTCAAATAAAAAGAAAAATGGGATTTTTCCTCTCAAGTTAGCCATCGGAAACCGTATTTCCCTAGCATTTTAATTTCAAGTAAATATTATCTCTGTAGAATGAAATCGTTCATTTTTTATTGCAGTTAAAGATAAGCTCTGCATCTAGAGTTTGAATAATGGAGAAATGTGAAAAAAAAGGACATACCTAAAACAACGAAACATTAAGTTGAACATGCTAAAGATAAGACTATTGCACTTGCTATCTTCAATTCTAAAATTAATTAGAAAAATAAAATTGAAGATAAAAATCTAGACCAGTCTACTGATGTAATAAATAGCCTGCTTACAAAGTAAATTTAATTAAACATACTAAGGTTTTGCAATAAACTGATAAACAAAACTGTGAAATTAAGATATACAGTTTAAAAAATCTCCCTTATTATTATATGATTTTAAATTCTAGTCTCTTTGAAAGCAACTGATGAGTTTCTCCCGAACTCTTTCAAATATATCCCCATAATTTAACCATGCCTCAATTGATTTTTTCGTAAAGTAATCTAATAAATACCAGAGATTTTAATAAATCAATATAAATTATTAAATTTAAGCTTAGTGTAAGACTAATTTAAATAAGCTAATTTTTGGCATTTTTCTTGGACGAAATCTGTGAACAAATTCCATTATAGATTCAATTACAGAAATATGCAGCATTTGAATAGAAAATTATATTAAAGGACAGAACATCCAAAAATGCATCTTTAGAAAATTGTTTTCACTCGACTTAATTATCTTTTATTTACGAATAAAATTTTAATTTTTATGTTGAAGAAATTTTTGTTATGCGTAAAGAAAAAAAAATATCATACATAACATACTCAGTATTTTATATATGAAATATATAAACGCGTAGTTATCAAGTCATTCAGTTTTTGAATACCATAATATCCATATATAAATTTTCGATTTATTTAATGACTTGGTTTCGATTATTAAATAAAACTAAGATAACTATTAAAGGAAGTCGTATCCAAAACCTGGAACTATGTAAATGTGATAAGCATATGTAAATACTTTTTATAAAGCTTTTGTCATTAGAAAGCTCTTCCTAGATGATTAGTTTGGTTGGTTGGGTTTACTGTCGCTCTAATACTGCGCTATGAGTAATTGACTCTGTATAAGTCGACCATAATATTTTAACATAAAATGCGTATTTTGTATATATTTCGTGTATAAGTCGGCTCCTTCTTTCACTTTGTTAAAAAAAATTGCAAATGTGTTTATTTTTACTTATTTTTTGTTAACATATATGTGAGATTTGCATTGTTCACTCGGGGCCCGCTTATAAGTATTCTTCTAGATAAGGACACATAGCAACTGGTAGGATTATATATGAAGGATTGGAAAAACACGCAGGGTCAGCGCAGGAATCGAACACACTCTCCTACACCTGAAAGCGATTAGCTGGATGGCGATATAATCACTCAATTACGGATGGGCCGCAAAGTGAAAATCCGCTTTGCAAAGTGAAAATAGATCGTCAATTTTGTAGCAGTGTTGGTGGATCAATTTCGGAAAAAAGTAAGTTTCCACGATTGTTTATAAAACTTTAAAATAAGAAAACGTATCTATTAATACACTGACGGAAAAAAAAAATCCCAACACCAAGAAAAAAACATTGTAGAGTAATGAAATTCGGACAATGCATTTGTCCAGTTAACATGTTTAACTGATTAAATTTTCAAGATTACAGGTTGATTTAAGCTCGAGAAAATGCATTTCAAATGTGAAATGCTGTTACATTAATAGCCGGTGTAATCTCCAATATTTTGAATGCAAGCCTGCAAACGTGCATGCATTGTGCCATACAGGTGCCGAATGTCACTTTGTGGTATGGAGTTCAACTCTTGTTGTACATGTTCTGTCAATACTTGGACGGTCAATGCTGGCTGTGGATGATGCTGGACTTGTAGTCCAATGATATCCCATACGTGCTCAATTGGAGACAGATCTGGTGATCTCGCAGGCCAAGGTAATATGCCGACACTCTGTAGAGCCCGTTACGTTACAACAGCGGTATGAGGGCGAGCATTATCTTGTTGGAAAACTCCCCTTGAATGCTGTTCATGAATGGCAGCACTACAGGTTGAATTACCAGACGGACGCACAAATTTGCAGTCAGTGTGTTTGGGATAACCACGAGACTGCTCCTTCTGTCGTAGGAGATTGCTCCCCAGACCATGACTCCCGGTGTAGGTCCACTATGTCTAGGTCGCAGACAGTTTGTTTGCAGGCGTTCCCCTGGCCTCCTTCTGACCAACACACCGTCATCACTGGCACCAAGGCAGAACTTGCTTTCATCAGAAACACAAAATTTCTCCACTTCGTCCTCCAATTAGCTCTGGCTTGAGACCACTGCCGTCGGAAACGGCAATGACTTGGAGTCAGTGGATTGCATGCTACAGTGCGCCTGGCTCGGAGCTTTCCTTGAAGTAACCGATTTCTAACATTTGGTTGTGTCACTGTGGTACCAACAGGAGCTCGAATTTCTGCCGCAGATGCATTACGATGCGCCACAACCGGACGCCGGATACGGCAGTCTTCCCTCTCAGTAGTGCCACGTGGCCACCCGGAACCCGGTCTTTTTGAGACAGTACCATCCCTTGACCACCGCACCCAACAATCATGCACATTGGATACATTCCGGCCAAGCCTTTCTTCAATATCGCGGAAAGAAAATCCACCTTCTGGTAGCCTTATTACAAGACCTCATTCAAACTCTATGAGCTGTTGATAATGGCTTCTTCGTCTTCTTCAAGGCATTCTTGGCTAACATCAACTCAATCTGCCAAATTTCAAAGATCAATAACGATCACAAACTTTACAGCACGCATTTAAAGCAAACTTGATTTGCAAGTTCTGAGTGTCGCTACTAGCGCCACACTTATGCGCGAAGCGCGAAATTTGAATCGATATTATATTTCAGATGTATAAACACGCCTACCAAATTTCGTTTATCTGACACAAGTGTTTCTTGGTGTTGGGATTTTTTTTTTCCGTCAGTGTATATAAGCTAAGAAAATGACAGAGAGAGAGAGAGGGGGTGGGGGAGCGAGTAGCAATTTGTAGCGCGAAAAAGAGCAAATAGCCTAATCTGAGTACTTCATCCTAAGATCGTGGTCCCCACGCAGATCACAGTCACCTCCTGAATTTTTGAAGAAGCTAGTGCCCATATAAATGCAGGCCGATATACGTTGAAAATGTTGCCCAAATCAAACCAAGCTCTTTCTTATTTCTTAAATTTTAGAAATTGTGCCATTCTAAACCCATTCCATGAATGATTTGAACAATTAATAATTAAACAACTATCTATGATTCCAAGGGCTTTTCAATGAAAATCGCACAAAGTGAGCAACAAATTAAGTTGCGATTCAGCTCACTTTTTTAAGTCCTTAGTAGAATCGGTTGGCGAATTACACTGTAAAAAAATTAAAACAACGACTAAACAACGACGACTAAACAACGGGACTTAGTCTACGACTAAACAACTGGAAACCTCGCTTCCAACCTTCAGCCGTAAATTTCATAGTAAACCGTATTTTTTTAATATATTTTTTGCCGTATATTTATATTTTTTTATATATATATTTTACGGTAAAATGTTGATTATGAAGCAAATCGACTTATTCTGTTTTACGGTCATTCGCCGTCACTTTTTAAACTGCAACACTTACCGTTATTTTTTACAGTGTACTGGGAATTGATAAAAGCTGAACGTAGGACGGGTGAGACTTGAGAGTGAAACTTGTCGCAAGCTGTATTAATAACATTTAGAGATTGGTCACATGAAATGAAGTGATTAGGTTTCTGGTATTTAATGCTACTACAATAACAACAACTACAACTACTACTACTGCTACTACACACACATATATATATTAAAGTATTCACGCATATATATATTAAATTACTGCATCAGTTATGCATAGAGATTTTTTCCGCAATAACCAATTTGTCAAGGTTAAAAATTGTAGTTTCATGTATTGGCAATATTCAATATATTCGCTCGAAAGTTCTATCGGATTTGCGGTAGGTCTTAAAACAGTAAATCTGGACGGAATATCATTCGAATTATAATTTTTATAATTGCAATATTGCCTTTAAACAAACGCCATATTTTACATCCGGTATATAAGTCGGTTCTTGATTTTTGAGTTATTTTTTCTGGTTTTAAAAATTTGACTTTTACACCGAAAAGAGCGGTTAAAAAACAAACAAACAACAACAACACTAAATTATCAATAGCTCAGTATTTTTTCTCATAACAAAATGAAGTTTACGTGGAATGTTGCTGTATTACAAGTTTTGTTTCTTAAATGTTAAAGGTGTACATTATAGGAGCTTAAAATAAGGAATAATTAGCCATAGGTAATTGTATAGTTTTTATTTCTTGTTTAGCATTTATATATTATTTTGTGGATTTTTCTAAAGGTTAATTATGCATTTTCTTTCTTTCTTTTTAATACAATGTAAATAATATTTGATTGAAACTATAACATATCGAAATAATAAACAGTTGCAATTTATTATGCGAATTATGAAGTTATAAATTGTGATTAGAAAGAATAAATTAACAAATTTAGCAAATGGGTGAATATGAAGACATACAAAAATATCGATTAAAAAAAGTATTTCTGTAAGTATTAGAATTACAAAAAAGTTCTGGTCTTTTGAATTAAAAAAAAAATATGATGCAGGAAAGTTTTCTTTTATAATATATATAGAAAACTGGAATAAGTACTTTCTTTTAAAAATGAAATACTATTAAACAAAATATTTCTGCTGTTAAATATTTTTAAATGTCACATTCGGTGCACCTAATAATTAAAGGTTTAAAATAGGAAATGTGCACTATATTAAAAATATCTGCTCGAATGTTATTTTCACTTTAAATGTTGGTGTATTGGATATAATTATAAAAAATAAAAATTATTCTTATTTAAGCTATCAGTAAAATAACACATTAGCACAGTTACATTAATATACTTAAAAAAAAAAAAAAGAATAAGGAGAGAAACATGAATGCCGAACACAAGACACTCACGTATGTTCAGTGGTAACCAAAAAGCGACTACAGTGATCGTCTGGGCAACGGTCGTAAGTTTCTTGAGCTCTCCAGCTTACGCAATTACCAGAGTTATTATTGTATCAATGTTTCCTTTTGGTAATTTTTTTATTGTTTACAAACTTGATCGTGAAAAGGAATTTCTTTTAAAAAGCAAGTACTAAATATTAAACAAATAAGTTTTGAACCAAAAACCATACCTGAACCAAAAACATTTTTTTTTTCTTTTAAAGCATTTTGTATTATTTAAACTATGCAATGTATTTAACGATTTCATACTGAAATTTCAGAATTACTGTATGTAATTTTTATTTGTACTTGAATACGAATGTGTTTGAGTATATATTTAAGCATTATGAAAATTAATTTTATTTCTTTAAAGAATAGCTCTGAATGTTTTGTATATGATTGTGTAAATTCAAAAATAATAAAAAGTCAAGAAAAAGAACAAATTTACATACTAGCCTGCTGCTAACTACTTGCGAAATAGAAAAAAAAATTTGATCAAAGCTGCTATTCATGTAGACCTAACTAGCCATGCGCCGGAGAAACCGTATCCGTATCTGTATCCGCCAGAAATAAAAGATCCGGATCTGTATCCGGATCCGTATAATCGAGGAAAAATATTCGTATCCGTATCCGTATCCGTTTGTTTTCTTCAACGGATCTAAGACGGATCTTCTGTAGAAATTGTATAAAAATTATAAAGAAGCTTCTATAAACTTTTATTGACTATCTATAATGCACAAATAAAAGAATTATAGCATAACCTCGCTTTTGCGTTCTCGAAATTTACAATTTTTTTAGATACCGTCATTTTTTCTATATTTGCAATGGATTTCAATTCTTGCTTTTATGTTAACGAAATTTTGTATTTTCCTTCATTTATACTTATATAAACAGCAAATATGAAGGAAGTACTTGTTGTGATTTAATTAATAAAACTAATTTAAAATAAAAACATTTAGAAGACGGATTATATCAAGATAAATAATGTTCTCATCGTCTTCTCTAGAATAAATAAACGATGCATCATTGCACATGGAGGAAGCTGATTTGTCGATATATAATTAAAGTGACCGTGTGAAAGCAGATGTTTACCTGCGAATGTGACGTGTTAAATTCTCGTTAATTTTTAAGTTGTAGGAAATAAAAAACAAACCATCTATAATAAAAAATAAAAAATAAAGCAGAAAACGATTAGGGATTATTTAAATAAATAATAATAATAATAATGAGATAAAATAAAGATAGTTTTTCTGTACGTATTGTATTTGCATCTTTATTTTTATTTATATATATTTTTTTTAACTGTTGAGTAGTGAGACATAAATAGTTACTTCTCAATACTCCTATTTAAGATTAATTAGTTGTCTAATATAAAATACAATCACTTACTTGAACAACAGATTCGGAAGAGCTCAAAATCTTAAATTCGAATACTTTCTCTACCATTATATGTGCAACAGAAAGTAACTAGTATGCTGTAGTCACTACAAAACTTCTTATTGCATAGTTATAATATAATTACTGGTCGGAAAACTGCCTAAAACCTAAAACATGGAAAGGGTTACATAACAACGTCACCTATCACTCGATAAACATTTAAACTGATTCACCGTAGCTCATATCAGCCATTTTATATTGATGAGCTTGTACACTGTAGAAACTAAGATATTGACTTCCTTAAATAGGGAAAATTGCAGCCTAATAGTGCCAACTATAAGCCAATGTACACAGCATAGTTTTTTTTTTTTTTTTTTTTTTTTTTTTCAAATAATAATCATCTTACATATGAAGTTTTATGCACACATACACTATAGAAACAGAAATGCACCTTTAAACAAATGGGAGTTATAGCAATTTAACAGTACTACCTGTAAGGCAATATACGCCAAAATTTATATTGACATCCAACCACACAAAGTTCCGTGAAATCCCGCACATTTTTTGTGAGGTATAATGTTCACAAAATTTTGTTAATACTCATACACCGACATGCAAACATTTTTAAAAGTATGAGGCTATAAATTTTAAGAAAAAAGAAATAAAGATAAATTATAAAAACTAACATTTTCATTTAAATGTAGAATTTTTTTTTAATGAACTATCCCCAACTCACTCCGATGCAATATTCCACCCGAAATTCAACATAAAGTAATTTTGTGGTTGGGTCATATAATGTCTTGTTACGAGACACGAACAAAATTATTAAAAAAAAAATGCTACATATGTAAAGATAATATATTTTTAAAAGATCCGTATCCGTATCTCTATCCGAGAATCTAGATACCGAAGATCCATATCCGTATTCGTATCCGCGGATACAGAAAATGTGATATCCGTATTCATATCCGTATCCGTGGATCACAATTTTTGACGATCCGGCATATCCCTAGACCTAACACATGTAGAAATTCTAAGTTCCTCTCCGTTAACCCTAGTGGTGCTACTACCGGTCCGGTTCGCGTTTTAACTTCTATATTCTATCTGTATGGTAATTTGTAACACCGACGTGCGAACATTTTACATTATTCCGCAGCACTGTTAGTACTCGCCTTTTTTTACACCACTTTATTTGTAGTGAAATTTTATCTTATATATATAGTCGGCAGCAAAATTATTGAAGCGCTAGCAATAATTCGAATTTAAAAGATGTGGTCCTAATACTGTTTTGTTAAGTAAATATTTTTTAAGTCATGATCTTTAGTCTTTATGCTGTTTATAAAAAAGTAAGTTGATGATAAAAATTAGCGATAAAACTAAAAAAAAAAAAAAAAAAAAAAAAAGAAAAAGAAAAGAAAAGTGTGGATGTGTGCTTCAATAATTTTGCTGCCGACTGTAATTACGATTAAATAAATAATAATAATAATAATAATAATAATAATAATAATAAACTCTTCAAGAGCAATGATGTGAAAAAAAAAAGCGGTTTATAAAAATGCTCCGGGATAAGTTAAAATGTTGCCATGTTTGTTAATATAGTAATATGCTTCACAATAAATCATGTAATACATTCATGATATAATTCATGTTATCTTTCAAAATGTTAGCGCAAGCCTAACTCCCTCTCTTTTGGATAAGATAATTGGCCTTAAATCTTACACCAATCAACAAAATGTTAGCAAAGTAAAAGCAGTGAAATTAGTCTTTTGCACATTGAAAAAAATATATTTGACAAGGCAGTGGGCTATTTAAAATTAACAAAACTTCTCTTAATTACCAACTCATATACATTAAAAAAAAAGAAAAAAGTTTCAAGATGAATTTTATTTTATAATTACACATGCAAATGAATGCGTGTTGGAACTTAAGCCTTAAATATGGGCATTTATTCTATTTATAAACACTTTTTTCCCCCTCTCCCTAAGCACTGAAAGCGTATTTCAACAACTTAAGGAGCAATTTCTCAATGCCAAACATATGACGAGGTTGTTTTTAAATAGATGAAGCAATCCATTTGCCTTAATTGAGCACTTCTGTTAAACGAAGAGAGCTGTTCCCTTTCCTCTACGATTTTTTTAAGCTGCTGTGTTTGAAAAGCTGTAATTTATGACAAGTGTTAAAGATGTTTTCATGTCAAAATGTAAAAACAGTTTCCCCTTTCGCTTTATACCTGCCTAAATTTAACAACGGTAAAACAGTTTTCACTACAGCGGGTACCACCCCTAACGATATGGCTCGCACATTAACATTTTATTAAAGAGTATAGTCGTTCATTAATTTTCACTTGACGTATTAGGAGGTTTAATTAGTGCTTAATGATCTAACTTACGAGGTTCATAATGTATAGTGTCTTCTGGTAATATGTTCAGCATCCCTAGTATAGACGTCTTCATCTTCTTTATTACTTGTTTTTCTACACGAGCTTTATATATAAAAAGGAGAAGAAAAATAGGTTCTGAATTAATTCCCATTTACAAATATTCATTTATGAGAGAATTTTATTGAGCAATTAGGGCCAATTACCCCGTTAGTTAAAAAAATTGATGAAAAAATTTGAATCTTTTCGCTAACTACTCCCATATTTCCGAAAGTACTTTGTAACGTTTGTGCATGTATTTTTTTCCACGTTAATCCACCATTCCGTAAATAAAACGATGATGTAAAGCTCTAACAAATATTTCTTCAAGTGTGACACAAATTTAAGTAAGCATTTATAAAAAAGCACATTTAAATTAAGTAATAAAAATTAATTAATTAACCGATGTTTTCCCAAAGACTGTAATATTTTTTCTCAAATAGTTAATATCTGAGTGAAAAAAAAAAAGAAACTTTTCCAATTCAGTTCAAAAAATATTTTAATAAAAAATTCATTCAGCATAAATTAAAAGTCATCTGTAAAATATAAATTCTTAGATATTAGACTTTTTAAACTAGAAAATGGATAGTGTTTGGATAATTAAATATTAATTTTCTTTAAAGTAAGTACATTCAAAATAAAGTAATTTATATTTGAACTATATACATATATATATATTTTACATTTAAATTTATAAAAAATTTAGAGGGAACATTAGAAAAATAATTATGAAACAGTCTTATACTATTTTAATAATAATAATAATAATAATAATAATAAAATGAAGTATAATTCTAACGATTAAGAAATATATGAAGATGTCCCTTAATAAACTATATCTAATTTTTAAAACACACTGACGTACGAAAAAAAAAAAAGTTTAAGCTATTTGTAATTTACTGCATATCATAATTACTGGAATTAGAAAGGCCAGTGTCTGCTGCAAGTTGGTTCAATTTTTGCTGTAAAGAAACAAGTTATAATAAAATTATAAAGTTCGTATAATAAAATTATACGAACGAGCTTTAATTGAATAAAACCTTATATAAAATTCTCATCCTTGTACTTTTACCTAGGTCATTAAACAAAAAACTTTGGACTGCTATTTTTCATACATAGTCATAAAAAAGAAAAATCAAGGGGAGATAGATGCATACAGAAACATACATACACACATATATATAAAGAGAGAGAGCGGTAAAGGTTGATGCATAGAAGTCAATCAAAGACAGGGTTTAAGATTTCACAATATTTTGTTTCACACATTTAAATCATCGCAATTGCACTGGGAAACACAGACACATACAAAAGAAAAAGTGGAAGAAGAACCATGAAACTAATAGGAGAAAACGCATCAAAAGAGAAGGTGAATCGGGTTAGGCCTTCGAATAGGGCTTGCGATTTCCCAACTAATATAAGATTAATATAATGAAGAAAATAAACGTGTAAAGCGCAACTACGTTTCTTGCGCCTAGCATTAAGGATGAATCCAAAGGCTTGAAGGGGTGCCAAATTGACCGAGATGTTGGGATTTAGTAAACATCCAGTCTCAACCAAAAGGATTATCACCCCTATTTCAACACTAGTCTCGATGAATCAGCATTTGCGCAGAGGCTCCCATGGAAGCAAAAAATTTGGTTGAAAAATAGTGAATATATAATATTTACCATGAGAAAATATATTGAAAAACTTTCAATAGAAATGAAAAGTGTACTAATTTTGAACTTAATATAAATAAACTAATAACTTACTTTTTGTTTGTGTTAATCTGAATATGTATTTGGTAATAAAATGTTTGGAACAAATAATATTTCTTAATATTTTTATGTGTTCGTACTTGTAATTTCAATTTTGCAACCAAGATCTGGTTTTTCAATGACACTATATATATAAGAATGCTGTTGTAATGTTAAACATTTCAAAATAATATAGAAATGTTATTCGAAATGTACATTATTTATTAAAATGGGGATTTTTTAAATTAAGAAAATTATTTGACTTCGAAAACTGGTAAGAATTGTTAAATCAAAGTAATATACGATATTTTCCTGCATATAATCCGCGGGTTTGCGAAATCAGTTTTACACCGGAAATTTTAATTCAAAGATAAAGCTATTTTTAAATGAGGTTTTATCGTGTAGAAGTATACCCTTATCTGCAAATTAAACTTTCTGGTATAAAACCGGTTTGACTGATATGCGGGTTATACTCAGGAAAATACGCTAAGCAAAAAGCTCGGTACCCCTCAGAGCTGCCAAGTTGCTGCAAATCAAAGAAGAATTTCATACCACTTATTAGGAGGAATAAAATTTACCTTATTAGATCGATGATAATGATTAATATTACAATCAGATACCATTAAAATTTTCCGGTATGAAAGGGTACGGATAATCCATAATAACTTGGCACCTCTGTACCCCTGGTCAAAGCTGCCAACTTTTCTAATTTCTTCCCTAGAGTTGTTTGCATATTTTCTGCACCACTACTCTTGAAGGGTATTTTTCCTCTTATTTAGTCGTGATTACATATTGGAGAAAATTTCACAACAAATAAAATGGTGTGAGAAACGGGGGGTACTAATAGTTCCCTGGAATAAATTAAAATGTTGTCATGTCTAATTAATAGTGATTACTACAATATGTTAGTACGATTAAGAAAAAAGAAACTTATTCTGGTTTCGTAGAATATAATGTGAGGAATTCTTGCATGAAGATTATGTAAGAAGTTTTTCATACAATAAATAAATAAATTTCCAATATTTAAAAAATCATTTATGAACAAATTGAAATTAAGACTTATCAAGCAAACTAATTTATATATATGATGTAAGGATAAAGGTTTCTTTAAGCGTTTTTTTAATCATACTCCACGAAAAGAATCTTCCGGATAAAACTGGTTTTTCCTTCTTTTTTTTTTTTTTTACAATTTTATGCAGGGTTTGTACGCTTCTACAAATTCCTTGATCTTTTTAACCACTAATTTTAAATTTTAATTTTTGTTATAATTATATATATTTAAAATGAGATTAAAAAAAAAAAAAAAAACTAGTGGAATACTCTTAAAAACAGGCGTGTCTGTACAAACTCTGTTATCGGAAAGACCGATCAATTTGGCATATTTGTAGGACATTCTAAAAAAGTGATTCATAAATTGATGAAAGAAATGAAAGATGTTTTTACTACATTTTTACTAGACAATTGTTCTGCATAGAGAATTTCGATCTTCGTTTTTGACAATAGAACCGTAGTAGTTATTCCCGATAATTTCGATATTGCAAAATATCTGTAACACTCTGAATTTTATTTTTAACCAAAGATTTACCAAAATATATTTGCCATTTGGTAATTATTTTGTATGTTTCCAAAAATTATTAACTCGGAGTATTTTTTTTCTATGTACTTTTACGTCTGTATTAATTTTTATTCAAAAACTATCTGAATATTTAAAATCTACAAACTAAACAAAATTCTTCTTCTCTTCCTTCTTCTTCCTTTTTTTTTTTTTTTTTTTTTTTTTTTTAAGTACTTCCACGTAGAAAAAATAGCCAACAAACTCCCTTAAATTCGGAGGTAAATCATCGTATAAAATGTTATTAGATCATTCTATTCAGAATAGCATGTGAAGTTCAATAGTATTCAAGGATATATCACTGGAGTCCAAAATTTGACCAAATTCATGTTTTAAATATCATTCCATAATCTTTACAAGCTATTCAAATTTTAAAATACAATTAATTTCTGTGCATAAAATTTCAAGTTTTTAGATTAAAAAAAAAAAAAATAAATAAAAAAAGAAAGAAAGAAAGAAAGAAAGAAATCAGAATTAAACATATTCATTATTTAACCGTTTACCGTTAAGAAAACAATGCATACCCTGTAACGTTTAACTTAATTTAATATTTGCATACGTTTGTCTACATTTCCTATATAATAATAAAACAATCCTCTCATATCAACGCTGTCGTACGAAAATATCACTTAGAAACGAAAATGTAAAAATATTGGATATTTATTTTCTCTACTTTTATGATATAAGTAGGAATTAAGAAATTAATTCCTCAAAAAATATATAATTGAATATGGATTTCATTTGAATCAATAATATAACATTCTATACGGGTGAATCTCCGAAAACCTGACAATATCGTATCTGAGCAAATTATTACAAGAGTCCTAGAAAATTTGTATTTATTTTTTCTTTTAAAGACAGAATTTTTCCAGTGTATACCCATGCATATAAAAAAATTTACTATTTAATATAATTTTTTTTTAAGTGATTGGAATGCTACTCTCTTGGCCTGTCCAAATCTTTTTCTCAAACATTATTTATTTATTTAAAAATTTCACAGCAACATTTCACAAATTAAATTCGTGGCAGTGAATTATATGTACTTAAAGGTGTAATATAATATTTTTTGAATCCATTTAATCATATAACTTAACAAGGTATATAATTCAAAATTTTGTCCTAGGGTTTTCATGTCCTGGCTTAGAGAATTTTTCGATAATTTTAGAAAAAACAGGAAATTTTCAATCTCTGCATAACATTTATTTCCATATTTTTTATTAAAATCACACAATCAACTGAAGAAAATCATATTTATTGAAATTTTATTTTTCCGACTGAGTGAAAATAAACAATGGGAGAAAGAAATACAACTTTTGATTGTGTGATTTTAATTGAAAATTGTATTTCTTTCTCCCATTGTTTAATGGTGTTTTCCATTTCCTGCGGCTTCTTTCTGTCGAGCTATCTACATGATAGACCAGATGTTTCTGCCTAAAGGTTGTCTGAGTGAGTAATGCCGACCGGTTGTCGGCCTGGATAGCTCAATTGGTAGAGCCTTGACCTTGTAAGTCAAAGATCCGGAGTTCGCCTCCCGGTCCAATCATTATTTTCACTCAGTCGGAAAAATAAAATGTCAATATTTATTTCTATAATTTTATTGGATTCATAGAATGGTTTGATGGTCTGAATCATTGAGCATTCTTATCATAGTTTTGAAGTTTGAAATTGAGGTATGTAGCATTTTTGGTTGCCACTGTCCTGTACAACATTTCTATTATACATAACAGAGTTTCTCAAAAATAATACCTGTTATTCTACGTAATTAAAAGATGATAATAACAGACAAACCTTCATAAATCCAAATTGGGCTCTTAGCCTGAGAAGCAGGCTTAATGTAAAAAAAATATATATATATATATATATATATATCACTCTCCTGGCATAATCAGTATAATTAAATATGGCCAGATAATTAGCATAATTAAAGGGAATTCCCTTTATTTTTCCCCTTGTTAAGTTCCTATAAAGAGTAAGTATAAATTTTCTTCGATTTTTTGAAGCATTTTTGCTTTTAAAGAATTTGTGATTCGAAAATGTTAAATTTTTGAGGAATCATCCATACGTGCGTACAAAAATTCAACTTCTTCTCAGTGATAATTCTCCGTTTTTTTCTTTTAGAATTCGTCAAAATATGGACATATAAATTTAAACATCATAATTATTAGGCGATTATAGACTCCTGATTTTAGTTTTAAGGTAATTGCTGAAATGTATATTTTTTAAAAAGTCGAAAACTAAAAACTGTTCTCAGAAACGAAAGAAAATTGTTTTTAAGCTAAGATAGCATAATTTTATATGTGTCAAATAATGCGAATAATTTAATGACTTTATTTAGCCTTTAACAGTGACGATTCACAAGAAACTATTTTATTTTATAATTTTCATCATTTTTTAAACCTTTTAACGTTTAATACATATTTTCTTTAAAAAAATATTTAGCGAACGTATACGTTTAATAAATACGTTTAATTAGTTCTGTAATTGTACACTATAAATATAAAAAACCCGCAACAGTTGTTTCAGGTCAAAATAATATCACGGCCCTTCATCGGGTGATAAAAGTAGGCACGAGTGCCTAAATAAAGCAGCAAGGGGCACTCGCGCCTACTAAGAAATTTAAATGACTTCTGTATATATCTTCCTCTGAAGCATTTGGCATGTCTCCGGACCACCTCTAGAAGTGTGTCCCAGACCGTCGCCAATTGCCCATCTGCGCAGCACTAGTGCGACGTAAAACCCAACCATCCATCCTCTGAAGCATTATTTGTTAAATTTCGGTTGAGTGCTGCTGTCTAAAGAATAATGAAAGAACAAATTAAAAAATAAATAAATAAATAAATAAATAAATAAACAAGAAAAAAACCATTGAAAAATTGTTGCATATATATATATATATTTTTAAGTATTTGTTTTCAGTGCGAACTAATGAGTATTAAAGGGTTAGAGTAACCGAAAGAAGGAACCGAATACTAAAGTTCACTGGTTCGAAATTATGCGATGGAGTCTTTATGAATTTTTTTAGGATTTCCTTTGCACTAGATTTTCCCCCAAATAGAGGGCCGCGGTAGCCCAGTCGGTAGAGCGCCGGGCTTGTAATTGGAAGATTGCGGGTTCGGTACTCGAGCCAGCCAAAGACCGTCGTGTACACAATGGTGGCTGGTGTATGTAAAATCTGTCGTGTCCTCCATGTTCCCATCAAAATTATACCTCTTGGAGTCACCGAAGCGGGAGAGCCATCTCTTCCGTGGAGGATCAAAATTGTGATGGCATGTCTCCTGACCCCCCTCTTGGGGTGAGTGCAAGACCGTCGCCGATTGCGCAGCACGAAGCACTAGTGCGACGTAAAACCCAACTAACCTATAAATATAAGTCTATTTTTCTAGCAATATGGATAAAATTGGAATAATGGCTACCGCTTGAAATTACTCTAGTAATTGTAAAAGGGTGATTAACCAGTTAAATTACAAATACTTTCAGTTACGATAAAACAGTTTATACAAGCAAACAATTAACATAAGGAAAGCAGCAACAGTTCAAAAATTTACTTTTAAGTTACACTTGGAAAACTATAAATCTATCTATAGCTTAAGAATAGTTTTTTTCCTTCATTTCCTAATACAAATGTGGACTTATATAGATTTTACAAAATTATTCTTTCATCTGTAAATCTGTAGATCTTCAGAAAACATAAATAAGAGTATTCAGCTTAAAAAAGAATGTTCTAGGGATTCTGATAAGTGTCTGAATACAAATTTATAAAACTGGACACCGTTTGCAGCACATGTAAAATGATTTAAGAGATCAAATACTATTGCAATGCCAAAACCCAGCGAAAGTTTGAAAGCTTGTTATCGTAAAATTTATTGAACTTATTTATACAAAACTTCGGGAGAATATTCGAATAACTCTACTATTTTGACTTTTTAAAATAAATTATTTATATCTTTGTTTTACTAATATTTTAATTATATAAATACATGAATATCATTCCTCCCAGTCTTGTTCTTTGCATCTATAAAAAAAAAAAAAAAAAAAAAAAAAAGAAACTTTATCTTTGTATGTTACTAATGAATTGCATATTTACGTGTGATAAATTAAAATGTAATCAAATTAAATTTATTTTAATTTTTAGGTTTATTAGTTATTAAAATTAGCAGAAGCAATTTAAACTAAATTTTATTTACTTAATAGTTCAGTAGATAAATACTACTCATTAACTGAAAATTTAACTATAACCATCTTCATGGCTTTGGTGGTGCGTTTGAGCTGTTTTCGGCGTCTTTTGCAGTTGTAGCGTGAGTAATAGTTTTGGTTACATTAATTGATCTAAGGAATCAATTTGTTTATTCAGTAATTGGTGATTGTTAATATGAAAGTGTGTTTCTCGCTTGGTTTTTCCTCTTTCTCTTTTAGTTTTAAATTACACTAATCGACATTTTTTTTTTCTTTTTCTTCTTTTTTTTTTTTTTTTTTTTTTTTTTTTTTTTTGGGGGGGGGGGGGGGTTAACAGAAATGAAATTAACTATTTTCAACTAATTTTGTAGCGCAGAATTGAAGAATAATAGTGAAATATCTGTAACACGTACAGTTTTTTTGTTATGCTTATTTAATCTGTACTGGAAGCAATGTACAAAAGTCTTTAGGAGACATGTATTATTACTATCAATATTATTAATTTAACATGGAATACTGTTAATATGGCGATAATATACATATTGTAGACTAAGTAGAACATAAAAACATGGAAAATACACTAAATGATTGAATTATTTTTTGTTATTTTAAAACCAAAATACAAAAATAGGCTTTTTTACGTCTTGTGTTAAATGTCTAACTTGTGATTTTAATATGAATACTTCAGAAATACAGAAAAACTTATCGGGTACGGTTTTACAAGTTCTACACTGAAAACTTGCCATTTTGAACACGAAACTGTAACTACAAAACAGCACAATTATACTTAACAAAGAATATCTGTTAACTAGAATACCAGAAAAAAAAAAAAAAAAAAAAAAACAGATAAGGTACGAATACAGGGTTGCCAGCAGAGAGGATGGCCAGGAGGCAGGGTTGATAGCACGAAAGGTTACCATGTGTGATACAGTCGACAGCAAAAGTATCTGAGCACTAGCAATAATCCCTGTCTAAAAAAAGTACACTTAATACTGCTTAGTTAAATAAATCCTTGTCGAGTCATATTCTTAGTCAGTCTAAGAACATGATTTGACAAGGATTTAACAAAATAGTATCAAATGTACTTTTTTGACATCGGAATTATTGGCTAGTGCTCGGATACTTTTGCTGTCGACTGTATTGTAAAAATCATTAAAAAAAAATAGTGAAATTTGCCATTTTTTGATACTTTAACAAAAAAATACAACGAACATGGTTGCCGGGACTCTGAGTTGTCAGGACTCTTGGTTGCCAGCAGGAAGGGTGATACTGTGAAAATGTTAAAAAATCGTGAAAATTGCCATTTTCTGATACTCTAACAGAAAAATGTGACGTGGTGGAACTTTTTTACTTGCAGATATTTAAATAAAAATTGGAATTAATAATAAAAATAATAGTTTGACCGTTTTTACCGAACCACTGTAGACCAGTGTTATTTTCATGCCTTATGAGTGATATAGGGCACAGAGTGCTGTAAATTTTTAGCAAATTGCATACAGCACTACAAAAACATCATCTTATTTGCATGCAACATTCGTTCTATGCCCTTGAAAACCTAATGAAAACGTAATGCCCTTGAAAACGTAATCTTTATTTATATAAACTTATGAATTATGGCACTAAATTTAGACTTCCTACAAAAAGTAACATAAATCAAATTTTAAGTCAGTTTTCTCTAGATTTAGATTTATTTATTTATAAAATTGCAATTAATTATAACAAACCTTTAATATTTCAATGTTTGGAAGATTAATGCTTTAAAAATTCTAAAAGATCAGCTTATTAATCAAACCACTTTAAAAACTGAAATTAATAATATTATAGTTTTAAAAAATTAAAGAACACGCTTTTATAGAAATGTGAACTAAAAAGCACAAAATTTCTATCTTAGTATTAAAATTCAGGGTAAGAGAAAATCGTGTGAGTGACACACCGTAATATTTACATACATTTAAATCTTTAATTAAAATAACTTAGAATTAAACAAAAACCATTTTTAAAAAATCTCCCCTGACGGGGATCGAACGCCGGACCTTTAGGTTCGTAGCGCGGCACCTTACCTCAACGCTACATCGTTCACGTTGAAACTGTATTTTTTTACAATATAAATTTTTTGTTTGCTCCCAGAGCAGTTACAAATAAACATACATACATACAAACATACATACATACAGGTGAAGCTAATAAAAGCGTGTTAATAACAAAATGATTTTAAGCTTTCGTAAATTATTAAAATTCAGATGTAAAAATTTCAACTATCCATATATAGTTATTATTCCTGAAATTTCCTAAAACTTCTGTAAAATTTTGCACTGTAACTATTGGTTGTAATGCTTATAATAATGTTGCTTGTAATCTTCTATTAAAAATTTTAAAAGAAATCTATAGCTTAACTTTAACCCCTTCAGGGGCAATGAATTTAAGTTAATTTAAAATCAAATGCCACCAGAGTCTGAGATCAAGATTAGAAGAAAAGTAATAAATGAATGTTTTCAGATAAGGTAAAAAAGTAAAATTTTATATAAAATTTCTGGGATGAATTTTTGCAGTTGAAAACTGAAATTAGGTGGTATAAAATATTGAAAGGGTTAAACTATGACAATAAGCATTGTGTTAAAAATAGTTTTCAAATTCTTCACAGAATTAAAAATTTCAGACATATTACAAACATTCGTACATTTGATTTTAAGGATTTATTCAATGATACAGACATTCATGACTTAAGGTAAAGCTAGGAGAGATTGCGCACATAGGGTATCGGAGGGAAAGAGTAGAGTGGGCGAGTTGCAATTTTAGGTGGTTGTACAACATCAATAGTGAAATGCCGACTTGAATTTACATATTGATTGCTTCAGGAGTTTAAGATAAAACGTGGATATTTTGTCTCGTTCTAAAAAATAAATGCTTGAATTTTCATAACCCTTCATAAAAATTTCAATATAATGGTAGTAGTACAAAATATTTTTAATTTAAACAATTTTTCATAAGCTACTAACCTAGACTAACGGTACGAGAACCACGATTTTCTCTAAAACCGAATAATTATTTAATAAAAGGCTCCAATCTCTCCTGACAAAATGGGAGAGTTTGCGCTTTTGCTATTTAGGAGTGATCGCGCAATGGTTTTTTGTAAAACTCTATACTAATAGAGATTTCACAGCTTATTGGTAATGACAAGACAATTAGGATGAGTTTGGTGAATGTCTGGAACTACACTAGGAAATAACTGTAACTTCGACAAGTGACTGGACTAATTCAATTCACTTGCGACGGTACGTATTATAGAAGACTGTCTCCAGAATCTCACATTGTTCAGGAGTGGTACGATCGACAAAAGTCCCACCTCTGACGGGATTTACCTCTAGAAGGCTGTTAGCCTATGGGAAATTTATCGCAAAGTATTTAAATGTTATTGTATATGTATTTAGTTTTGAAATGCTTTCAAGTATGATATTCAAGTTTTGTGCAGCTGTCGGCTGCTTAAATAGAAGAGATAAAACTAAATGCAAGTAAAAAATATCAGCCTACTCAATCTTCTTTTTAAGGAATGTAATCGTCTAAATTTCAATAAAATAAAATAAACTTAAAGGATTTTAAAACGTAAAAGTTTTTTTGGCAGGAGATATTGAGGAAATATACTTTAATAAATAGATAATGGTGGGCGTATTCCGGGCTTCAAAATGGGCGGGACTAGCCACATATCATTGTATCATACTTGCCAACATACTAATTAATATTCCGTAGTCTTGTTAACCTCGCCTTCTTTTTCACACCAGCATCTTTTTAGAGTATTTTTCTTCTTATTTAATCGTTAGAGAATTCACTTAGAGAATATTACTTAAAAAATTTAGTGGTGTAAAAAAAAAGGGCCGGGCCTACAGCACTAGGAAAGGAAATGTTAATTAGGTTATTGACAAGTATGTTGTATACACGGTGTGCTAACTTTCTTTCTTTTTTTTTACTCGGAAATGCCTGTTCGAGACGGATACACCGTCTTGAATAGGTTCAATTGTGGCAGGTGGTTGCATAATAACTTCACCTTGTACAATAATAAGTGCAACGCTTGCGGACAACGAGAGATTCAGCCAGCAAACAAGAAACCATCCTAGCTGAAAAGAAATGCCCTAATTTTAGGTTTAACGTGTTAATTAGTAACTTAATATTATTTTCTGGTCTTGTTCTTTATCTAGTCTTGTTCTTTACTTTGTTTCTTTAATATTTTTTCTTTTAAATAGATTTTTGTAGTTCTTTTTAAATTTCTTTTAAATTTCTGATTGTTTTAAATTATTGAATTTAAATATCCACTCCCAATGCAAAAATATTTGTTTACAAATATCTTACAACAATGTCATTTAAGTGAATTATTATTTTTGAAGGTGTAATTGTAGTTATAACGGCGCGCAATCACTCCTACCCTATAAGGAGATATTACGCAAAATAGCTCTCTTGGTTGTACTAATGCTGTTGTTTTAAAATTACAAAAGAGCAACAATATAGCAATGGAAATGCATAGAAGAAGGATCAATTCAAAATTGTACACCAATAGTTTACCAAAAAATTACTATTTGGATATTTTATATCGTTTTGTTGAATTGTGCACAACCTCTCCTACCTTTACCTTATATAACACTATGTTAATTCTTTTTAATTAACATAAGCACCGTATTAAAGAAAAAAATCACTTCATTACTTTAAAACATTACTAAATTTCATATTATATCGTAGTTTTATTATTAGGTTGATTCATAATTAATTTCCGATGCAGTTTAGTTAAAATTTACACCAGAAACATTATTCAATGAATATAAAGCTTCAAACATAAGCTCCTCCCCCTGCATTCATCATGTAGTGTGTTTGGGCGTTACTTGCATTGAACCAATGGTTAAAGCATTTTTTAGATAGGATAATAACTGGCGATGAAAAATGGATTACGTATGAGAATATAATCTGTAAAAGACAGTGGCTTGATAAGGAACAAAAATCCTTATTAGATTCGAAAGCTGACATCCATGATTTTATTGTGTGTATGGTGGGATTGTCGAGGACTAATCCATCACGAGTTATTAAAGTCAAATTTAGCAATTACTACACACATACATTTTCAGCAACTGTAAAGAGTGAAAGAGAAACTTCATAAAAAACGTCCCACACTTGCCAATAGCAAAAACGTCATTATTTTACATGATAATGCAAGATCACATACAGCAAGAGTGACTCAGGAAAAATTCTAGAGCTCGAATGGTATGTTTTACCGCACCCACCTTACTTTCCGAACCTTGCCCCGACATATTTTTCCCTTTTCTGTTTCTTACAAAACTTTTTGAAAGGAAAAACGTTCAAATCTGAAGAATAAGTCAGACAGGTTGTTGAAAGTTTCTTCCAATGCAAACCAACCACCTTTTACAAGAAAGGAATATATAAACTGCCAAGAAGATGGGAAAACGTCATACATAAAAATGGTGAATACATAACAATTTGATATAATTTTATAACTAAATGAATGCAAAATAAATGCGTGGACAAAAGGAAGTTAAAAACAAAGGAAGTTATTTAAGACTCCACCTACAAAGACGTAACAAGATAAATGTGGGAGGGGCTTATTCTTCGGCAGGAAGTAATACCTAAATATTCGTTGTATAGTGTTATTGGTGTGTATTCTATTTTAACTGCATCGGAAATTATTTATGAATCAACCTAATATATACAATAATAATATTTACCAAAGTATTAAGGGTGTTCTACAAGGTGATTCTGCCAGTAGTTTATTATTTGAGTTAATCTTTATTATTATGAAAGAAACTTCTCTTTATGTTCTAACTTTATGTTCTAACTTTATGTTAACTTCGTTATGATTTAATGTTCTACAGATATATTGATGATATTATCGTTTTATACTTTAATGATAGCAATACTAACACCTTCATAGGTAATTATCCTAATAGACTTTCATTAACTAAAAATGATATGATAAATAAATAAATAAACTTTCTAGATTTAAAAATCTATAAAGATAATGGAAACTTAGATTTTGATATTTTTGGTAAAAGAAAAGAATTTTTTTTAAGTTAATTTATTTACTCATTACAAATCATGTTTACATAAAACTATTTTCAAAAATATTCTCATTAACTACCTATGTAGAATAAAACATCTATGTTTTTATAAATATAAAAGCAAAAATGTTAAATTGATCTATTTTCAGGCTAGACTTTACGGTTACCCTAAATTTCTAGTAAATTCAATAATTAAATCTTATTTCTAATTTCTTCTAATCCTTGATTTGGTGCTTGCTTATTACACACACTCACACATACACGCAACATAAAAAAAAGTTATTGCTTTATAGATTCTAAATTAAAATTTTAACAGTTAAATCTAAACAAATTTTAATACCTAAACAAATTTTAACATCTAACAGTTTTTAATACTTCATTTTTAACTATCAAATTAGTTAATTTTTAAAATTCATAATAATTATTAGAATGTTTATATATATATAAAACTTTTAGTATGCTGAATTTAATTAGTCGGGCTTTCTAAAGAAAATTTCTCAGCTTTTGAGTTTTAATTAACAACTTTTAATTACTAATTTCATCGTTGGTGTTTTTTATTAAGTGCCCGATTCTCTAATAGGATAATTAAGAAACTATTAGTTGTTTAGCTTTTTTAAAGCAATATTAAAAAATAATGTGGGTTCTTTTTTTATTTCACTCTAACAGAGGGCGCTATCATTCCTCACCATCTTACTTATCTCAAATTAATGTAAGTGATAAATTAAAATTTAATCAAATTAAATTTATTTTAATTTGAAGGTTTATTAGTTATTAAAATTTCCAGAAACAATTTAAATTTCATTTACTTAATAGTTCAGTAGATGAATACGACTCTCTAATTAACTGAAAATTTAACTCATAGCTTTGGTTGTGCGTTTCAGCTGTTTTAGGCGTCTTTTGCAGTTGATCTAAGGAATCAATTTTTTTATTCACTAATTAGTGATTGTTGATAAAAAGTGTGTTTTTCCTCTTTCTCTTTTAGTTTTAAACTATTTTCATGTCTTATGGGTGATACAGGGTATAGAGTACTGTGAAGTTTTAGCAAAACACTACAGAAATATCACCTTATTTGCATGCAACATTCATTCTATGCCCTTGAAAAGGTAATGAGGGTGTTCGTTTTAATATCAGATTGCTCACTTTTTACTTATCTCTATTCATGTTTTTTTCTAGTTCTCATGTGATACTTTTAGTTATATCTGCTGCAATGTTTAAAAAGGATTTCAATATATATATATAAAATAAAATATATATACAACTAATGAAAAATGTACACATTCAATATATATATATATATATATTAATTAGCAACATTTTAGTTTTTAAACAAAGTTATTTAAAAAAAAAAAAAAAAAAAGTTATGGAAAAAATATATATATAACTGGTTTATTTTATTTGAAGGAAATTTTCCTCCGTTCTCTATATAAAAAAAAAATAAAGAGTTTTATAATAGATTTTCGGTTCCTAAACATGAATATTTCTTTTTTAAATTTCAAGTTATTTAAAAGTACTAAACAAATATCATACATCAGAGAAAGCAAAATTTCAAATCAATTCAAAAGAATATTGACTGTTTAAAAGTAACGGAATAAGACCTGCCTACATGATCTTTCTGTAAATGCCCGATGAAAAAGAAATATTTAAATTTTTGAGTACTATAAAAGTATTTCGGCCTTGTATTTTCAAAGACTCTGTCTTATTCTATTAAAGTTTTCATTTACACTCACCTTATGTAAGGGTAAGGATTATATATCAATTTCTAAAATTCTGTAATGTATTTTCAGTATTGCCTTTAGGGATATTCATTCCATCTAGCAGACATAGCTGATAAAAACATATATATCTATTCTTGAAGTCTACTTTAACTCAGAAGGAAATAAAATGTAAGATAACTGCCGTAAAGTAAGAAATTTAGCTCACGGATGAATGTAAAATTGTCAAAAGTTATTTGAGATTATATTAATGTCAAAGGATGAAGATATCATTTAATATTAAATTCTCATGCTTTATTATTAGTACTCAGAACAATAAATTTCTGAATATGACAAAAATAAACTGATAAGTATAATGTTAATGAATTGTGCATGATAAAAGTATTAAATATATAGTAGGAAAGAAGATATATATGTAAAAAAAGTTAAAACCAATTATAAGCTGTGACTTTTTATTCGCACTGTAAACATATTTTAATTGTTAAAACTTTTAATTGAAGTGAAGTGCAGTAAATGTAATCTTGGCTTATAACTTAACTGATAATCTGTATTTGGACCTGTTATTCATCATATCTGTGTGAAACTTTCTGTATCATACTTAGCCTTAAGAAACCAAATCAAATATGAAACAATGATAGTTTTAGAAGTTTGAAAAAAAATGCTTACATTTCCGCCTTCGACAGAGTGCTGTCTGAAAATGCAAAGTTTGGCCATTGCTGTACTTGTAAAAAAAAACTCCATAGTCTAGCCTATATCTTAATTAAGCAAAATGGTTTCAGTTTATGCCTAAGTATTTTCAGAAGCATTTGTATAATACTAACTGAGCTAAGTGAGGCGAAAATGGAACTATGCTAAAACGTTATATTAATGGAAGACTTGGCGTGAGGTTATAAACAAGGCAAATAATAACGTCTAGAACGCCAAAAATAAATAATAGGGAAGGAGACAGCTTTTTCGGTAGCATTTAGCGTATCGCCTTCAGTGCAAAAAGGAATTTGAGAGAAGTGCATTCATTTAAAGGAAAGGGAACAGATTCAGCTTGGGATGTTCAGCCAATAGAATTACGCGAAATGTGGGTGATTGACCAATAGAAAATTACGAAACACTAGTTGTGAAAAATATGGAAGAAATTAAGAAAATGTGGGCAGAATGTAAAATTTTCAACAATCAGACAAATGGGGTACAGTGAAATCGCAATTAACAACATTTTAAAGATTTTTATAAATATGAAAAGTTTAAAAGAAATCGAGTTCGCGAGTGGATTTAGGCCTGCAAATTATTTTAGCTGAACCAAATTTAAAATTATGGTTTTCACCCCAACAATGCTTAGAAATAGCCGATTTATTGGTTTCTTGCTTACGGATGTAATTAATATATTCTTTAAGGCGGAATTTAAGACTGCATTTAGTTTGACCAATGTATGATAAACCACACTGGCAAGAAATGCTATAGATGACCCAAGAATTATACATATCTATAAGATCTTTTAATTGAGAAAAAGTGAGTTTATTGGAAGGTGAAAAAATTATTTTAATATCATATTGTTTCAGAATTTTAGCTACACTGTAAAAAATAGGTCCTATTTGCTGCTAGAAATTCTCTGTAATTTGAGAAAATGCGTTCTGACAACATAATATTTTCGTAAATTATGCGTATTTTCTCAAATTACAGAGAAATTCTGGCAGCAAATAGGACATATATTTACAGTGTATGGCATGAATAGATTTGGGAAAATAGGGTAAAACAATACTGATATTAGAAGAGACTGATTAAGTGGACGAAATACGGCCTAAGTTGTAATTTTTGGATAGATTTATCTATAATGGAAGGGTTATAACCTCTGTCAATTTCTATGGCTTTCTGATATTTGATTTCAGAGCTTAATAAAACAGGATCGGAACAAATACTTGTAAATGCTAAAACGTTGTTAAACTTACCCTACTTAACACGAAATATGTATAAAAAAATTGACATTGCGTAAAAATATTATGAGTTTGTGAGCCTTTAAATTACTGAACAGATTAAAAAGTTAGCACTTTTTTATTTTTTGTTTTTTACTATATTATATTTAATTTGAAATTATTGTGAAGTTTTAAAAGTAGATTAAAAAAAAAAAAAAATAAATAAATAAAAAATAAAACATCTTTTAAGTCGCACAGTAACCCGCAACAACACAAGGTTATAAATTTACATGCAAAATTATATCAAATAATCTCAAGTAATACTTAATACAACTATGTTTAAGTTTCCAAAGGAATAATGCAGCCTGCCTATTTAAGTGGATAAAAAAAAAAAAAAAAAAAAAAAAGTTTGATACTATCGTTCTCAATTTCAACGAGGAACCATTATATTAATACTTTTAACGCACTGCCATCATAAAATTAACTTTCAATAAATTAAACTTTCAATAAATTAATTTTCAATAAATTAAATAATTAAATTAAATTATTATTATTATTATTATTTTTTTTTTTATTTCAAGAAGTCACTATCTTGTAAAGTAATTGAGGATGTTAGCCTTTAATAAACAGCTTTATTAGTACCCTTTTTTTTTTCTTTGGCAGGTCACAGTTACGTATAGTTATAAAAACTACACTGTTAAAAATTTTGTCCTATGTTGAATTACTGTAGCTGCAACCATGCGATGGTGAAACCTTATACCATTATTTGATGCTTCGATGAACCAAGGCTTGGTTCTGCAATAGCTACATCTATAAAGTGGAGAAATCTTTCACCATAATTTGGCGCTTTTTTTTTCAACAAGAAGCACTAAATCATGGTGAAGCTTCCACCATCGCATGGTTGCAGCTACAATTTTACGAAGTTTTGGTTCAACCTATCAAATTGAAGCTACTGCGGTACCAACATCTGGTTCAACCTTGAACTGAAATTTTTAGCAGTGCGTAGCCATTTTCAATACATTTTCGATTTTACATTTTTCTCATTGAGATTATTTGAAATCATCTTACATGCAAATTTACGATCTTGTATTAATATATGGATAACACTGGTTTTCAAAAGCTAAGCAACAGCCTGGTTTTTTGGTTTCTTTTTTTGCTCTTAATTTTTAGATCAATGAACATAGACAATCATGAATTTTTTAAGACATATTTGTTTTCAATTAGTTAATTGAATTATATATTACCTCAACATTAGGAATAATTTTAAAAATGGTATTAAATCAACTTTTCTCAAAAATGCATTTTTGAAGAAAGAAAAATATTAAACGATTAAAAAGAAATTGATAGAGAATGTTAACTATGCAATATAGATAGGTGCAGATCCACATATTCTCAAAAAATTAATTAAATCTTTCCCATTAATTTTCTTTCTTACTTTTATTTCTTTGTAAGAGAATAAATTTTCAAAAACAAAAATAAAAACATGAAATTTGGATGAGTTCGTAATTATACATTCATTATTCTAGCAATGTTCATAGTTTATAAAATAATATTTATAATTTTTCAAAGTCTGTTATGGAAGAAAAAGAAAAGCGAATAAAGGAAGAAAAACCAGTTGTAACTTAATATATATATTCAACCTATTTGTATATTCCCAATGCCATTTACTTATTTATTTATTTATTTTTCTATATCGTTAGTGTTTTTTTTTCTTTAGTCAAATACTTTTTTTTTTTTTTTTTTTTTTTTTTTTTAAGATATAAAGAGTTAAAACTGTTAAACTGTTAAAGTTTAAAAATTCATTCTGATGTAAAAATTTTTATAAATTGGATTAATGATTAGAAAACGAACATATCATATAAATCTCATATTTATATGTTTAAGAGTTTTCTTCTCAAAAATGAAAACGACACATATAGGTTGCGACTTAATATTTGGCAAGTGTATTATGGGATGCAAACAAAATATACATTTTTTTCATTGCAACAATTAACATCAAATATACACCATTTTTAAATGTTATTTTTGCTTTTAATATTTCTGTAATAATTTCCAATTTAGTATTAAAACTAAAAAGAATGTTTCAGAAAATGATTCTTATAAAATACTATTCAACAGAAACAATGAAATTATTAAAAAGCACAATTTTTATGTTTTACGTGACATAAAATTTTTTTTTGAGTGCGGCAAAGCAAAACAACTTATCATATTTCCTCTAATATGCTATTTGCAAAGAAATATGTCTCTATCTTTCTAATATGCCAGACAAAAAGAAAAAGAAACGGTATTAAATTATCAGAAAGGAAGAAAACTGTTTATAAAATACGAGATGGTTTTTGCAATTTAAAATGTTTCAAATGATTTTTTTTTTTTAATAACTCGTAAAATAGTATGAGTACAATAATTTCAAAATATGCATAACTTTAAAAGTGTATAAAAAAATAGTATCTTTTATCGTATAGATTAGCTATGGCGAGAGACTATATAAACACTTTATCACATTATCAGTTAGAAAAAAAAATGTTGTTAACTTTTAGTAAGTAAGAAGAAAGCAGTTTATTAAATTAATTTTACAAGATATGTATAATTAAAAATAATTAAACAAAACTGTTTATAATTAAACAATAAAATAGCAATTAAAAAAAATGGAAATAGGCAAAATTGAAATATATATATATATATATTATCTTCAAAGTAACATTAAGAGAGAAAATTGAGGAATGTGCATTATCTTTTTCCTTTAGGAAGCAGAGAAGAAAACTGAAAAAATGTTACTAAATTACTACGAGCATAGAAAATAGCTTCAAAAAGGACTTTATAATACATACGAACAGTTAAATGCGAACGAAATGTATTGCGGTTCTCATAGATATTAACGCGGTCCAACTGTATGTACTTATTGCACCGTTTATCATTCAATGTACTTTGATAACACAACAGACAGTCAGAATGACAGAAAGATTGACAGATACACTAATTGAATTCATAATCACTCTTAAACATTGTTGGAAATAGTTAAAAATGCTTGGAATAAACAGGAATGAAATTCCATCAATTTTCAATTGTAGCCCTTAATGTATATGAGTATTTTAGTGAAAATATAATTCTAAAAATATCACACTATACAGATTTTTTTTTATGTATATGAATGATAAATGTCAATTTCGTTATGATTTGTTCAAAATAAAGGTATTAAAATATGGTTTATAGAACGCACAGAACGCAATGCTTTGGTAGTATTTTGGGTGTCCCTGCACATAAACCAGAGATAGAATTTGTCTCATTTTCAATAGGGAATATTGAATGTTAAACCTGAATAACATATATTATTTTGAAGAAACTCTGAGAATATTTACTTACGCTAGAGCGGACAGACGGACAGGAGATAGGCGAACAGTCAGACGGGCAGAAAGACAAGCAGATAGACTAATTCACATCATAATCACTCTTAAGCATTATGAGAAAGTGTTAAAAACTTAATAAAATGAAAATGTAATTGCAGTAATTTCCAATTATAGCTTTTAATGTATCTGAATATTTTTGTGTGGCCCTGTAAATCTGTATTCTATAGAAAACATCTTTTTGTGCGTATGAGTAATAAATATCAATTTCATTATAATTTATGAATAATAAAAGTATTAAAGTCAGGTTTAAAGAAATATCTCTGATAGAACGCAATGCATTGGAATACTTTAGGTTATTCCTACACACAAAACAGTGGTGGTACGTGCTCCATTTTCAACAGGAAACATCAAATACTTAACTTGAATAATATATATCAGTTGCAATGAATTACACGAATATTTACGGGAGTTAGAACGTGGACAGAAGGACAGTCAGAGATGTACAAACCGGAATCATAAACACTTTTCAACTTTGTTAGAAAGTGAAAAAAAATTCTTAAAACACTTCTTCGGATAAGCGTTAAAATACAAAACAAATGATTAATACGATAAAATAAAAAAAAGAATGATTTCAAAAATAAAGAAAAAAAAATCACTTCACATATTAGCTGCAAAGTAATAATGTAATGGGAAATATATATACAAATAGAGATAAATTAGTGCAAAATTATGTAAGGTTATTATATGGTAAGAAATTATTAAAAGGATTTGCTATAAATTATTTGTACAATTCAAAATATTTGAGGCGATTGATTTCTGATCGAGGAATAAAAGAGGAGATCAATAATTTCAAAAATGACTTAGAAACTTTAACTGCAAAGACTTAGAAAAAGAAAAGAAAGCTAGATGGGAATGCTGTATAATTAGTAGAAAATTGTATTAAAGAAATGTATGATAAAAAATGAGTTGGTAAAATGGTATTATGTAAATTACTTCAGCAATTTAAATGCTCTAAGTGATTTTTGATCAAGTGGCAACCGATGTGGTGAAAATAATTTCAAGAATAACTTTAAATGTTTAGGTAACAAAAAAATAAATAAATAAATAAATAATAAAGAAAAAAAAAAAAAAAAAAAAAAAAAGACGTGAAAATTGCAATATTAATAAAGAATTGTGTTTAAATTATTGAATGATAGGAAAAGAGAGATTAAATCGATTTAATATAAATTGTTTCTACAATCAACAACGTTCGAAGTAATTAACATTTCATCAATTGGTGAAGCAAAACCTATGTTTAATGCGGAATAAATATGTAAGGGCTTCGAAGGTAGGAGATTATTTTCTGCCTCAGATATTAGCTGCAAACAAATATCATACGAGTGGAAAAAGAAATACGGATTCCCCTTCTTTTCGAGAACCTAGCAGAAGAGAAGACGGATTTGCAGAGAATAATAAAAAACGTATTTAGGATTTAAAATATCTTAAAGAAATTTTTCACTGCAAAAACTTGAAACGGTTTATTTACAACATTGAAAAAAAAAAAAATTGTTAATATGGTATAATAAAGTAGAACTTGAATAATTTGAAATTGAAGGGACCTGAGAAAAATTCGAAATATCCAAAAATTCGAATTACATATACTATTTCATACTTGCCAACATACTAATTAAAATTCCGTAGTATTGTTAGCCCCGCCTTCTTTTTCACACCAGTATCCGTTTTAGAGTACTTTTCTTCTTATTTAATCGTAATTGTATTTGCAAAATATTACTTTAAAAATTTACTGGTGTGAAAAAAAGGGCGGGACTAACAACACTACAGAATATTAATTAGGATGTTGGCAAGCATGCTATTTTGTCAAAAAGAAGAGATAAATTAAAAAAATTAAAACTCTACGATCAAAGATTTAACATATAAACTTTATATCTAAGAAAATTGCTACATCCTCTTCCCCCTCCCATTAATTCAATATTTTTTATGAGCTTAATTATTCAGCACTTTTAAAAAAAATAGTCAGATATTTTTTATTGATTCTTCAAGTACAATCTTTGTGTCATAGCATATGACTTCAACCTATCAGTTGATACAAAAATAGAATCTTCTACATCAGACATGACTTTCAATTAAAAAAAAGTTCATGTATATGCACCATATCTTCTGATGTACTAGGTAGGGGCTTTTCTTGTATTTCCTTATCCTTATTTTGAAAGACTATTAAAATAAATAATGCATTTTAGCTGAAAAAAATCTTGGGAAAAATTTTTACTATAATATTTTAAAGTTAATCATATGAAAAATTCGAATTATCCAAAATAAAATTCGAATTATCCACGATTTTTTAACATTATTTTAATACAAAATTCAAGGGACCGAGTAAAAAACTCCAATTATCCAGAATTTCGAATTAAACAAATTCGAATTATCCAAGTTTCACTGTAAATGTAAGTACAAATATATTTAAAAACTACTTTTTAACTTTTTTTTGGTCTTTAACGTATATTTGATTGCTCCGTTTTTAACAGGGCACATTAAGAGTAATCTTAACTGAATATTTAATAAATTCCTCTGACACAGTGTACTGTTAAAAATAACATATTTTTCAATTTTTAAATGTTGAAAAATAACTCTGAATTAAGACAATATACACTGTAATACATATGGCCTAACATTTTACTATGATTTGGTAATTTTATGTTGAACCAAACATTGGTATTACGTTTTAAATAAAAAAGAATTCAAAATTCGACCGAGACGAGGATCGAACCGAAGACCTTCTTGTCTGAAGTCAAACTCTCTGGTATTGTGCCAAACTTTCTTGCCCGCTAATTCTGTTTAGTTGATTTTGGTAAAAAGCCGCTAAATTTTCTTGGCCCATCGGTGAGTTATTGCACAAACTTTGCACTTTACCCTATGTTTTCGACCACGCTCTATAATTTAAACTTAGTTTGGTTTTAATAGCAATTTTATTGTTTCATACTTCCCTTGTGAGTGGATGTATGGCAGCTCTAAGTTTTGGTGCAACTTAAATTCAATCGCAAGAAGTAGACAACTTAACAGTGAGGTTGAACCATATTATGGTTATTAATAGCTTACAACTTTACTCCATTAAGTGGTTCAAGCTTGAACTGAAATTTTTAATAGTGTAATATTAATTGATATAAATTAAAATGTTTCCCGGTATATACGTATAGTAGCTTCTCAATTTGTAGTTTCAAGGAACTGTTAATATGTCTTGTTTGTATAATAAAAATAGAAATTATTTTAAGATAAAATGTTTTTGTAATACAAAGAGGAAATTTTCGTTAAATAAAAATAGTTTTTCTTTTCCTTTCTTTCTTTTCTCTCTCTCTGTCTTTTTTTTATCATATAAATTTACAATATGCTTTCTATTATACTCATATCTTAATTTTAAAATATTCATAAATTTTACTTTATAAACATTTTCTGGTTACTTTGCGCCGATGATTCTTTTCAATTTGCTAGTTCTAAAAGACGGTGCACAGATTTACTAGATTTTGGTGTGAAAACCAATTGAATAAACAAAAATGTAGTAAAAACTGTGCACTATTTTAAAGCCAGTAAATTAACACTGATTTTTGGTGGAAAATAGCTCGAAATTGCTTTACAGTGTATCAAGTTGAATATGAATTTTGCGATGAATATGGGAAATATACGGTTCAGAAATGAGTTTCAATATTATAGATAATGGAAATCGGCGCTTGCGCCGCACCACCAACCGGCCCAGGCTCGCTTAGTAGCCCATACGGTCCGAAGATTTGAAATCTCGAACGCTATGACAGCAATATACCTGCCGCGGGACAGCAAGTACTGATCCAGGCATGGCCGGCAATCAGCATTACAGCACCCTTAATATCACCTTTGGACACACCAGAGTTAGTCAAATGCGGGACAAGGCCACTCGATACTGACCGAGCCACGGTTTGGTCGCCAGAAGGGCAAGTATACCTTCTGAGGACGTCACCAGGCCGTCCAAAGTGCCACACTCCCAACGCCGTTCACCACACTAGCCGATTCGCACCGAACATGCCGAATAGGAGGATCTGCATACGCTTACCTTTTTTACTAAACCAGTATCTTAACTGCCACACAACAGGCTCTACTCAGGACAACTTGGACAGACCCTGTGTGCCCAGGCCTCTACCCCCATATGGGCACCAAGTCGTTACAACCAGAGGTCACATAAGCCGTCCGGTGATGCACCACCAGCCAATATATTTATCTGACATGCACCGCCAGTCAAGAATTGACAGACCTGCTCACATCATTGTGGGTCGACACAAACTGCATCCAAGCAAAGGGCCGCTAGACGAATATCTTGTAACGTATGAACGTGCAAGGAGCAACATTTTTTAAAAAGGGTGCCTCAATATTCTATATATCTTTATTCCTATATTCCCATATATCATACAGGAAGTGATTGTCTTATAGTTTGAATCATTGGGAAGAAAACCTTCGACTAATATTCGTTAGTAAAAGCAAAGTAAAAACCATTATTTTTCATCCAACTGTAGATTTTAAAAGCCTTGGTCCAACCAGTGTGGGTTGGATTTTCTGGTAATCTACCAGTAATTTTTGAGAAACGCCCAAACTGCTTGGACGTCCTCAAAAGGAAAGGAGTAGAGGCTGCTAGCTTATGCCCTATCGGGTCGCAGAAACGCCCGATTTGCAGAAGATGCTGCTAAGCTAAGGTCGCACAGTTGTTCCCCTTCAAGGCGACCCCGCATATATAGGTTAGAATACACTAGTGAGAACCACTAGCATATTGAGTGCCAGCGAAAACCGCCAGCACCCTTTTCAAAGGAAAAACAGTGCTTAACCTTGGGCCATTAACAAGGCACGCCAGACGCCAACGCCAGGAGACCTTTCAAGCACCTGCAACGTGGCTGGACGTTACACTGAATTTCAAAGACTCGAGGAGGTCAAGTGGGCGAGGTCACCCATCAGAAGACAACCTGCAATGTATCTTCCTCGTCGTGATCATCTTCGTCAATGCGAGCGCACCAGATAACACTTTGATATCCTAGCACTCGCGAACTTCCCACTGGACACATTTGTTACGTAGCTTATGCCCTATCGGGTCACAGACATTCCCGATTTGCAGCAATAGCTGCTAAGCCGAGGTCTCACAGATGACCCTTTTTCTGGGCGACCCCGCAATTATAGGTTAGAATACACTAGTGAAAACCACTAGCATATAAAGTGCCAGCGAAAACCGCTAGCACCCTTATAAAATCCCCGCGTTATATTCATGATCAGAAGATCAAGAGGGCGAAGTCGCCCAAGAAAAAGACATCCTGCAAAGTTTTCGTCCACGCCGCCTCGTTAGCTCACCGCCGAAGAGGTTAGCCAGGGGCCACCACGGGAAGGGGAGGTCGGCTGACGAGTGTAGGACCGCTGCCAGAGTGGTCAGCGTGTCCCACGGCCCCCAATGTTATAGATAAAAAAGCGGAGAAAATTTGGAAAACATAGAACATTCATTAGGAAAAAAAAAAAACTTTTTTAAAATTATAAATGTAATTTAATATGGGAATATAAAAGTTTACACTTATGACATGGCTAATAAATTTTTTAAAATTAAATAACGATAATTTTTTAAAAATAAACTGTAGCAAATAATATGTTTTATTTTCACAAATTAAAAAAATACTTTCTTTAACCAATTGAATTACATACTCAGAAGTTTTTAACGTAGTAAAAACATATCTAGAATATATAGTATTAATATTTAACTGAAAATTCTTTAAACACATATTTCGATAAGAGGCTGTATCAGAATCACGAAGTAAATTTTAAACCTACCACACTGTTAAAAATTTTCTCCTAGGTTGAACCAAAACATGGTACATTTTTGCTGCCACCATGCGATGGTGAAACCTTTTACCATTCTTTGGTGCTTTACTAAACCAAGGCTTGGTACTTCAATAGCTACATCCATAAGATGGAGAAATTATTTACCATAATTTGGTGCTTTTTTTAAACAAGAAACGCCAAATCATAGTAGAAGGTTTCACCATCGCATGGTGGCAGCAAAAATGTACCATGTTTTGGTTTCTAAAGCTACTGTAGTACCAACATTTGGTTCAACCTTGAAATGAAGTTTTTAACAGTGCACTTGTACTGCAGAAATTCATTACCTTATTTAACGCCATTTCGGGTGTGTCCCAGAACGTCGTCGGTTACCTGATTCGTAGCTACGCAGTTAAAATATGTCCTATTTGCTGCCAGAAATTTTCTGTAATTTGCGAAAATACGTTCTGACAACGTATTTTTTTCGTAAATTACGCATATGTTCTCAAATTACAGAGAATTTCTGGCAGCAACTAGGACATATTTTTTACAGTGATAGCGCGATGTTAAAATACACTTCACTCCACTCCTGTTAATTACATATTTCCCTTCTGTATTTACAAATAATGAATACAATATTTATTTATCATCAAAGTAAATAAATAAATAAATAAGGCAAAAAAAGAAAGTAATTAATCCGATATATTGGTTAGTTAATCTTATGACTGTCTTTAAGGGGACTTAGCTCATACTGACGGTTTCATATAAAAGCTTATATTTCCGTTTAATATTTATAAATTGGACTACATTAGGTTTATTCAATAAAATATATACTCAAGCAACAACTCTTATGGTTGTTGTTACATTTTTACAGATTTTAAATCTTTTAATCTCAGTTTGCATTTTTTCATGAATTTATTATATTCAAAATGCTAAAACTTCCACAGATATCTGAGAAAAAACCTAATGTTTAATTTAGGTGTTTAATAGAACCTACTTAAAAGATTTTGGGATGGATTTTTTGTAATATTTTTAAAAGAAAAAATATTAAAAATAAAAACACAGCAATAATAATAATAATAATAATAATAATAATAATAATAATATATATATATATATATATATATACAGTGTGTCCCATAAGTCTGTAGACATTTTAAAAATACATAACTGTTGAATGAATTGCTAGAATGGAACACGGTTTGAGAAAAAATCATTCTCGGGAAGGGAGGATTTTTTTGGTAAAGAAAAAATAATAATTAAGCTATTTGCCGATAGAGGGCGTGACCAGATCACATATTTTCATGAAAAACTGTATTTACTCGCATGGAAATGTTTACAGGCATATAAATCCTATTCCATGTGTCCATCCTCACAACAAACTTACAGTTTGCAAACGAGCTATAATACTGTTAACTGCAACTTCAGTCGGCGGTTCTTACTTGAGGGAAAACATCTTCACCAATAACGCTTTATCCACCAAGTCAGTATCGCAATTAAAACTTCATGTATGCACAAGTAAGAGGCAAAATAAGAAATAAACTGTTCAATCGAAAAATTGTGGAATTTACAGGACTTTCATTTGCATATTTTTTTTTCACATTCGTACGAAAAATTTAAGTATTTGTCTAACTATCGTCGACAAAAATATTAACTACCGTAATTTCGTGTATATAACCCGCGGCGAAAGGTAGCCCGCAACATAAAAACTTCATTTAAAAATAATTATAACCGAAAGATACCCCGCACTTCCAAAATCACATGGTCGGCAATGTTTATAATCTCAATACTAATTGCTATCATTTTAATAATAAGTAGGAAAAGATACAAATAATAAACAAATATACAACTAAGTATAAATATAAACAAATAAATTTACTTACCTATGATGAAAAAGCAAATAATCATTACATAGTATTAATCTTTCTCTCTATGTAAATTGCTATAAACTGGAGTAAATTCTAATGATTAACACCTTTATTCAATTCATAAGAAAATTATAGTTTAATAATGAATTTATTTGCAAAATTCATTGAAATCCATCGAAATCGGATTCCTCCGTATCAGAATTAAAATGTTGCACTATTGTTTGGGACAGTTCGTCTTCATCATCCGTATTATCCTCCTCATCAAGTTCCTTTCCACTGTCTTCAATTTCATCGTTATTATACGTTAATAATCGAGACTTCCGAAACAAAAATGAGACTGGTGTTGATTTTCTCGTTGTTCGCGATAGATACCCCGCACGGAATGATAACCTGCAGGACATGCAAAGTCAGGTTTTTTTTTATAGATTACCCGCGGGTTATATACACGAAATTACGGTATACGTTTTTACCAAAAAAAGTCCCCATTCACGAGAAGGATTATTCGCAAACCGCGTTCAGTTCTAACAATTCATTCGATTGTCATGATTTTTTAAAACGTCTACAGATTTATGGGACACCCTGTATATGCGCTTTCATTTTTTTTTGAAAATTTTTATATAGGCATACAATTCCCCCCCCCCCCCCTCAAAAACTAATTAATAAATTTTGAAATGCATCCCAAAACTTTTTTAAGCAGGTTCTATTAAACATCCAAAACAGATGTTAAGTCTCTTCATAAATATCTACAGAAGTTTTAGCATCTTAAAGATCGTAAATTAATGAAAAAATGCAAACTGAGAAAACGCAATTTAAAGATTTTAAATCTGTAATATATATATATATAACCATAAGAATTGTTGCCTGAATTGAATTTTTTGAAAAAATCTAATCTAGTTCAATTTATAAGTATTAAATGGAAATATAGACTTCTGCGGTGCCAAGCCTCCTTAAGCGCATGCTTTTTTTCGATAATTTATAACTGTTAGCTTACTAAAAATTATTCGTCAGCTGTTTCTAATGTTTTATAAAATAAATATTTAGTTTTAACGACGTAACACTGATTTATTTATTACGAAAAAATTAAATTTAAAAATTCAAATATGTACTTCTGGAAAATATTTATAACACTTAAATATAACCACATAAACAATCCATCTCTCTCTACCTTTGTTTGTGCTTAACTCTGTAATGTGCATACGTAGATTTGTAATACATAACAACGTTATCAAATCTATTGATGATTGTTTTTATGCCATTAAAGGGATTGGAACTGTCGCTATTTTGAATACAACTTTTATTTCAAAGTAGTATTTAGTAATTGTTTGAAGTATTTTCCTTTGATTGAACATTACGAAAATTTCTTTATATAAATAGTGGTATTCAATATAGACTGTTTCGATTCTAGAAACTATTAATTTACACACACATACATATAAGAGTGAACTATTGAATGGCAGTTTTTTTAATTTGCAAATTCTTGGAGAGGTATTAAATTTAGTTGAAAGCGACTAGTTTCTTTCAGTAAGTTTACTGCTTTTAATTTCATTGTTCTTATACGTAATGTCAGGATTTACACAGTATTTTTTCGAAAGAATAATTTGAGGAAAAAATGAATTCTAATTATTGGACATTGTATATATTTTGATAACTGATTTTGTGTTATTAATGTTGTAGATCCAAAAATGTTTATTGATGCTTCTATGATAAGCGTAATTTTAACAAATATCTAGAACTTTTTTAAATTTGAGATTTAAGTAAAAATTTTGAATTTCAAATAATAGTATAGACAAATATCACGCGTAATCTTATCTCACTTTAAATATAGTAGTGAGGACGCAGGATACTTATAAAGAGATATAAAGCTCCAATAGAACAAAGATGTTAGTAATTTACTTTACCATTGGAATTCTGGTCATTCTTTTTAGAGTCGATACTAGTGACACAAAAGGAATTAGCTATCTACATGTAAATTTGTAATCATAATTTTATTACTAAGTTTTCACATTTGACGATTTTTCTTTAACATCGAATTTATGCACTCTCAATACTACAATTTTTAAATGGAATTTAAATGATTAAAGTCAATTCAATTTCACTTTACATACGTGCTGTTTCATATCAGATTGTAAATGATAATATCTAATACATTAATCATTGCGACTTTTCGGAATCTGTACTGTCGTAACTTAACTGATCTACCTATTGCTCAAACGTTAGACTTAGAATCTATTTTCGGAAGCGAGAAAATATTCCTTTAGCGCTAACACATTCAGCAATGAATTCTAGTTCCTGCTTTTCAATTTTTAAACTTCGCTTGGTTCCCCCACAGGAACCATATTATGGGAATATCACGATGATGACGGTTGTAAAATAACAGGGTGTCGCGGAGGAGAAATCACAAGTTTATGATCGGGGTTGTAAGGAAAGCAAATAAAGAATCGGGATTGTCAAAAAGTACTTGCGGATTAGAGGAATCGATGCTTGATTCTGTTTACTTTTTAGAATAAATTTTCTCCACCAATTTTGTTTTATAATTTTAAAAATGAATAATGCAATATCTTCCTTATTCTTCTTATTTTTTGTATTTGGGTGTATATATTCCAGAATTAATTTTTTTTTTTTTTTTTTAATAATTGTATTAAGTCTTAATACACTTTTTGGGTAATTTTAGTTAATAGATTTTGTAATACTACCTTTTGATTGCTGAATATGATGAATGGAAGTTTAATTAAGTACATTTTTCAAAATATATTTTCGGTCCATTTTATGCTTTATAACTTTTAAGATGAATTACATTATATTTTACTGTGAGAATAATATATCGTACTCTGTAAAGAAAAAAAAAAAACTATTGAAAATAGAAAATTCCTCTAAAAGTAGAAAAATTTAGTTATCTTTGAAATCAGTGGAAGGATAAACTACATATGCATTGGTGAAACTTCAGAGAAAAGATTAAATATTACACATACAGTAATTGTTAAAGAACGAATTTCATAAGTGTTGTTTGTTATTTTTGCATAAGTGTTTTATTATTATTATTATTATTATTATTGTAGTAGTAGCTGCAACGTAGACTGTTATGTTTTAGAATACTTAACATTTATTTTATACTTTATATAAGGTTTTACACAATGTGTCAGACATTCTAAAAAGAGAAAAAAAAAATTAAAGTTACACAAAAGTTTATCTTCGATTAACTGACATGAAAATGCCTTTAGCAATATCAAATATTTTACATTTAGAATTATATAAAATAAGCATTATTGATAATGAAGTGATGAGATGTTTTAACTCCATTTATTAATTAGGATCAATTGGATCATGAAAACAATTTATTCATCGCATGCATTGATATAAAGAATAATTAAAAATCTACACAGCCTCTAGAATATCATTTATCAGTCACTTTTTGTATATATCGTTTTGATGTTTTTGATGATTTTTAATACGGTGATGTTTAAAGTTTAAATTATTATTTATTTCATTTAAAAAGTAAAATCAGAATACTTTCTCGTTCAATAAAAAACTAAACATTCTTAGAAACTGAATACATTCTTGATTAAATTAAATAAAAACCTTTAAATTCTTGATTGTTGAGCACTATAGAACGACATTACTTAATGGAAAATATAATTTAGAATATACCTTACTTATACTAGAGAACATACTTAAATATTTTGCATTCTTTAAAGAGACTTCTTAATTCTTCGGTGAAAAGCTGTTACTACGCAAAAAATAAGGGGGTTTTAGTAAAAAAAAATTACACAGGATTTTATTTATTAATGCTCACACTCTAAGAAATTTTAATAAAATTTGGAGAGATGATTGTTAAAATATACGGCCAGCTTCCTTCTTCGAGGAAAATGTCCCGTACCCATATTTGTAACAGACTGCTGTAAAATTCAGAATGTTGATCGTTTATTAAGGACCACATTCCGTTTTCGAAATAACGTCCATAACTTTAATGGGCATAATTTTATTTTTACGGTCAGTGACTGGAATACATTTTGCCGTCCACTGATCGTAATCTAGGGTACACATTTTTCACAATGCATAGTAAAAATGAATTTAAACCAATTTCAAAGAAAATTTTCAGCGATCTTGATTTAAAAAATAATGATACACTATTTACAGTCATTTGCAGAACTTTAAGACCGGTAGCAGATTTTCAGTATTTTAACAAATTGCATCATTTGCGCAGATTATTGTATCATCTTATGTGCAGATTGCATCAGACGCATTCTACTGCTATAAATGAAGGTGCCAGGCCCGTTTATCGCCGTCTGTTCATGGATTTTGTCGTAATCAGTGCTGTTGTGTAATTATTGTAATGGGTAAAAAACCTTCACTTACTGTTACAAAAAGGTCAGGAATATTGACCCTGAATAAAATTGGATTTTCTGAACGTCAGATAAGTTCGAGGGTAAATGTGAGCAAGACAGCTGTGCATCAAGCTATTAGTAAATTTAAAATTTCGGAAAAATTGTGGACCATAAGAGTCGTTTCTTTTTCATACCTGGAGTAAGTCGGGATTTCCTTGCAGGTTTATGGAATGATAAAACAAAATCTTTGGCCAAACGTCTTGAAATAGTACTCAAACTGACGTCGGTGTATTTTGCAGCCAGAGAATGTCTAATCGTATTGCAGGAGGTTCTTGGATCTCGCACGACCATCCTTACAACATGATCATCCCATGCACTCGTTTTTCTAGGGAGACCGCTTCTCTTAAGGTCCATAAATTAAGGTCCAGCAAAAATTTAAACTTAAGAAATCCTAATTATTTTCTGCTATCAAATGAAGGTAAAAACTGATTTTACAAACAAACTTCTCAATTTAAAATAATTAAAGCATAGTGATGTAATTGAAATAGAACCTTTAAACATTTTGAAGCAAAAAATCAGATACATTTTCTTTTTTAATTAATTACGAACAGAAAGATAATTACATGCGTAAATTATTATTTTGAATATACTAATGAAAATATTCGTACTCGTTTAATGAAAAATGTAAATGAATCGTTTTCGTTGTATAAGATTAAGGCATATACACACGTGTGAAATTTATTAAAGTAATTAAGAATTTTAAATTTTTTTGTTTTATTATTATTTTAAATGTATATAATAGTTCTATAAAATTAATTTTAATTGTTATAATTTTTTTTCTTTCTTTAAGGATAGCAGCTGCCAGCATTTTCGATTTTCCCACCGAATTTATTATTTAAAATCCTGCGAACCACTTATATGATTGATTAAGAAACGTAAGTATATTTCTAGAATAACAATTAGAAAATATCTATTTTAAAAATAGGAAACAAATCTATTTAATATAAAACGTTACAAAAGCTTATTTTATTAAGAGAAAAACGTAAATACTATATTTAATCACAAGAATGATACTTAAAGTTTATTTAACTAAAGGATCTACAGATCAGGAGTCTCAACGTCCTATTTGCATCACTCCTTATTCAGTAGATAATTTTTATTTATTGCACATTATTTAATATATATATATATGATTAACTCCCTACGTAACCAGATACTTTTCTGAGGGAGTTACCGCCTCCTATCAAACCCCGTTGTATCGTTGTATCTGTCTGTCTATATCTATTTGCATATATATGTATGTATGTATATATATATATATATATATATATATTGTCTTGAAACGTATAGCTTTGTGTTGAAACTGCTTATAACTCATAAATACTTGTATCAGATTTCATGCCAAAAGATTGCATAACATATCGGAACTATTTTGCGCAGCCCTGTAAACTAATTATCAATTCTATGCCTATGATTTTCCACAGAAAACATGCTTTTAAGAATTCTGAAAACATATGTTTATTTCATTATGTTTACCATTTTAAAGTGTACATTTTAAAGTGTATGTTTAAGTATTTTAAACCATTTTAGAGTGTAATTATTTTAAAGTGCACGTTTAATAAATACCCTCTATAGACCGTAATATTAAGAAAATCTTTTGTATGTCTCTGTATACGAGCCACTGTTATCCCAGGCAGCACATAACGTTGTTATAGCGTTGAAAATAAGTCTGAACAGTGAAAAATTAGTTATAACAACGTTATGTGCTACTGGGGTATTTTATACACCGATAACAATCTTTGTAACTCATTAATATTTACAATCTTTGTAACTCATTAATATTTAAACCAAATCTGACATTATTTGGATGGTTGAAAAATGTCATCGTAATTTTTTGTGTAGTCCTGTAAATAAATTAGTTAGTATATACATAACCTTTTTCTTAAAAAAAAAAAAAAAACATGCATTCAAGCATCTAAATAATATTAATTCCCTTATGTTGAATGAAGCATAAACGCATTAAAATGTGCTTAAATAAAAGTCTGTTCGTAAGCTCTCTATAAGCATTGCATGAACCAGTAAAAACTATACAACTTATTCTACGTAGCTCAGGAATAATTCTTCGAAATTTGACATAATTTGGATGATTACGTGACATTTTCGGAATACTTTTGTGAATTCCTGTACATTAATTATTAAGTCTAAGCACACATTTTCTATTGCAAACATGCTTATAAGCATCTCAATAATGTATGTTAATTTCATTTTGTTCAATGCAATGTAACCATGTTAAAATGCGTTTAACCGAAATTCTGCCTATAGGCCGTAATGATAAGAAAAACTTTGACGTGTCCCTGTACACGTACTATAAACAATATACGCACCAAAAATTATAAAGCTATTTCTGTTTAGCGCCTAAAACTGTATACCAATTTGCAAGACAATCGTGAAATTTTTGCGGCCGATACTGTGTAATATACAAATTCTGTCTATAGACCGCAATGGTAAGAAAACTTTGGTGTGTCTCTGTACACGAAGTATAAATAGAATATACACCCAACTATACAGCTAATTCTATGCGGTTAAAGAACATATATACTAATTTGCAAATCAATAGGGTGATTTTTGCAGCCACTATCTTGAGGCATACGTACAGACAGACACACAGAACCCAAAAACTTTTTGTTTTCACGTGGAGGCCTCCACTGACGTTTCGGAAATTATAATAAAACAACTATAGGGGAAAATGTGAATGTTTCCATATTATAAGAAATTTAAACTACGAATTTAAATACCGTGATAATTTCAAGTTGAATATACAAAACCTCTATTTATTAAATGTAGTAATATGTATATTGTTAGATTATTAAAATATAATGAGAAATTATATTTTTTATGCACGTTTGAACCTTTTGAAGAAATAAAATTATCTGATAAATTTAGAGCAATTATAATTATTTATTAAACGTAGATTAGAAATTCAAAGCGGCAGATACTTATAGTTCAAATTTTTGCGATGCAAAATTGAACAACTATTTTATTTCTTTTTCTCCTGCAGAAAATTCTGAAGTCTAATGTTTTAAGTATGGATGATTCCGAATATCCTGAAGTTAAAATTAACATTAGTTTATAGTTTCTAACAAAGCATTTAAAAAATGTAAGTAATGTCCAGATTTTTCTCGGGACAACCAAAATTTTGTTTCGGACCACTAGTGGTCCATGGACCACTGATTGGTGACCTCTGGTTTAAAGGATATTTTTAACATTTTGCAGAAAAGTTTAGTAGTGTTTATGACTTCATTTTGTCTGTTTGTCTTCCTGCGTTTTAATTTCTATAAATATTTTTTGAAATCTATAAAACCCTTTTTAAATGGATTTACTCGTCACAAACACTAAAACATAATTTTTTTACATAATGAGAAAGTGTAGAAAACGCATACCAGAACTGAAAATGAACCTCCAGTATTTTAGCGTAATGAATTCGAATATTTTAGTGTGACCTACCTGTAAATGAATTACTAATTTCATATTTTTCTATAAGAAAAAAGTCTTTTATTTGAAAAACATGGCGTCAATTTCGCATGTTTATCATAGTAAAATATATTGAAATGTGTTTAAGAAATACGTTATTTACAGCGTAATGTTTTCGAATTATTTTGTGACTTCTTGTATGCAAATCAGTCGCGCTACATACATGACTTACATTATTAAGAATTCTACAGTAAATTTATAAAACCTGAACAACGTGTATCAGCATTAATGAACTCTAAAAAATATTTTTAGAAATGAAAACATGCACAGGAACACAGAAAAACATAAGTCATAAAACCTTTTAAAATTTGTATGAAAGTGTTAAAAATATCCTCTAAACTGCTCTGAACTATTAAAAAAACACAAATAAGTTATTTTTTCATGAATTATGTTATGTATTAAAAAAAAAAAAAATCACAATTATTCTTATAATCTTCACAAATATGTACATATAGCGTGCAATACATCATACATAATCACAAATATGTACATATATAATTAAACTTATGCTAAAGACAGTATCCTGCGGCTAATATGGCCAAAGAGTTGCCACCAAATTTGGTTTATAGACATTTCACGAGAATACGCTGAAGCAATTAAAAAGAAAATTGGTTCAAAAACTGTCCACCATGGGGCGTTCTGGAAAGATGAGAAATTTGCCAAATGAAATGACACATACAGAATTTAAAATTTAATCAATAAATGTTCAAATTCAACACGTATTCCATCTGAAACATTTCCTTAGTTATAATTTTCATCTTTATAAGAAGAGAGTCACCTAATGAATGTTTTTTAACTTTTTGTTTTTTAAATTCTTCCTTGAACACATTTCGAATATTTTGCAGATACCAAATTTGTCTACATACCCGTTTTAGCTCAAGCATATTGTTTACCTAACGGATATTTTTGACGTTTTAACTCAAGCATATTGCTACCTACTTTTGAATATTTCTTAAAAATTTATTGAACACAACTCATGAATCATCTACATACCACATTTTGTGGTAATCCGCTCACCCATTTTAGCAACAGGGTGCTGTTTATAGCGTAAATATAACCAATATATATATATATATATATATATATATATATATATATATATCAGAGAAGAAGCTGCTTATGGAAGATAATTTTTTCATCATCGCGTTATTGTACATTCTTTTTTTTTTACCCCAGTGATGCTGTTTAAAAACTTTTATATTCTGTAGCTTTTGCGTGTTTGTTTCCATGATTATTTTGTTCCTATTTGTATTTTTGTTCTTATTTAATTGCAGGACGTTTTGACACTTTTTCGATTCTGTTTTAATATGTATTTGTGATAATTCCCTACTCTCTGAAAGAAAAAAAAAATAGTTAATTCACCATATGAAGCAGGAGTTGATTTGTTTTTTAATTGATTTGAGTTCTTTGAGCTATTTAATAGCTTTTTATTTAAGCGAACTTGAGTTATCGGTATTTCCCGATACTTGAATTATTTCTGCACATACTACCACTTGTAAGTGCCATCATCGCTCTCGCTGCGGAGCATTTCTTCAGTAGCACGCAAGTGCAACGATCTACGACATTGTAAAATGATCCAGTTTATTAAAATCATTTGTGTTAAAATCCTTAATAAAATAAATAAATTGCTCAAATACAACAAATAACTCAAGTTTGAGAGCATTATGTTAACTCATTCAATTTCATGAAATTAACTCAAGATCAGAGGGCACGTTTCTTCTAGGCAAATGAGTGAAAAGTCACTCAAGTTGAGTTATTTTCATTCTTTTATTTTTAGAGAGTTAACAACAGACTAACTAGTAACATTAATTCAAGTTTTTTTTTTTTTTTTTTTTTTTTTTTTTAATAAAGGAGTTTTTAATGAATATAATAGCAGGGGATTGGAAAAAAAATAATATAATGCAATTTTTTAACGATATAAAAGTTATGGAATTATGAAATAATTAATCTGCATTTACGCGATAGCAGAGAAACATTTTATGAAAATCAGATACAAACATCTTTAAAGCATCATAACTGGATGGATTCCTATTTAAAAGGCTTTTACTTTTGGATATACCAATTTTTAACAGTTTTCGCCTCCGCAGTAAAATCCATTTGGTCGGGTAAACATATGTCCTTAAAATTTGAGGACAGTCCTACATTAAAATCGTCTTTCTAAGTTTTTAGAAAGGAAATTAATTATGATAATTATTGCCTTTTGGTGCTTATTTCGTTATTATTATTACTATTATTATTATTTTTTTTTTAGATTTAAAAAGAAAAAATACTTTTGAAATTGGGTAACTCTAATATTTTAACGCTATTAAAAAAGTACTCAAATGCTCTTAATAAAGCAACTTTTTTCTTTAATGTATATTTTTTTTTTCAAAATGTATGTTTTCCATAGAAATTTTTTTCACTCAACGTAGAGCAGTTTTATCTACATCTTTCTTCGAAATTCATTGTTTCAATTCATTCCCAAACCCAATAACTATGCTTATAATTTATAAATGTTTGAAAAAAAAAAATACTCTGTCAAATAATATACATGAGAAAAAAAGGGAGAAAGAAAGAAAAGTAGGCAGAAGATCACTATGCAGCTTTCACGTTACACTGGTATCTACATTTTCTCCCCTGAGAGATATTAGTGCTATTATTTCGACCGAAACAATTTCTTGAAGTAAAAAAAAAAAAAAAAAAAGAAAAGAAAACAGGACATGAAAAATTAACTACCCGACAACGAATTTTAATTAAGAGTTTTTGAAAAAAATGCTAATTCTAATTTTAGTAATAGATTCTTTATTTTTAGTGATAATATTAATAAAGCACCAAATGATTAAACATTTAAAACTGTGTCTATTTTTGTTTTCATATGATAGTTCCAGTTTTCCATTCGTATTAACAGTTGAATTTTTGTGTTATTATTTTAAAAATTGTAATTTCAAATAAAATATTTATTTCTATCAATATAAAAAGAAAAAAATTAGTAAAGCAATTTTATACAATTATCTTATTTACAAGCGGAATTAAAAATTTAACAAGATAATATTGAAATAAACGAGCTCTAATTTTATTTTACGTGCCTCTGATTGTTTGAATAAAAAAGTGAGTCATAACGCTCTTTCTACCTTTATTTATTTTCTATAAAAATATTAGTATATATATATATATATTTTCTAAAATAAAACCTTTTTTCCCTCTTTAATTTCACCAATGACTATTTTACATTAACAACAAATTAGAACATGAGCTCCATGTTTTTCTCCGTTTTTCTCTGTTCTTCTACAGTTAAGAAAATTTTTATTCATTTTTTGATTTTATGCTGTCCCCCCCCCCCCCCCTTCTTTAATGCAAACTTTAAGTCATAGGTCCCAGCTAAATAAACCCTCCTCTAAAAAAAAAAAGAAAAAAACCTCTTTAATATTTTTCATAAAATAAAATTCTTTTGAATAATACAGTCATTTCAAATTTCATTAAATACCCCCTTAATACATTACAAGAATAATAAAAAAGAACATCAGATTAAACATAAATACATCTCTACATGCATATGTATTCAGTGAAATTTAGCCTTTTTCTCCGTATATTCTCAGTTTTGAAATTTCACTGATCATTCGGGCATTTTATGTATTTTGAATACCTTCTGACGATACAATAGTATGAATCATATCATATTTAGACAAGGTAACAAAAAGCGTCCCGGCGCGCTTTCACTCTCTAAGTTTTGACGTTATAAACTTTTCAAATTGCCGTGATCGTATCGCTTTCACGCATTGTGTTGAATTATGCTAACGATAGTAAGGATCGAATTCTCAATACTTACGTATTCTTTATCTTCCCTGTCTTTTCTATTTTTGTTGTGGATTCTTTCTTTCTTTCTTTTTTCATTTTTCGTAGACATGTAACCATTGGAATTCCGACTGACTTTGAAAAGCTGAACAAGAATACAAAATACATTTGTTTCTTCTTTTTCCCCTCTTTTCTAAAACAGAGTGGTGTCATTTTTTTAGAAGGTTCCCTAGACATCGATCTAGTGTTTTCCATTGTGTATTTTTCTACTGTCTAAAAGGCAAGTGTTGTTTTAAAATAAATATTTTCTCACCCACCCTTGTTTTTTTTTCTTTAAGTTTTTGACTCACTTAGCATTTATTGATTCAAAACGAAGCTGAGTGATATTGAATCAAATGTAAGCTCGCGTAATTTTTCAGGGAAAAAAAAAAAGTATTCTTTGTTTTTGCTGTGATTGTTTATTTTTTGGGGAAAGTGTTTTTTGTTATTAGAATCCCTCCCTTTACTTTCGTTCGCTCCTAGTGTTGAGTACTCACTTTAAAGACTTTCTCTAGAATTTTATTTACCCGGTACGTCCCGTGGAAAAACGCAGCAACAGTTAGGCGCTCAGTTATTGGTCTGCAAGTCAGCACGTGACTCCCTGCAATGCGACGTAAGGCGAGCTTTCCTGCCAGCAAATGAATCGAGTTTCCACTACCCCTTTTTCAGGTGATCAGTACATTTCTGACTTGAGAGTGTTTTACCTGCCTAACTGCTCTGCGACGCACTGGGGAAATAGGGTGGTCCCACAAACTTTACTTATTCTCCTTTCTTACGCGCGCACTTCACTCCCTCAAATAAAACTTGAGCGCAGTCATGTGACCCCTTATATATACATACGTCCGGATAAAGTACACATGCGCATTCACTTTTTCAAATAAATATTTATGTACTTAGCTTTTAATAGTATATATGGAGAGAAAGAAAAAATGCAGCGGGTCATTTTTTTTTTTTTTTTTTAACAGCCAAAAAGTTTAGTTCAAAACTGTTTGATCTTTTCTTCTATTGTTTTCTAATCTTTTTCTTTTCCCTTTATTTATTTTATTTTATTTTTTAATATTTTACTTTTGAATAAAAAGAGGAGATTAAAAAAGAAAGAATATATTAATAAACATAGCAAAATAATTTAAAGAGGAGAGAAAAGAAAATAGAGAAAAAGTATAAATAATCACAGAAAGATAATTTAGAGAGCAAACTAAACAGATTTTTTTTTTTTTTATATATAAAATGAAATAGTTGATATACGTTCGAAGCGCATCTTTCTAAGCAGTAAAGTGACGGAAATAAATAGATAAGTAAAGATAAAAATAAATAAATAAATAATAAAAAAAAAACTTTTACTGATGAATTCACATAGGAAAATACTAATATATTAAAAATATATATATGTATAACAATGATAATAAAACTAACTCAAAATTTTAGATATTGCCAATTATGAATAAAAGTTCAGTAAAAGTTAGTGTTTATACCAAACAGTGTATATATATTGTTATAATGACTTTTTAACTTTTAAACCCATATTATTGCAACATTTTTTTCTTTTCTTTAAGGGTTTTGGCTAGGAAGGTGAAAAAGTCAGTTACGTGTCCGACAAACATGTATTAATAATATATAATACCTATGTGTACATTGGGGTACCTGTGCATTATGATATGAACAGGTACTCAGAGAAAATTATGACTTGTCAATAAAATAGTCATATATTTAATAAAGTTGTGAAATTTTGAGGGGAATTTAATACTGAATATGAAAAAGGGAAAAAAAAGGGAACATGGTAAATGAAAGTATGAAAAAAAAAAAAAAAAAAAAAAAAAGAATAAACCTAACAGATGAAGTGTTGAACTGCTATATTGAACTGCGATGCTAATTATCTTTAAGAATTGTGAGTTATTTATCGATTAATGGATAAAAATTCTCCCAAAATGTTTTAAACCAGGCATAAGAAACGTGCTACAAATCAAGTTGGTAGACATAGAAATTTATTCAATAACAAGTAATTTTCCAATATGCAGACCACGCAAAATTGAAAATTTATAGATATGGAACTATTGGATATACAAAAAGGAAACCAAAATAAAGATAAAGATGTGGATAAAAATTTAATCTTCTCAAAAAAGAGATAGTATATTGAAAAAAAAAAAAAAAAAAAAAAGCCACAGACATGTAGGAAATAAATTGCAGCTCTAGTAAAAATAATTCCCTCTCATCCTTATAAATTCTAGTTCACTTTGCTAGAGAGTTCTAGAATCCCCTATTAAAATTCTAGAGCGTTTTCCTATGCTATCGTGACCAAACTTATTAAAAAATGCCTGCAAATAAATGTGAACACAAGAGACGAGTTTCAGTAACTATAATCCCAGCTTATGAATCAATTTTGGAAATCAATCTAGAATTTCTTGCAATTCAAAGTATTCATCATATAATGTACCGTTTCATCATCTAGAAAAGTATAGACTAGCAATCCTTAATCATCTCATGTACTCAGTTTATTTGTTTAACTTATTCGCCTTAGGGATTCAGAAAATGACTACTTATTCCTTCTAGATGACAGAGGTATATTTATTTTTTTAAATAAAAATTTGAAATGATATAGAGTGCCATTTTGCGCGTGACTTTGCGCGTTTAGACATAATTATTACATAATAAGTGCAGCAATATGTCTATTTTAACGCATAAAAATTTATTAATAATAAATGATTTAATATTTGCGTTGCTTTTTTTTTTTTATTAAGAACTTATATTTATAATTCTTTTGTCCTTCCAGATTATTTTTAAAAAATTATTCAAGCGTATTTTATCAAAGATTTATGATGACAATGAAAATGCTGTGAGAATTTCAATAAATTTCAGACTACTCCCAGTATTTAGTATTTGATAAACTTTTAAACCTAGAAATGAGAAGGTAATTCTTATGCACTAATGTTGTTAGTAATTAGAATTATGCTTTACATTTTGGTTACCATATGTCTCTTATTTAATTCATCGTTAAAGAGACGTTAACGTAAAACAATAACGTAAAACATAACACCTTGTCATTTCTAGGGTTAAACAATTGTAAGCATCGTACTAGGAGTGCATTTATGCAAAGATTAGGTTTGATCTGATTAACCCTCCGTTGTATTTTATACTGTTAATGCGGTTTTTAAAAATAACTATTTAAAATCTTGTCCGATTTAAAAAATTTAAGATCATTTAAAGTTATGTAGAAACAGTTCTGTCATTTAATCATTGAAATGTTGAGTTAAGTATAACACATGTCCAGTAGTCAAAAACTAAATTGCATTTATTCATTATCTTTTGTTTTACACTTCAAATGCTTCATACTTTAAAAAAGTTTTTTAAATCTATAAATAAGAAAAGCAGTATTTTATTTTTCAGTGTAAAGAACACAATATTAAAATAAAAAAGTATTTAGCCCAGTCTTCGTGCTTTTTGTTTTTTCGTGCATTGCTGTACCGGTGTCAGCTAAATTTACTTTGTCCTTCACACTTGTGTCGGTGCGTATTTTTTCTTCTTTTTAATTGTGCTTTTTCCTGCATTTTTCCATGCCCCCCCTTTTTTTTCATAAAAAATAACGTTAAAAATTGCGTTAATTTATTTAATTATTTTAGTCACTGAATCTTTTGAAAATTACAACAATACCCGAAAATTCCTTTGCCAAATAATAGATAATAATAATAGTAACAATAGTAATCATAAGGATAATTACTAACAAATATATATTTAATAGAAAATAAAAGACGTGGTATTGTGTCATCAAGAAAAACTTTAACTTTTATAAAACTTGTCTCATTTTAGTAGAAGTTCATTAGGAAAATCAAGAAGCCGAACGTATATTTTTATAGCAAAGCATTATTTATTTGAATATTTTACTTTTCATGTTTCAACGAATTAAATACTTCCATAGGACTCACACATTACGATTTAGCAATTTGTATGTGATATAATAAAAATGTGAGCTAATTTATAGTTTGAGTTGAAAAAAAAAAAGGAGTGTTACAAATTTGCGCTTTAAAAAGTTATCTTTATATCATTTTTATTATTCATTTTCCATTTTTTAAATTTTTTCAATAGAATGTTTAAAGTTTTGTTTCTTTAGATTAAAAATAGCAACATTTTGTTGAAATTTGTATAAGATTTAGGGTACAAGAAAAAGATTCTAAATGAAATACGGATAACCTTAAAATGAATAATTTCAGAAGCGATTGTAAATTCGCTGTTTCCTTGTATAAATGTGTGGGAAATATTCATATAAATTCGATCAAGACACATAAAATAACTTCACGATTTTGTAACATAAAAAAAAAAAAAAAAAAAAAAAAAAAAAAAAAAAAAATTTCAGTGTTTATAAGCATTTCCCACTTTTAAGAGCAGTATTCATTATTAAAAGCATCGTCTATAAAGAATTTAATATGCTGTGTATTTCTGTTTTACTTTTTCTTTCTCTTCTTTCTTTCTTTCTTTCTTTCTTTTTTTTTTTTTTTTAATAAAATTAAAGGAAACAGTTTCGCATCAGTTACAATCATAGAATGAAAAGCGCTCTTTACACGGAAAAAAAAAAAAAAAAAAAAAATCCTCCTTATAAATTCTAATTCTCTTTGCTAGAAAGTTCTAGAGACGCCAATTTAATTCTATAACAGTTTCCTATATTATCGTGGTCAAACTTATTTAAATATCTCTGAAAATGAACGTGAACCCCAGAGGCGAGTTTTAGTAACTGTGATTTTGGTTTATGAACCAATTCTAGAAAATCAAGCGAGAATTTCTTGCAATACAAAAATTCATAACATTCATTATGCTGTTTCACCCTCTGGAAAAGTATAGACTAGACATTTTCGATCATTTCGTCCATTCAGTCTATTTTTACGTTATGCGCATAGCTTGGAAATCTATATTTCTAGTTTAGAGATTCAGAAAATGACAACTTATTTGTTTTAAATGAAGGCGATATATTTTTTTCCTTAGCGTAATGCTTTAAGAATATTAATACTTTTCTAATTCCAAGCAATTTTTGAATTCAATTTTTAACGATTTTTACTGCTGATTTACTTATTCTTTACAATAAGAAAAAATTCCACCATGGTTATATATAACCATCCATTATCAAAACAATTACCAGATAACCAAGTGGAAAAAAGCTTATGAAAAAATATTTCTTTCGTGTGCAGTAACAAAAGCTTTTTGTAGAAAAATTATTGAAAAATTATTATAAAAACTTGAGGAATATTTTTGTTCACTTTGGTTATTTTGAACGAACTTTGGATGTATAATGTTACATGAATTATACATTCCAAAGTATTTAAGTTATCGAAGCTTACATAATGGTTATAAACTCTTATATTATTACCATACTGCCGATCAAATATGTATTCTTGAATATATTTTATCTAATTCCAACGATTCACTTCCGTCTTTCATTACTATCGAATATTCGTTCATTCCCGCATGCATGAGTTATCAAATTCTTTCCTCTTATTTGCCCCCATAAAGTCGACTCAGCATATTTTATCGCCATAATCACACCTTTCAGAGCTTCTTTGATCCATTACGCCCATCATATGCCTAGTTAAGTGTGAATCGGACCGTAAAATAAATTGTGTTCACACAGGTTTTCATTCCCTCCTGTTGGTCTGATAAGCTTCGGAGAAGTGGGACTCTTTTCTTAAATGAAATGCAACACAAATATTTAACTAGATATATTGCCAGATCAAACTGGGGAATTCGGAACCAACTTTTTGTTTGTTATATTTCTTATAAAACTGATGAAAATTATTTGATGACTTATTTATTCAAACTTCTTGAAATCTTCAGGAAACAGTTATGTTCTTTTATCTTTTAATTTTCAATAATGTGTAGGAAACGACCAGTTTCCGAAACAATAGATTTACAATAATTTTTATCAAGCAATATTACGTAACCATTGAAAAGCTCAAATCTGCTGTGCCCGTAGATCTATATTTCAAGCATATGTATAAGGCCAGCTATTAATTACAGTGATTACATTAAGTGCATATAAGTTAAAGATATTTTTGGTTTCCACCCCGCCTTTAGTCTTCTTAGTTGACATTATAATAGGGTTTATTCAAAAGTTGTCTTAGATTTTCAAATGTTGAATAAGAAATGTGCATTGAACGTTTGTTTACGCTAAGCCTGTAACTCCTGATTCTAAGTGAAAAAAAAAAAAAAATGTCAAAGACTGATGAGCAATTACTACATTCATTTTCAAAAGTTAAACAACAACCTGCTTTTCCACTTCCTTATTTTGCGTATAACTATTAAACAAACGAATATATGAAGTAAAAGTTAGGATTCTGTGTCCACCATCTAACCACTAACATAATTTTATACAACTTGGACATCGAAACAAACTTGCAAACGGATAACGCACTTTAAATAAATACCTTTTATTTCTGATCTTTCTTAAAGATTCGTGTTTGAAGAGAATGGAAAAATGACTGCTTTTGAAAGAAGACCGAATGAAAAATCGTACTGAGAATGCATTGTAGCTGGGTAACGATGCACATATTCCAAATATTAAATATCATCGGACATTTTCTTCCTTTATACAATTTTTTGCTTCCGTAACGAATTTTTTAAAAGAAAAATTATTAAATTTGTAAACCATAAAAATCTCTGGACCAACAAAAATGTAAATTAATAATTTTTTAACGAACGCCTCAAACAACTCTCATGTTCATATGCATATTTTAAAAAAATATTCTTTAAATACAAACAAAAAATTAAAACAAACAAAATAAAAAGTTAAAGAGAATGATAAAAAAGATTTTGGTTTAATTTTTTAAAGCATTTGCATCATTGTTTATGCGTAATGCATCATGCACAAAATTAATCATTCAGTTTTTTTTTTCCTAAAATTGCTTAACTTTTTCTTTCTGAGAAAAAGCATTTTAAAGAAAAATCAAGTTAATATTAGTTAAAACCGTTACCGATGCTAAAGTAATACGTATTAAATATTTGATAATAAGCATGTCGTTTTAAGTTCGTTTGTTCTTGTATTAAAAAGCTATGCGCAAGAGAATAAAGCAAAATAGAAGCAGTTGCTCAACTTTTTAAAAGCAGTGTAGTAATAGATAATAATAAATGATAAAAAATATACAATTTTAAATAAGTACCATGAAATGAAAGAACTCGCAACAATTGTTTCAGGTCGAAAGAACACACGACATTTCACCAGGCGAAGAAAGTAGGCCACAAATGTTTTTGTGCCTTGTCGCTTTGTTTGCAGCACTCGTACCTACTTTGTTCACCTGACGAAAGGTCATGTCTTCTTTCGATCCGAAGCAATTGTTGCAAGTTTTGTACTTATTACTTTTAAACGCCACTTCTGTGATGCTTTTTATAAAAATAAAAGTTGTGAATTATAGGATCTGTAATTAATCACATATTTTCCTGACAATCAGTTTATTGGTACATTTAAAAGAACATTAACTCTATTTGAAAATAGTATGGGAAGAAATGGGGGCAAACTGCTGATGTAATAATTCTAACTTGAAAATAAAATTTTTGTTAAAGAAGAGTTTTATACAGTCACTATTTTGCCACTTTTTCTATGAAACAATCTTTGTGTTATTCTTTCGATGATATGTACTACAAGCGATTAACGAAGATTACAATAAAAAAAAGGTTATATTCAAAACAGTGACTTCTGAAAACCCTGTTTATAAAGTTATTGTTTTCTAATTACATTTATTGGATTGTTTAATTATGTCGAAGATGGTAACTAGATGCTAATATATGCACAAGCAGTTAAAGTCTCAAATAGAAATTGTGAAACATAAACTCACTTATTATGAAACCACATTTAGTTTAAAGAAAAATAATAACGAAATACCATAAAAAATCAGTAAAGAAGTGTGTAAAAAAAGTATTTTTATATTCAAGACAACTTTTGTCTAAACTTAACTCAAGCTTCATTAACATTGCAAAATTACACACTTTGAATGTAATAATGATAAGGATATTAGAATATATATATACATACAGACAATAAATGGTACAGCATTTAAACTAAATTTAGAATTTATTTTGTCATAGCATAAGAAAAATTGTATTATTAAAAAAACAGGCACAGTTTTTTATATAAAACCAAGAACATGTACATAATTTATTAAAAAAAGAAGTGACAAATCCCTTTTAAAAAAGTTGATAAAGGTAATTTATTATATAAAATATACTTTAAAATATACTTTAAAAAATACTATATCTGTATAAATTAAAAGTTAACATAGTATATTTCTGGTATACATTCTTAGTATTTTAGTAAATGACTGGCCTGTAATACCTAGTGAAAGATAAAAAAAAATCTAATATAGTTGGCATTTCAGAAATATTGATATTAAAGCATTCAGATAAAGTGTAAAAAAAAAAAAAAAAAAAAAAAAAAAAAAAAATTAACGTTCAAGACTGAATTGGAATAGCATTTGAAGCAAACTGAAATAAAAAAGAAAACAAAAATTTTCCGTATCTCCCATAATTTAAAATAGAGTTGTGCGTTTTAAAGTAATTAAAGGGACATTTAAAATTATGGTTGGATTAAATCTCACCCTAGACACAAATTTCAATATGTCTTTCATATTTACACCTAACATTAAAATTTATGATCTGAAACTCACGATGTGAATTCTATGTCACATTAACTGATGTAAAAGGGCCATCCGGAGATATTTTGCCATTTTAGTGTTTCTGCATTTATGGCGAAATAATCCTGACTTGAGAAATTCTCCAAACATAAATGCAGATAAACAGGCCACATAAATATTTATCAAACTCAAATCCAGTGTATACAAGTAAAATAGTCATAATTTTCTCGCTGGACCCTGTCATCGATAAGAAACTTGCTCGTTAAGTATAAATTGAACCAAAAAAAAAAAAAAAAAACTTAAATATATTAAAAATTGTTTTTGTAAGAGGGAAAAAAAAGTATTTTGTCATTAAATCAGGTGCTCTATGGTTGAAAAAAGTTTTAAAAGATAAGATACAGTATTTTTCAAGATTTTCTTGGACAATTTTAACACATACATTCACATAATATATATTTGGATTAATTAACTAAAACTTTTATTAAAAAGCATTAAGAATTTAAATTGTTGAAACAAGCATTCACTTAAACTTTAAAAGGTAAAAGTCAATTGAGGGGTTTAGACGTAAAATATGATTTCTTACAATGTTCAGAGTTTAAGATAAATATTTGTAACAAATAATTATATTATTTTTGGTGTTTAATTTTGCTAAATTTTGAGGTATGTTTTGGTAGTTTGCAAATTGATACTCATACGAGTAAATTATATGTGTCGTGTGCGTGTATAAGTAGATAAAAATATATCACCATATTTACTTCTTAATTATTTATTTCTCTATGTGTCATTTACACAAAGATAAATATTAATTATGTTACAACTTTTTACTAGAGAAGGTATAACATTTTCGTCTTAGCCAAATACATGAAATGAACAATAACAGAATTAAATTTATAAATAAACAATATAATGTGACTAAAATAAATATTATGTGTAAAAACCAACAGACCTTTCGTTAATTGCTCGTTAATAATGTAAACGTATAGTCTGGAAAGTCTTTACAAGTGCATTATTTTAAAAAATCATCATGCATTTTTGGGGTTATTCTGGTAAAACAGTATACACATATACATACATGTAAATATATTAAAAAAAGAAACACATGTTTTATTACTATAACTAATATTTTTTTTATCAGTGATAATAATTAAATTATGCTAAATGTTACATTTTGACTAAAATCTTAGAATGTAAAACAGTGCATTATTTTTATTTATGCTAAAAGAAAGTTTCTAATTAGAAAAATAAATTTAGTGAATTAAAATACATAAAGCTATTAACATTTCCTTAATTAAATAACAATTTTTATAGAAATCTTCGTATAATTCAATCAAAGAAAAGTACTGCAAATTATTACCGCAGTTTAATATAAAAAAGGTGTATTTAGTTAAGCGATAGCTAAAAGCCACAACTATACTTTACATCATTTTAGCTTACATTTTAAATGCAAATCAAGAAGTATTTTTTACAGTCTGTCCCAACAGTTTATAGACTATAGTAAATTGTACGTTTTAGCAAAATATAAAGGATACAAATATCAATTACAAATATGTTTATTTAAACTTTATTCGACTTGAATTCAAGGATATATGTAAAAAATATACCAATTTGTATTTCAGTGATGTAATAAAAAGGAAATATTAGGTTACCCAAAAGTTTAAAGATTATAAATCATTTTAAGAAAATATGTTTATTATAATCTTTTTTACAGTATAAAATCTTTCCATTCTTCAGTATGACATAGTATACACGTTTTTCCATCGACCTAATGAGGGCTTGCAATAGCTCTAGTTCCAAGTTCAACCATGTACTTTCAATGGCTGTTTTCAAAGCATTCCTTGAATAAAATTGCCCTCCATTTTTATAAACCTTTCGCGATATAATGCCCCACCCCTTCTCAATTGGACTTAAATCGGTGCTCTTTAGTAGCCATTCAAGAACAGTCACATTTTTCCTGCTTAAATAATTTTTCGTAGCATTGGCGGTATGGAATGGAGCATTATCATGCTGACACACTCAATTTAGTACCTTCTCTATGTTTCCTGCAAATTGCATAAGATGATTTTATAAAGTTTCTATGTATTTACAAAAATTCAAAAATAGCTCCAGTGATTTTTTCGTAAATCATTTCCATCAGGTCCATCCCACTTTTTTTTCGCTGAAAAGAGCATCCATTCATTTATCACCATATGACATATGATTGCGAGCCTGATGTAATCTCTTACTAATGAGAGGTTTTGACAGTGGTATTGTACAAGTTATTTTTCCGCGGATCATAAACTGTAAGTCATCTAAAAACAATGTTCTTGGAAATTTGCAACCGGGAAGCTCTAGTAACTTCGCAAACCGATATTTTTTACCTTTGAAGTCATTCTCTGTATTCGTTTATTCGTTTATCAAGGAGAATATCTGTCACTCGTAATCTTTCCGAAAGGGATTTTGGCTGATATAGCGTCTTACGGGCTAACATACGATAAATCCCACTTTTAGAACGATTTAAAAGTTTTCATATTTTCCTGTCAGTCTTACCGTGCAATTTCACTTTTAGAATTTTACGCACCTCTTCATAAAAAACTATGAAGTTTTAGGTATCTTAAAATGCAGAACAAATGACCGCTTCTCCTTTCTTATAACGTATTTAACAGACTCAAAATCAATGTCGCGATTACCATTACCGAATTTCCATAAAATTGCATTTATCTATAAACTTTTAAGGCAAGTTTTTTTTTTATATATATTCTACAATTTAAAAATTTTCATTCAATATACGAAAATTTTGATTTTTCATCCAATGTACAGGTATTCTTAGTAGCGTATTGCTGTTTTCTCATTATAAATGACATACAAATCCAAACTGCAAATTATATTGACAGACATCATTTTCAACAAAAAATGTAGGCAAATTACAATATTCTTTAAGTTTTTGGGACAGACCGTATAGTTATACACAAAATTACAATAGAATATGTTTACATTCAATCTATGAAAAAGAATTGAAATTAAAACTTTAACAATTACATGTATAATGAATAATCGTTTGAACAGTGAAATGCATTCACTCACTCTAAATTGAAGTATACTTATCGTTATTCACAAATTAAAAAAAATTACAAAATTCTTTTACATTGTGTACAACGATACCTATCACAACACTATACATGTATATTCAATCATCAAAAAGAATTGAAATTAAAACTTTAACAATTACATCTAAAATGGATGATCATTTGAACAGTGAAATGCATTCACTCACTCCAAATTGAAGCTTGTGTTTGGTTATTCATAAATACAAAATAAATTACAAAATTTATTTCAAAATGTCTCAAGGGCTTGTTTAATTATCGCTCGGCTGCGTTCTTCGTCCAGAAGGAGTTTTTTAAAAGGCTTTCTAAAAAAAAATGAAAGGGAATAGATGGATTAGAGTTTAACAGCTTGACAGAAACACGTGTAAAAATAGAAAAAGCCTTAATTAAAATTGTTAAGGTGAGATCCGTTTTGTAAATGTAAATTTCAAAAATTAAATAATCAGCGACGCTTAAAGTTTTTCGTCGATGTTGACTAAATTTGATCGCTTTGACTTCGTGAAAAATTGTGTAAGGTCTAGATTTCCGAAAAAGAAAAAGAAGGACGGAGAAAGGAATATTTGAAAATAATTAACAAGTAAAAAAAGAAGGATAAAAAATGTTGCTTTTAAACATTAACAGAGAAAATGCATTATGTGTTTAATAATATGCATCATGCTTCATATAACTCATGTGACATTTTTATAAAATACAAATTGTTCGGCACATAGCCAAATGAAAACTTCAAGTGAAACTCATATATTTTTTAACAGTTTCCTTTTAAATTTTTTAAATAAGCTTTTAAAAATGAATCTCTTATTTTTATTGTAATAAATGTTTCTTAATTTCAGTAAAAGTAACAAACAAAATTGTAAGAATAAAACCGACAGTTTCGTTTCTTTGTTTTTCAACGGCATAGAAATAATTAACAATTTTACAAAGTAAACACCACTAATATTTAAACACTCTTTTATATTGTTTTGTAAAATATAGCTTTTATAGATATAATATTATGAGAAATGAGTAAATCATTGTATAAAATCGTCTTTTTATTCATCGAAAGGAATTATTATTCATTACTATTTCAAGTAAACCTTTATCAGGAGAAATCAGTTATTAAGAGTTATAAATACAGATTAATTGTAATAAAATAATACAGGGAAATAAATAATGTAACACTACTAATAAAAAAAAAATATTATATGTGTAGAATTTTTATATTGGTAATTATAAAACTGAAAACAGTTTACAATACACCACCTTCCAACTCGCGCAAAATCTTAAAACGAAGAAAAGTATAAAATAACATTGCTCCACATAATCTTACTTTAATTACTTTATAAATAAGTAGTTTAAAAATTATTTCCTTATATTTACATTAAAACAATCAAAATTTCGTAAAATAGTTATAAATTTTATGCTAAAATGAAAATTTATTATTGTAGTATATTGGGCTTGACAAGAACATGTACCGTAATTTCTGGTAGATATCCCGCAGGTTATATAATCCAGTTTTGCATCCGAAATTTCAACTGATAAATAAATTTATATTTGTACGAGCTCTTCCTTCGTAAAAGTATAGCTTTCTCTATTAAATAAAATTTCTGGTGGAGAAATGACACATCTTACTTGCGGGTTATCAACCAGAAATTACGGTAGTTACGTTTATTATAAACTGATAACAGTAGCAGAGACACGAGTAAAAACAACATTTATGATAAAAGTTTTAGAACAATTTTAGAACAAATTGTTGTAATTATGAGGTATGAATGCAATATGTAATTTTAGCATATGAATACAATATTTTAGCATGGAACACACACACACACACACACACACACACACACACACATATATATATATATTTCACTAATTGGGTCACATAAAAAATGTCTATGAAATGACATCTTATAACAAAAGTTTTAGATGAGTTTTCAGAACGACGTAATTTTAACGAGTGAATATAAGCTAAAAACTAATATATGTATATGATAACGCATATTTATTTGCTAACCGTTTTTGGAGATTTTAAGAACTTTTATGCTTTCTGTTATTATTATTTATCACTTATTAACATTTATGTAAATCTTATAACTTTTCAATACCGATATCAAATAAAAATATCGATTAAAATATATTAACGCAGAATATCTCAATTTCTACCCAATGTTATTTTCCTCGAGTTATAATAGATCAAAAACTAAGTTTATTTTTGACAGGACTTACAAACAAAAAATTATACTTGGAAATTATTTTCTTGGAAAAAATAAGAATTACAGGAAGAGTGTTATGCATTTCATCTGTCTTGCTAGCAGTGAAGTCAGAAAAACAAAATTCTGTTACGTGTGTTTTCAATCAAATAAATTTCACAATATTATTACATTTTTTTTTATTGTAAAATTTTAAAAGCATTGACTCAGATGAATATTTTTAAGTCCTTAGCCTAATTAATTTATCATAATTGCTCTGGAATACTCCTTACAGAGATTTCAATTTATATTATTATTATTATTTTTTAATAATAAACAGTGGATAAAAATAAAAACTCCATTGATAAATCTTGATAAATACTAGTGCTTAATAATTGTGTGTTTAAAAATGACTCATAAAAAATGTGATATTTTTTCTGAACACAATTAATCTGTTAAACATCGGAATACTTTGCCATCTAATAAAATATGTCCATAGAGATAACATTTGTTTTAAATACGTTCTATTGAAGGTCCTGAATATTGAATATTAAGTTAATATTTCTAATTCAGCATGATATAAAATTTTCAATTATTAAATGCAATTCAGAATTAAATTTTCTTATTTTAATACCAGAAGCAATTTTATAATTAACTCATACAGCTCAACAGATTTTCCACTGTAGTGTTGGAGCAGCTAGAAAGTGGGCCTTCCCAATACTATATTTAACCGTTTCCGATCACAAGTCGCGTTCACCGACATAGCTGTTCGGAGTTTTCTTCAGTTTTCTCCAAGATTGCCATAAACTAGCATATCTTAGAAAAACTCTCACGCAGTCTATCCCACCCATGCGTAGGTCCCTCGTATAGACGTTCGCAACCCACACCACCAACAACACACCGAATATAACCAAATGCCACTTAAAGTGCTTCATTTTCTTAAACAATTACTGATTTATTGAAAGCTTGTGAAATATTTTGATGTTTCTAATTCAACAGAATATAAAAACTTCAACTATAAAAAAATTACGAAATAAAGTTTCTTATTATAATAATAGTAGTTGTTTTAAAAAATATCTTTTACAATTATAATAATAGTAGTTGTTTTAAAAAATATCTTACTTAACATTTTTGCAGATACGCTACTAGGGCAAGTGGATAGCGATCTCTTCTAATACATCCAAATGAAAACTGACATACTTGATTTGCTTCACCAATTAATTGATTTATCAGTACGGTTAATTATTTTTATTTGCTGTTTTCAAATACATGTGTTTGAGACCAAAGTGGAATTTTAATTAAAAATATTTATTTTTGTCCTTGATTCTAGTTTTATTTTGTTTTACTTTATTTTTTACATAAAAAAATTACACTGACATCCTTAATTAAAAAAATATCAGAAATTATTTTAAAGAAGTATTAAAAAAGTATTTTTTTTCCTTCAGAATACAATTTTATGAAGCATGTGTCCCAGTTCACTTCCATATAACATCCATTTTCCCCCCCTGCAAACTTTAATTTGTATATTCAATATTTGTAGTAAATTTGATTGGTATTTTGACAATAGCTGATTTATATAGCATTTTGTAGAAAAGGTGCTTACTTATGTAATACGATGCGACTGACAAAAGAATACTCTTGAGTGGTTAAGATGGCAGAAAAATGAATTGAAAAACTATTTTTCAAAATAATACATAAAAATTTATAACCAAATACCAAAATGTGCAAAAAATTCTCAACAATTGTTTCCTTTTGAAAAAATAGCATAATCTATTTCCAAATAAAATTTCCAGGCTCGAGTGCACCATAAAAGTTTGCAGGTTGCCGTTTTTATGGTGTTCTCTCGTGCTTACTTTCTTCTCCTAATCAAGAATCGTGCTATTATTTCGACCCAGGACAATTTCTGCGAATTTTTGAAATCCATGATTTTTTCTCAGAAAGATTTTCTTTTTAATGATAATTCGTCTAATTGTAGTTTCGTTATATCATACTTACCAACATCCAAATTAATATTGCGTAGTGCTGTTAGTCCCTCCCTTTTTTTTACACCAGAAAATTTTTTGAGTAATATTCTCTAAATGCAATTAAATAAGAAGAAAAATACTCTAAAAAGATACTGGTGGGAAGAAGAAGGCGGAGCTAACAAGACTACGGAATATTAAATAGTATGTTGGCAAGTATGCGTTATATGTATGATACATAAAGAGAAACCACACATTATTAGCTATATCATATGTAAAAGAAGAAAAAAAAATTGTCAAAAGATTTTTGTCTATAAAATTAAAGGAAAAAAAAAAACTTATCTACCTAGTAACCGGGAAAAAAAAAAAAAAAAAAAAAAAAACTTTCGCATTTATTCGAGCATACTAAGTGCTGCAAACTGCAAAATAACTTTTACAAAATGCAAAGTATCTGTTGAATATGCGAACGAATGAAAGATTACTTATAAGGGAAAAGAAACGCTAAAAGATAAACAAATCGGTAGTTCGTTCACAAAAGTGTTTTATTCGCAACTAGGGAAAAGGGTAAAGAAAGAAGTCAAAAAACAGTAATAGTGTAAATACAAAGAATTAAATTTATTTCGTTAAAAGACAATTTTCTGCCTATTTAATAAGATTAATGGAGTCCGATTTCTATAGTGATGCTTTTACGTGTTTATGATACAAATTAATCAATAATCTTGAAGATTAAAAAAAATCATTTTATTTATAAAAAAAATTTTTAAAATAACTTTTTACACAACAAAAATTATTAAACAATTTTTTCTATACTTTATTTTTGTTTTCCAATTACTTTAGAACAGTTGTCTATTTAAACATAACACAAATGATAACTAATAAAATTCTTTGTTTTATTGTTTTATACGACGTTTTGTAAAAGAACAAATATGATGTCCATTTATACTTTCGATTCGATTATTTTCAAATATATATTGTTCACTAATATCGGAATTATGACAAGTTCATAAGTAAAAAGTATATTTTTATTTGTTTCCATCAGATTCGTCATTACCAATGTACCCCTCTCTCTCAATGAAAAAATATTTTTCTTTTTGTAAACTTTAATTTTTAAATTATGGGAAGTTACATGAAAAAGCAACGTTAAATATTTGTGCTTAAATTCTAAATTCAAAAGTTATATCCGTTTACTTTATGTGTACTAACTCGAAATAAAATCTCAGTATCTATGGATTTTAGTGTAAGTAACTTTACTCTCGATAATACTACTTTTCGTACTGGATTAGTTACAACATACAAATTATCATCCAGCTATTGATATTTACATTTTAATAGTGGTCCTTCTTTAGAATACACTTTTGCTCACCTTTAATGTGTTTTTCCAAAGAGTGCAATAAATTGTACAGTCTGTAACAAAAGTGTCCGAACACACGCAAAAATTCCTATGTAAAATGTACACTTAATACAGTTTTGTTGAAAAAATCCTTATCGAATCATGTTCTTACACTGACTAAGAACAGGATTCGACAAAGATTTATTTAACAAAACCGTATGAAGTGTACTTTTTTTTACATAGGAATTTTTGCTAGTGTTCGGACACCTTTGTTACCGACTTTTTATTTAAGGCAAAATAAAATATTAAAAATTAAATGAAAGAATAAAGGTACGAGGCATGCATTGAATAAGTCAAAGTTTGAGCAAAATGCATATGTGCTGATTTTCAGTTCAATGAATATTTTTTGGGAATGTAAAACATTATGTACAATTAATGCTGTGAAAAAAAGCTTTATTTTGCACTTTTTGTACGAAAATAATGATTGAATCCAGATTTTTAATGATTTTTAATATTTATTTTATTAAGGTAAAAACAATTTGTACTAATCATTACCTAAAATATAATCAATTTAAAGCTAATTTAAAATAACTACCCATATAGAACATCTTCTACGCCAGGACATCCTCAAGGCGTTCTTGGAAGAAAAGGATTTTTTAAGAATGGCCTGAGAAAGCCATGTGTTATATGATTACGTTCAATATGATGATAGATTTGTTAGGTTTACATTAAGTTTATACTAATCTTTATCTATTAATAACCGTTTATTCTCGTAAACAAAGTCAGAAAGTTCAATATTCAAAAACTTGCTTAGATAATTGAGGCTCAAATTTTGACCCTCAAAATGAAACTAAAGAAGATGTTTGATTTCTTTTATTTTACATATATTTCTCTTCCTATGAATCTCAATTATACATAATAAATAAAGGTATAACCCCTCTCAAGAAAGTATAAAGTAGCTGTCCTTTCAACGAATGCTGAAGCAGACGTTTATTATTTGCTGGATGACTTATGAGCAATCAAATGACGCAAGTATAAAAAATATCTTAAGGCTTTTTTTTTTCTTTTTACGATTACTTTACTGCCACAGAAATTCGAGATTTAGGAATTAAAACGCATTAATTTATTTGAATGTTTTACTTTAAAAAAAAAAAAAAAAATGCTTACCGGAAAAAAAAACACGAATAAACAGTTTTGGGGCTTATACTTAATCAACCACTTCCGACTAAGCATATGGAAGAAAATAAATTCTGCTAAATCAGCATTTTTAGCAACTAACAACTTCCTAAATGGTAATCATAAATTCATATTATCTTTTTCCTTAAATACCTTATAAGAGATATTTATTACTTACGAAATTAGAAGTGTAATGGATTAACGGGAATATAAATTTTTTCATTTTGGAGACATAAGTCGTATTTACTTTAGCATATTTACTTGACTCTGCTAAATATTTCTTTGCCAGTTGAAAATTGAAATTTACCATACTTTGTTTTATTGTGAAAATTTATTTCAATTGCAATATAAATAAATTACATAATATATATTTTAGAAGTTGAAAGAAATTGAAGCATATTAATATTCGGATATGTAAGAGACATCCATTTGGAAGACTGATAAAAGATGAATTTTAGCAACGTAATTAAGAAGACTTTTACACTGTTGATGCAAAAGGTATAAGGGATTTTCATAGGTTAAAAAAAAAAAATGTAGAATCTAAAAATTAAGTAACAATGGAAATATACCCTTTTTTTTTTTTTTTTTTTTTTTAATTAAAAGAAAAATGACATTTTATTAAAAGTAAAGGGAAAAAACAATGTCTAAAAAAGTGCATCAACTGTTAAAAAGACTGGATAAGGGATTTCTAGAGCATCAAGAATTCTTCTGGAAAATGCATGGTGTAATTTTATATTATGAATATATTTGCGCGTAGAATAAATTGAAAAAATTTTAAACTACTGAAAAATTCTTTTTTTTTTTTTTTTTTTTTTTTTTTTAACAAGGAAGTCTTCTACACTGCCTACTACTATATCTTCAACACTGTTAAAAATATAGTTTAACGTTAAAAATGGCACCAGTTTAGAGTATTTTGCTTGAACCAAAAATATGGTGCTAAGTTTCCTCATCTCAATAGTATCATTTCAGTAGTAAGTAAAATTAAAGTGTGAAACTTGCTCCAAATTTCTAAAAATGTTGGTTGAAGCTATATTAGCTTAAATAAGCACTACCTTTTTGAGAAACGATAATCTTCATTCTTAACAGTGTAGATATTTTTGATTAACGTATGGAAACAATACTTCTGAAATTTTTAAGCCCTGTAGAATATCAATCACAAAATACAACAATTATGATGAACACTTCGCAACTAGACAAATGAAACAAAAAATAAATAAAAGTTTATACATTTTACCCGAGACTCGAAAAATTGCGGCTATGAAACTCACTTATTCCATAAATTTGGAAGTGAAATTTTATCAAAAGCTTTTAAGAATTTCTACATTATAATTGTATATTAAAAAAAAAGAATTATCGTATTACCTTCTAGCTTCCCTTTTCCTTAACTGAAGTCATTTAATATTATCTAGCCTTATTCAGCAAACACAACATACAATATAATTATTTCTGATTTTCAAATTACGAATAAATGCCTTTCAGTAATTTTAATCATAATATTGAAAATTAAAACTGTTTAATATTGAAAGTAAAACATTTCCGCTCCAGTCCGGACAGAGCCTGATTAAGGGGGAAGCACACATTATTTATACTTACACCGTTATTTTTTAACAAATACTTTCCTCCTATAATAAACAGAAAATTCTGATTAAAAATTATTTTAAAAGAATTCTGGTGTCTAATAACGGTGAGTAAATTGGATTGTTTTACACCGTTCATTTTTTATAAAAAATATTTCCTCATCAAAGCGTGGAATTTCTATGACATGAAGTAAAAAATAATTATAAAAATATTCCGGTGGGAGCGGAGATAATGTGTGCTTCCCCCTTAATCAGGCTCTGAGTCCGGAGCTGAATATTTTGCCTCTTACCATGAGAGAATTGCTTCAACTATTGAAATCCACGTGTTTTTTCTACAGATTTTGATTTCTTTAGAATCCTGGTCTAACTTTACAATCGGCGATTCTTTCTTTCTTTCTTTTTCTTTTTTTTTTTTTTTTTAAATTTCTTTCTTTCTTTTTTTTTTAACTTTCTTTGTTTCTTTTTTTTTTAATTGTATATAGTATCATCCCTCCTTTCTCTCTCAGTTTTGGAGGGCTCGTACCACGACAGGGAAACAAGTATATGCATTGGAGTTATTTAATAAATACAGTCGAACCTCGTCAATGTGAATCTCAAAGAGGATTAAAAATCTGTTCATGTTATCAGTAGTTCATGGTATCAGTAACTGATCTTCATATAACTAATCTAATCTTCATTTTGACGGGGACTGTGGAAACAGTTCATGTTAAAATTAATTCACGTTAACGAGGTTCGACTTTAGTATGTTACTAAGTTAAATTATTTGCTTTCTCCAGATCGGTAGTTAGTCTTTGTCATTTTTCATGTAGCTGATAAACTAGCAAATAAATAAATATATATATATATATATTTAAAAAAAAGTAATTCATAAAAAAAAGAAAATTACCAATAGTTGAGTAATAAAAATTTTTTAAACAAGCGTCATAAATTACAACGACACACAACGGTTACTTCACATTATAACCTTCATACTGTATTCGTGTTTTTTTCCTGATGAAAGGTTGTGCTTCATTATTTTGACGTAAAACGACAAATGCGTGTATTTGCAGTTAAGTTGTTAGCTAGTAAAATTTTATTTTTTATCGATGAACAACAGGTTTTTTATTTGTGCATTTTGTCGTTACTTCATTCATATGAATGTTTATTTAGTTGATTTATCTAATTAGAATACCCTTGTACAATACTCTTGTACAATACACTAATAAATTAAAGGACTAGTGAAAATTTATTATTTAAACTTAAAAACCTCTTCACACCCCATAAAAATAATCAAAATACTTTCGGTATCGAAAGGACGTAACCTTTCTTTTTCATGTGCAAGATACGGGCTACTACCTTGGAGGCAAAAGCAAGAGAGAGAAATAAGAAAAGCAAGAAATACGTCTTGCTTTTGCCTCCACGGTAGTAGCACGTATTTTGCACCTGAAAAAGCAAGGCCACGTCCTCTCGAAACCGGTAGTACTTTCATTAATTTTAAGATGTGTAAAGAGGCTTTTAAGTTAAAATAACTGATGCCCGATAATTCATTAGTAAGTTAAATTTGTAAATTCAAATATTCTTAAAATTTTAAATTAATTGTTAAATTGTCAATGTGCAACACACACACACACACAAAAAAAAAAAAAAAAAAAAAAAAAAAAGGTATGTCACTCACATGACTTTCTCTTAAACTGATATTTAATAATATAAATACAGATTGGAGATTAAGGGATAAGATAACGAGTACTGTTATGTAAACTTATGTTAAAACAATTCAAATTAGGCTTCGGAACCGCTTTATTTGACAAATAATTCTATGTGAGTGGGCAGCGGCCCCCGTTTCATTATTATACATACATTTATATAGAATTCAAAAGTTCATTTAAAAATTGTCCAGACAACTTTCTCACGCAACATTTCTTCAAACATATCAATCTTGATCAAATTTTTGTATTAACAGACGTATTAACTTTAAAATATAACATTTGGATCGCTTGAAATTATTTGTTTTTAATTTACTCTAAGAGACATAGACAAATGTCAAGCGTTAAAAATGTGACTTCGGTATTCAGGGAGCCTCAAAACTTGTAAATAAATAATAATAATAAAAAAAAAAGCGATGAATATTTAGCTTAAAAAAAGTACATTCTTACCACATGGCTATTAGAAATTATTTAATTCCTGAGCAGCTTTCCTGGACATGGTAAAATATTATAGTAAAGCACTTTCACTAACAATAAAAAAGAATGTATGGCTTAAATATTGGCAGCCCTGTATATCTTCTGAAAAAAAAAAAAAAATAATAAAATACTTGCGTGAAACTATTAACTTATTATTTTGAATAAAAAATAAGAATAAAGTAGCAATATATTCACTTTATAATTTTCTTTTTCTTTAACCGAAAAATCATAGTCTCTTAAATTCGATAGACTAGAATTTATTTTGAATCTTTGATGCAGAGCTAAAATATCGGAATATTTCTTTTAAACAATGCTTCACGGATCTTGCATTTCACAATCAACTTAGATTTTGTGAAATGAAACTGAACCATGTATTTTAAAGATTAATATTTACCGAAATAAATAGAAAATAAAATGCTTTAAACTCTAAAAATCAAGCCTTTTTCAATTATTTTATCATTTATTTTTCTTCACGCAACAATCCCATTATCCCGAAATCTTATTACTTTATTTAAGTACTCCTTTGTGAAAATGATACTTTCTTATTTCCTTACATTAAAACATCGAAAATGCAGTTTTAAATATCTCCCGACATTTTCAGAACTTTTCAGAAAATGGATTCATGAAATTTTGATAAATCGCTTTTCAGCTAGATGATGATGTGTTAACCGTAAGGAAGGGAGGTTGAAAATTTCTAATGAATAATATAAAAACTATAATAACTTAATTCGTTTAAATTTAATTTTATAAATTTTGTCCGAAAAAATGTTTTTCTATTTAAACTTAATTATGAATAGTTTTTCGTCTTTAAAAATCGCATTTGAGTTTAAATATTTTTTTAATGCTTTGTAAAATGAAATATTTTTAAATATAAAATATTGTTTTCATAATATGTTATAACGTACGTAAGATAAAATATTCTTAATTTATTTCATTATACCATATTAGATATTTCAATAAGTCTTGAGAATAGAGCTTCAAATATACTCAAATAGTTAAATATATATATATATAAATAATTCAAAGAGTACATGCGTCCGTGCATATTAATATTTCTACATTGCATGTAGAAACATCGAATCAAAGATATGATTTTGTCTGTACAATGCTCTTCTGTAAAACATAAAAATGCAATAGGTATATTAGATTTACTCATTACCTGATATATATTTAAATTTCCCTTGTCAGATTCAGAAAATTCACAACTGTTCAATAAGCCATTGTTTTCCAGAAATCCTTTTTTTTAAAACATATTTACATTTTATTTTGCAGTAACTAAGTGAAATTTTTATGCTTTATAGCTTCGAAAGGAAATAAGAAAATATCATGAATTTCAATCAATTTAAAAAATAACTTTTTAGGAAGAAAGGACTAATTTAACAGCGACGAATTTTTTGAATGTTAAAATCGAATAAAAAAATAAATGCGTAATTAAGATTACAAATTTCTTCATAGTTTGACATGATGTTTGGCTGTTGGTGACTATAAGTGATGCATCCACTAGAAAGCAAAGTTGTGTGGAAGGTTGTTTAGGTTCACCCTAGGTGCCTCTTTGTATAAGGGGCTGTTTCACGACGGTCCAAATGAATTTTTCATTTGTTATTTTTTACCATTTTTCACGTATGAAAAAAAATACTTATTAAAGAAAATGCCTTGTGCATTATGTACTGCTGACTAGGTCCAAATTAAAGGATATAATAAACACCGCGTAAGAATTTATAGTTCAAATATAATGCCAATCTGCTTTCCCTGATAATAACGTTTCAAATGCTTACTCTGATTTCATAAAAAAATTTGGAAGATAGTTAAGGCTTAAACCAGAATTACTTTTAGCACATCCCATTTAAAAATATTGAGCACAATTAATATAGGAAAGATTTTAGTGATTTTATTCATTGTTCGCAGGACAATGAATATAATTGCTTCCACGAAAGGAATGTCAATGAATAAAATCATTTTCAAGAGTAAATAAATTTGTCCGCAGGTAATTCTGATTATAAATATTAATCTAAAATTTGTTTTAAAATGACTTGAAGAATACATTATTTAGATAATAAATTTGATAAATTTGAGATAATTAAAGTACCCCCATTTAATTTCATTAATATCCAATTCATTTAGATGTCCTCCATATTCCCCTAAAAAATTATACCTCTAGGGGTCACCGAAGCGGGACAGCCATCCCTTTCGTGGAGGATTAAAATTGTGATGGCATGTCTCCGGACCACCTCTAGGGGAAGAGTCCGAGACCGTCGCCAATTGCCCATTGCGCAGCACAAGTGCGACGTAAAACCCATCCAGACAACCAATTCTTTTAGTTTATTCATAGAGTCATGAAATCTATCCTCGTACTTGCATAAAGCAAAAAGGTACACGGAGAAAAGCTAAATTAACCATTTTATACATATTTTATATTTTGACCCGCTGAAAGTAATTTTCATTTGTAGTGTTGTCATTCCATTTGCCTTAATTGAATATATTTCAAGGTTTTAAGATGGAAACCTTGAAATATATTCAATTTTATCAAGACTGAAATTCTGATTAAAAGTACTGAATAATTGTTTTAGAGATTAAGACATTGTTCTTTAATCCTTTATCTAACACATTATGAAATAGACAAAATATGTATTTGAAACATATTTTTTTTAGTTAATTAAGAGTAATTTTTTTAATGATATATACAATAAAAATTATCCATGTCATCTGAACAGAGTAATTAATGAGGTTTTGTGAAATGGTACTTTAGGTACCACTTGTACACAGAAGTCGAAAAAGTTTGGATCTTAAAAAAATATATGAAAAAGTATTTACTTTTTATGTTCCTTATATTTTTTTTACGACTGATGGGAAATTCTTTAATTAATATAGGAATTAATTATAATACACGTAAAAATCGTGAAAAATGCAAGAAAAACAGCAAGAACACTCTATAAACTCCTCTCTGGAACAAACACTGCTACATGTAGCGTCTAGTGCCTCGTAGTGAGATTAAAGTGAAGTATAAACGTTCTATTCTTATTTATGTCTTTGACATTTCTCCCAAAAATTTCGATTTTATATGCTTTTTAACTATTGGCACGTTAAAGTACCCTCGGTAGATAAAGGGTTAATATTCTTAAATATTATTTGCATATTTATAATCCATATATAATTTTAACAGTGTTATTTGTTTTGTTTCTTCATGCACACAGTGGCCCACCTACCAACACGCCTAAAAAGGGATAGCTAATAGTTTATTTTAGTTAATATTATGCATACAATTATAATGTAAAATATAAGTATCTGTGAATAATAATTAAAAACAGTTAGATATCTGAATATTATAATAAAATTATGAAAATTATTAAATTCCTGATAATAACAAATATTTGGAAGGATAATTATTAACATACTAACTTCATGAACATCTGAATAAAATAACAATAAAATAATAAAGAATAAATATAGTGTATCATAATAATAAAATACAAGTAATTAAAAAAATATATTATTATCATTGCTAATTTATTAAAAAAAAGACTAAAATTCTAACTTCCGAAGAAGTATGTCCATGGTTCTACATAATGATCTAAATATATTATCGATAAATTTTAAAATGACATTTTAAATTATGTCTTTCATTCTTTATTAGAGAATTCAACATCTGTTAATTTCAACTTTTTTTTTTTTTTTTTTTTTTTTTTTTTTTTAATTTTCACTTAAGAAGGTTTTTTTTATTTTGATTTGATTTCGTATTTGTTTATTTTAATTATTTTTAAACTTATGTTATTTTATTTAACGAAAGTTCTTTCATTTTGTTTTTTAGACTAGAACAGTATTGTAAAGAGATATTTCAAAAGAAAATATCATGTATATTATTTTAATATAGAATAAAAGATCAGACAATTGTATCCCGGGATATTGTCCACTGCACCTGTGTTGCCAATTTCTAAAATGTTTTTACATAATAATTAGCCCTAATTTTGAAGAATGAATATGATAATTGATTAGACTATTACACAATTAGACAAACATTACAATAAAAATTTGGTGATGGATACTGAATATGAAAATCCCAGCATTTAGGCAACCCTGCAACCTTTTCAAACATTGCCAAGCATGAAACCAAGCATCATAAAGAACTAAAAAAAAAAAAAAATCAATAACAAAATATAAAACCAAAATAAAGTAAAATCATGAGGCAATTAATAAATTTTATTGAAATGCTAAAAGTTTTATGATGTAAAAAGCAATGCAAGAAAAGGAGAATCAAATCAACATGAAGGTAATAATTTTAGAATTAACAATACTACAATGAAAGTTGTGCATAATGCAGCGTAACAAATCAAGTATTAGTAAACTAAATTAATTAATTAGAAGTTGCCAAACAGGGCACACTAAAAGTAAGAGAAAATGCAGAATTTTGTATATGCCCAAGACATCATACATACAAACATACATAACTATTTATTTAAAGGTATGTTAAAAAAGAGGAGAAAAAACATTGTATTACAGAATGAAAATTTAGCTTATTACATAAAAAATATATAATATACATAGATTTTGAAAAATGTAGATACCTTGATTTCGTTTTTCACATTAATATTTTTAAACGAAAAGAATGAAACAAAATGGTTCGGAAGTGTAAGCAGTTTTTTTATGATTTGATTAACATATCAGTATGCTTTCTTCCATTTTTAAATATAAAATACTCCTGAAATAAAGTAAATTCATCAAGCACAAAATATCAAGTTCTTTTTAAAATATAATTCCTTTTAATTGAAAAATAAAAGTAGATTTCAAAAATATAATACTGCATTATGGGGAAATGCCAACGCGTTAACGCATAAATATTTTTCTCGTTTTTCATTATTAATAATATTCGTAGACACACATTCCTTTCATTTTCTTTTCATTTTTGTGATAAAAATTTTCAGGTATGGTATGATGCAATAATTTTTAGAAATCAGAAATTTTTGAAAAAATTTTCTTATGAGAAACATACATTATAATGTAAAAGAACGATTTCCAATCCTTTAATAATACCTATTGCATGCAACTCTGACTGACGCTGACTTGAAAGTTAGAAGTTTGAGATAAATGACAGGTTAAGTACTAGGCCGATTGGTGATTGACGTATCTCAAAGTAAAATCTCACCCCCCCCCCATCCCCTCTAAATTTTATAAGAACAATAAACTTTGGTGCATGCTAGATGAAAGTTTCAAAACAGCTGTATTCTTTGTTCAATCTAATGTTTAAAAAGATCGAATTAAACGTATCAAGGAAAGTTTATTAGTTTGATAATATTATGCTAAGTTTTAAAAATACATTTTTTTAAACCATAATTACAATTACGATTTAACTTAAATATTATTAAAAAATAATTCATTGGGTTTAGTAATAATTACTTAAAAATTATTTATTTTTTTAATTAGTTTGTGTCGTAGTTATTTTTTTTTAAATATTTAATATACGCATATATATATATATATATATATATATATATATTTGTATGTATTAAACTTGCATAAAATATACAGTGATATTTTTATATCTATACCTCCCTCTAATTATGCTTCAAACCGTTATTTGTAAAATGATTTCCTTGTATGTCAATAGCGAAGCGCGAAGTCTTCAAACTTTTTTTAGGACACGCTGAGGGATGAAAAATTTCTGTATGAAAATAGTTGTAGCAAAAATGGCGGAAATTTCTCATCTTTGAAAGAATCCTGAAAAAGTACGGAGACTTTGAGCTCTGGACAATAGCTTTATTTATCTATTAATTAAACTTTGGCGACTATACTGAAAATTCATTTAATTTTTCAATTGTAATACGTAACTTTTACCTTTTACAAATGAGGCAATCATCATTATTTGGTAACATTATTTGGTTTTTAATGTTAAGTTATATTTATAAAATTTTATTTCTTAAAGTAATAATCATTATAATTTTTTTATACAAACAAATTAAAATAAAATTCATTAGTTATTTATAATTAGGTATTTGCGGAAATGCTAGACTTTGTTTTTTGAAATTTTTATGTGTTTTAAGGCTTAAAGTGCAAAAATTTCAAATTCAATATGATGCCCGTCTGTAGGTTAGTTTATTTGTAAGATGTAGGCTGATAATTTTTTATTTTGTTTAAAGAACCGCTTTTCCCTAAAACAATCCTAACCATACGGTTTTCCAGTTTTTTATTACAAATAACTGACGTGTACGTGTCACCCAGTACCAGCTTTTACAGAAGTTAACACTGTAAGGTCGGTGTGTAGTAGAGTTCACGTCAGCATGGCGCTGCAGCTAAGTTTACAAGTTGCGAAGCGCTAGTGAATAAGGAGAAGTTTTAGAATTAAATGAAGTGAGTGGAATGGATGAAGCTTAGATATAAATATGGATGTGTGTTATAATAAACATCCATAAACAGTAGGAGGAGTGAAAAAAAAGAGAGTAGGAGACAAAAAAGAGAGTAGGAGAGTGGTGTAATGGAGTCTTGTCCGAAGTCTGTCGTCGAGAGTATCTAAAGCTTAGAATCTGGAAAAAGTTATATTTCAATAGTTGAGATTAAGTGGTGCTTAAGTTAAGCAGTTTGATGTGTGTTGTTAGACCTCAGTGCGAGTATTTGTGAATGGAAAACTGATTCGGCCGGGAATCCACGAATCCGTTGGAAAGTCACGGTATCTACATAAAGGAGTGCATCCGTCTAACTTCTACTATTCCGGGGTGAGATATTTTCAAATTATCTAAATTAGTCATTGTACATTTATTTGATAAAGTATTTAAATACGCTGACTGAGCTACCAAAATTCCAGATCATCCTCCCATTAATTTGTTTGAATAAACTCTTGGTTTTATTTTTATATATATTAGTCTCTGTGCTAATTTCATATTTAATACTTTAGTAGTTAAGTAACTAAGTTAGTCATTGAGTTAAGATGGGGTCTGCGTCAACGCTAACCTCACAGCACCACTGAAACCTTTGAATAGCCCCTACCTGCCTGGTCTCCGCCAAGCTTAACGGTTTGATGCTGGAGAAGTTAGCACCTCACAAACTGGGACAGCGGGCCTTTTAGATTAGTCAGTTAAGCAGTTTATTAGTCTTGGTAGACATTACTCAATTATATCATACTCATAAAAGTATACAATTTAGAATATCATTTATATGATACTTAAAATAATATCGCTATGACATCCTTCATGAGTTTTAAAATATAAATTTACAAACGATTCTTTTATGCAAAATTATAACGTTTCTATAAACTAGTTTTTCAGTTATTTTAAAACATGCTCCTACGTACGGACTTAGATGATGATATGTAAATTTGTACATGGCTGATTCTTTTTAAATGTAATTTAATAAAATTTAAAATATAACTTATTATATCTCTTCTTTTGGCTATAGTATAGTTACTTTTAAAATACTATTCGTTTTGAACTTTGAATAAAACAAATTTGTTTCATAAAATTAAAATTTCCTCATTTTGAATATTCGATGAAAATATCCTATTGCAATTTTAAGAAAACTTTTAGAATCAACATTTTATAAAATGTTTGAAAGCATTGATCTAATCATATTAATCTTCCAATATTTATATTTATTGGATTAAAAATGTAGAATTTTTTGTTGAGTCATTTTTTTATTTGGGGGGGGGGAGGTTATTATTGAAAAAAGTATATAAAAGACTATATATATTTAAATTAAATTGCCTATAAGAAAATATTAAATTATTCTATTAAAATATAAGTTTTAATCAACCTATTAGTCAAAATTTATTTTTATTGTTTTTATTAAGATAAAATTAGTAAGTGATTTTTTTGAACAATTGCTCAGCCATTGTGGAATCTGACGCAGGTATAGCGTTGAATTTCGAAGGTTACGAATTTTTTTTAAGTTGGACTTGGATTACATGCTTGAATTCGGTATGTTTTAAAGCTGAATGAGAAGAGTAATTTGTAGAAAATTGTTAAGTGCTGAATCAGTTTGCTGCAGAAATAAATTCAGACAATATTCTCAAGGTAATCGTATTAATTTCTCTTCTTACTCTCTGTAAGTTTATCAACGTAATCCCTTTGTCCCGAACCCACACACTTTAGTATTATTTCACTAACGAGTAGCTATCCCCTTTTTTCATTTTGGAACATACCTTATGCAAAGAAAGTATTGTCATCATGAAAAAATTTGACTATGAGATTTTGGTATAGATGAACGTTTTTAGGTCTCTTGGTTTCATTCATTTATTTATTAAAATTTTATTGGAATCTCTTGTATTCTACCATTGATCTTCAGTTTAAGTAGGTAGCATAAATTCAGTTGAGAATACGACAGCAAAAGGCACCTTAAAAGCTCATCAATTTTTTTCTCTAAGATGATTAATACTCATCTAGTAGCGGATTGATTGGCGCTCTGACTTTCAGGTACCGCGTTCAATTCCTGGTAAACATGGATGTGCGTAGTAGTTCGGAATCCACTTTAAGCCATGGGTGCCGGTTTAATAAACGTTAATGTGTAAAAACTAATAGTACGATGACACCTCAAAGCCCAAGCAATCTAAAAAGATCGAGAAAATGGACATGCGAAAGATAATTCTTACGTTTATATTTAACGATAAATAAAATCATTGTTATGCTTGAGAAATTTAAGAAATATTTTACCACAAAGCCTACTGCTATTTATATGAAATATTTCATTAAATTTTTTTTTCCTTAATGTTTGAACGACTTTCTTGAAAATTTTCAAAAAAAAAAAAAAAAAAAAAAAAAAAAAAATCATGTAATTTGAACCGCCATAAGTGTTTTATGGTTTCACTGATAATGATTTCCCCGTGCAGTAGATGCCTAATATTACACACAGATTAGTTTATAAGATTGAATAGATGAAACATCATATAATAATTAAGTAGCGAGCACTATATAATAAATACAGGCGTCTTAAATTTAAACATAAATTCAGACACAAGAGTATATGAAACACGTGAGTATGCGAGATTTCAGATATCGCATGTGTCTGAATTAAAGACACCTCAGTGTTTTTGTATAAAAAGACTGAGATAAGTGTTTGAATAATATTGATATGTCTGAATTTAAGACATATTACAGTTCAGACATTAAGAAATTTTTTCATTTATATATTTTAGACTCCAGACATTTATAAATTCAGGCGATTGTATCACTTTGCAATGTTTATAATGGATCCCATTTCAAGCAACTTGCCTATCATTGAAATTTCTTTTTACATCCACTAAATTTGGTATTATTTTATTTAACAGATATTTAAGCAATTTAAACTGTTTTAGTTGCACGAAATTTAATTTTCATAAGATGTGTATCTTATTTCATAAAATTATATCTGAAATAATTCTTAAAACAACATATCTAGACAAAAAAATAAATAAATAAATAAATAAAAAAAAAAAAAAAATAAAGTACAAATAAATAAATAAAAAAATAAATAAAAAAACTTTTAGCTTACTAATTTTTTTAGGAATTAATGCATTATTTATTAATAAAATAAAGGCGTTAGAAAGCATCACTTACTTTAATAATAGTAATAAAGTAATACAAGCCGAAGCCAATAGCTTGTAACTCAGTATACAAATTTGTAAAACTATTTTACATGCTCTGTCAATTAATAAAGTAAAAGCGATTAATGTCGCCACTTACTTTATTACTAACAATATAGATAAAATAGGCGTTGTAAAGCCAAAGCCAAATAGCTTGTAAATAGTAAATAAACCAACTTGTATAACTAAACGGGATTGTTGATATGTATATAAATGCTGCTTCTAAGCAGCAATAAAAGAATGCGAAATAATTAATATTTTCCATTTGAAAATTTTTTTATTTCGCACGATTATTACATACCTCAAAACAAAACAATTAATTTTCAGATTTTATGTACAATTTTTTTCTCTTTCTTTCTTTCTTTTTTTTTAAGTATCAGGCTAAGTGTAAGAAACCGTAATTTCTAACACCGTTCTGTAATTTTCCTATATTTGTCATACATTTTACGAAAACTACTAAACCTTCTACGTTTCAAAATTAGCGTAGTAATATTATAAAGGTCTAGATGTGTTATCAGTAATTTTTATAGCGGAAAGTGTTGATCCAGAACAAAATTGTAAAAATTTTTTAATAATACATTTATACGAATTCTTAAACAAAGCGACCAATCGTAATTTGATTGGCAAGGGTTCCAAACAGTGTGGACTACAGTTCGTATCGAACTACGGCTGGAAGGATACATATATATACATATATATATATGTGTATATGTATATATATATATATATTGCATAGGTATCATCATATCATTAAAAATAACTGCAAGATAACTACAGCATATTTTAAAGAAAACTCAGAAGTTGTATTAACAATTAATACCTATGATTTTGAAAACATTTTGATAATATTTCACATTATTCAGTTTTAGAAATTTTTGAAAAAATTTTACGATGAATTTTCTCATGTAATTGATTGTGAAAAAAATTATTGGACTAACCTTATTAAATTTTGTATCTTTGAAAATCTTTTATTTAACGGTATAGATTATTTTTCCCAAATTCGCGGTATCCCAACCGTAACCAGCTACTCGAGTGCCTTCGCCAACATTTTTCTTAATATGTTTGAGAAAAAATTTAAAAACATTGAGTTTTATAGCTATATTGATGACGTAATAGCGATAGACTGTAAAAATTTTGCGAAATTTGCTGCTGAAATCTATCCCACCAACCTTATCTTAAACCGAACTGACATCGAAAATAAAATTTGTTTCCTCGATTAAAAAAAAAAAAAAAAGGGTAAAAACTGGTTAATTGGTATTTATGATAAAAAGCAGGATGTAATCTGACGAATTGGTTTTCTTCTATAAGTCGTAGAGTTTTAAAAAATATTATGTTTACCCAAATTAACAGAATTAAAATGATTTGCAATAACCTTTTAGACCTGAATGTAGCTCTTGAAAATCTTAAAAACATTTTAACTGTCAACCGATATCCTGTTTTTCTACTAGATAAACATTTCAATCTTTCTGAATATAATCTAATTTAAGGGTTTTTTCTCCATTCTTGGCTACATTTAAGAACTGGTAAATTACCTACCAGCCGAAGAGGGTTCTCTCTTTTTGGTGGGGTGTCAATGTTTTTCAATCTACTTGTCGTATAAATTTGTTCCTTATATATATTTATATTAATACACTTACTATTTTACTTTATTTATGAATTTAATTGCTTATTTTAATGTTTTGTATTAACTTAATTATAGTCTTGAATTCGTTTGCTATATATTTTTGCTTTCATCTATGAGAAGTCGGGGGATAGAAACGTTTTTTTTTCGCTAAAAAGACGCGTTTTTTCAGAAACTTCTCATTTTCCATTCCCTACATGTGGGTGCTCCTCTGAAGAAGGTCCTCATGTGCTTTGGGATTATTTTTCATTTATTATCAGTTTGTTTATTTACTGTGGTTTTATACTTCCTTTTGCTGCATTTGCGAATTGTTTTATAAATACTGTGTTTCAAGTTTTTTTTAAATAAAAAAATTCAAGTTTTACTTCTATTAATTTAAAAGATTTATTATATATATATGTAGATGTATAGATATAGCGCTATTAATACTTTATTTGTATTCCAGGAAATTCCAAAACCTATTCTTAACTGAAAAACAGTTACACACTACCCCCCCCCTTCCTTTTTTTCTTTTGTTAATTCATAATATATTCTCTGCGGTCGTATGAATAAATAAGTGTTCAAAGAGGGTAGAATTTGAGACGCATCAGGTCAGTGAATTACTGGGCCGTTTAAGGTATTTCAAATGTTTGAAATAATTAAAACATTTTTATGCATCTTAAAACTAAATACTTCTTTTCCAGACACATTTTGTCTGAATTTTAGAACACTTTTATTTACAGTGAACATTTTTATAGAGAAGAGAATCATTAAATCATCAAAAAGGCTACAAAGTAATACTTATATGCTACTTATATAATTCGAAGCAACCACTTTAATCCTAAGTAGTTGTTGAAGAATATATTTTTAGAAAAAATCTGTCGACGAAGGGTACACATATAAATAGACGTTACATTCCCAAATTGAAATCTGACATTCAATATCATTGATAACATAAAGCTTTTCTAACAGATTTTTATTAAAGCAATGCATTTTCTAACCCTCGAAAATTAAAATTATTTTTTATTTTTTATAAAGTAAGATATTCGTTTTGGATGTTATTAGTTTTTGTTGAAGTATCGGAGGAATATTTCCTTTATTTAATAATAATAATAATAAAAAAAAATGGTTCTTCCTAATTAATCGAAATTATTAACGGTTCGAAACAGAAAATACGTTATTTTGAAACAGCAAGCAGAATTTCAGAAAAATATCAATTGTACAGAAAAAATATTTATTTTAAATGTAGATTTTTTTTACTCCATATTTATTATACAGTTTTGCTAATTACGTTGAACGCTCTTGCAATCAGTACTTGCCACTGGAAATTCCCCTTAATGCCTACCATTCTTCAAAGTTTTGACTTTTTTCAGCCGCGCAGGTATTTTCCGAGTAATCACAACAGCACATTTCACAAAACGTTATAGGTCATTAAAATAAACGAGCTAGTATTAAAATACCACCGTAGCTGATATTTAATGTGGAGAACGTTTGGCTTTATTGCATGTTATTATTATTTAGTCGCTTCTTCTTTTTCAACATTCTGACAATTAATATCTTCGATTTCGTAGAGGAGAGTTTAGCATTAAACAAGAGCAAGAAAAAAAGAAGCATTTAATCCCAGGACTAATTTTCCATTAGAGAAAGTTGCATAAAACAAGTGTGAAATTGAAAACATTAAGTTTCAGAGGCGAAATATGTTTCTCTATTAACAAGGATGTGACTGCATTTTTTTCTTGGCCGTTTTGGCTTAATTTTTATAAGCACTGATGACGCATGTCGGCGACAGGGAGAAACCGGAGAAAAAAAATTCTAATCCTTAACTCTGACACACTGTTGATCATTTTAAAAGGAGTTTTTGAGGGGAACAAAAATTGCCCCTCCCCCGATACGGATATTCGTAAATACTAGATACAAACATATAAATAAGATGTTCCAAAAGCAAAAATAAGCTGTTATGCCTTGCAGATGATCGTTCAATAGAACATAAGCTCAAAAAGTAATATACGATAATATAGTGGAAACTTGCGGAGGCAAATGAGGCATGAGAACATTTCAATTTTTCATTCTGTCACGTGCAGATTTTCTTGATAGTCCTGGCATCTCCCGCATCCCCCAGTAAACATTTTCCATTTCAACCACTTGACTTACCGATTTCAAGTTTGTTTTTCGGCTTTCCCCCTTCACTCCTGCTTACATGCGAGAAAGGTGCCAACAAATGGCTAATAATAATAAGTAATGTTCCAAAGGTAATAGCTAGGAAGCTGCGTCACCTGTTCTTACCATAATGTTTCATATTCTCCAAATTCGCATCATTAACACTGCAGCAGATTTTAACGCGAATTTTATTTGTCAAATGGGAAGTTGTTTTGCTAAAACTGCTGGCGTCAAAACGTGCAAACATCGTCGGAAATTTCCGAGAACGAACAAGGGCAAGGGACTTTGCTCTAATCACAATCAACGTTGATGACGCCATTATTCAGTCCACCAATCACCGAGAAGTACTGTATTACTCTATTATTTATGAAGTACTATCGAGAGCTAGGTTCTAGGCATTAATTCATGAAGGCTTACCTTTCGGTTCATGATGCTAGAATGTTCCTAAAATAAAAATTCATGCCTGAGTTTTATTTACCGTTCAAAATTTTTTTCAAGAAATATTAAATAGGTAACATGTAATAGCGGAGTTCTTGGAAAAACTCTGACTTTTAAATCTGAGAATTTTATTAATGAAAATATAAATCAAGTGGAAAATGACCTTTTCTATATCACTAGCGAAAGTTGTTCAAGTTTTTGGTTTGAAATTACATTTTTTAGAGACTCGGATTAAATAAGAAAGAGCAGAATAATAATAATAATAATAATAAAATGGTCGCTTAATTTCTAGTTCGAAATATCTTTGCTTGCTGCTTTCCAATGCATTTATATATTTATATATGATTTCAGTTTTCTTTTTCTTTTTCTAATTTTGTATTAATACATGCTTTAAAAGTATAAAATACTTAAAAATTCGTTAAAAATAGAACTTTAAAAATCGAATTAATTTATTATTCTAATTTAGACTTAAAAAATGGCTATACAAGGAGTTACTTTTCGAAACAGGGCTTAAATCAACACTTTTTATTTTTAAATATTGACAATCAATCTGTTCTTAAAATATGAAGAAATACCGACATATTAACTCCGCAAGATAGTTTTAAGATATTTTATAAGAAGGGACATGGTCAAGGTACACTCTCCAGAGTTTCAACTTCTATAAATCTTCTTTCACAGACTAACGATACTTTTTAATCTTTAAAAATAATGTTATCTAAAAACATTTTGTAAGTGGGACCTTACCCAAATACCTATAATAAGTAAGAACCTTTGAATAAACACCATAAAATGCAAAAATTCATTTACGGCATTGCATTTGCATTTTATGGTATTTATTCAGAGTTTCTTACTTATTAACTTTGAACGCCTGTCTTCTGGTGGTGCATTTTTATTCCCAGGTACATATACTTATAAAAGTCCTCCCCCCCCCCCCCCCAAATAAATAAATAAATAAATAAATAAAAATAAAAATAAAAATAAAAAATAAAAAATAAAATAAAATAAAATAGACGATTTTCATTTTCATATATTAAAATTAATTAAAAGGCTAAAATGTTTTTTTGTCACGACCTCTCTTCTTTTTGTCCTTTGACATTGGCCGGTTTTAAATAAAAGCTAAAAAAAAAAAAAAAAAAAAAAAAAAAACTTGAATGTGAGTACAGTTTATTTTATATAATTTAATTATTAAATTTATTAAACATTTTAGTTATATGATTAGTTAAATGAAATTAGTATTATTTTTAAAACCAACTGAAACAATTAACCGAAATTTTAACGAAGAATTTTGAAAATTTTATTTATTTCTAATAATCCATGCTAATATTAAATTAAAGGTATGATACGATAGTTTTGCTAAATTTATAGGATTACATTTTTTTATAAATTCAAATAATTTCAGTTCTCTTTATTTCTGAATAAAGAAGGGAAGGAGCAATTGTAAAATTCTAAATGAGAAAGTGAAGGAGCAATATAAACCAGCAATGCAAATATTTTTTCTCAGCAATAATAATATTTCATATAATAATATTTTGCAGCAGTTACCAATACGTTTATTTTAATGAAATAAATTTATTTTAATAAAATAATTTTATTTGAACTTTTAAATAAATTTGTATAAAATTCTCTTGCAACCTAATTCAGAGAAAAGTACTTGAAATATTTAGTTAACCTTTCAAGCCACTTTAGTAAGCATTAATATATTTATCTACTAAATTTTGCTCAATCGGCGAAAAGAAAAAGCTGTTTACGGATGGGGTGTTGTAAATAATTAATAATAAAAATAATAATATATGATGTTTTTTTTTTTTTTTTCTTTTTTTTTTTTTGAAATCTTATTTAAAAAATGAAGACAAAATAGTATTAAAAAATTTTTAGACTTCTTAGAATATAATATTTGATGACTGTAACTATTTTTAATGCTTTACACATTTTTATTTTTTTTTAATACCGAGTTCTAACATGAGTTCTTGAAGTATTTTTTTTTTTTAAATGAGTCATTTTTTTTTTCGAAATAAAGCTAGCAGTCACTAATTAAGTTTTTATCAATACTACCAATGGGACATACAGCTTGATATAAAAATCCATCAATAAATATTAAAAAATATGAATTCTACACAGACTATTTTTTTTAATCAAATAAATAATGCATCAGCATATGACACTAATACTAAACGATTTAAATACTTTTCTGAGCACCTATAGCTAACTTTGTGGAAAGTGATTAGTATTGTCTTTTCACAGTTAAAAACACAAATGATTTTCACTGAGATTTGTTTTAAGCATAAACTTCAAATATGGATAAAATAATTTAAGAAAATAGATGTATTAACTCTGTAAAAGAAATGCAATTTAACGGCCTTTAGATTAATTTAAATACAATTAACTTTAATTATAATCATTTGAAAATTTTACAATGAAAGTATTAAATCACTCATATTTTTGACAGTAGTATGGAACTATGATATTCATTTGCCCTTTTTTAATCTTTAGTTCAAACTAAATCACAATGAAAATTCAATTTAATAACTTTGCAACTATCAAATGCTTATTTTGTTTTAATTTCTCTTTTTTAGACATACTAAGGGTGCAAGAGTTTTCCTCTTAAAAGCAAACACTTACACCACTATTTTTTTATCAATACTTTCTACCATATTCGTATAATTGAAATAATTGATAATAGTGGAAACTCTTGCACCTTTGAGTCATCCTTATTCTTTGCCTTTTCTTCTTATATTTAAGAAGAATAACATAAAATTTATTTTATTGTCTTAATACGTAGAAATTACATTAAACTATTTCTTTTAATCATAATTTCAAACGCTTTAATTTTAAATATTTTTAAATATATGCTTCAAAGAGTAGTTACATTCATGAAAATATTGTTAAAGGTATACCCTAACAACGCACATATCCATAGCACATCCCGAGGATGTCCTTTCGATTTCATTTTACCCATAGTATATCTTAAGGAAGTCGTTTGGAGAAAATGTGTTGTTAGGGTAGGGATTAATGCCCACTAACTATACTAGGGTCCTAGCCATTGGGGGTGTAGGGATTATGGTTGATTAACTACATCTTAGTTTTCTTTCTAAAAAGCAAGTATTTGCACAGTAGATCACATTTGCGGTCAGTGACCGGTAAAAAGTGTTCCAGTCCTTGACTGTGAAAATAAATTTATGTCCGTAAAGCTGTCATGATATTTTTATCTAAGAAGATAAGTAACTTTTAATAAACTTTCAACATTCTGAATTTTATAGCAGTTTGTTACAAATACGGGTACTGGAATTTTTTCAAAGAATTGAATTACCTGTATAATTTAATGGTCAAATCTCCGAATTTTATTAAAATTTCTTACAGGTAAAGGGGTCCTATGTCGTACTTATTGGATTTTTGGAGAAAACCACGTTGAATTCTGAACGACTAGGCGGATTCGGACAGAACTGTAGCCTTTCGTCTAACAGTTTCGACTGCAGAACTTTTAGCTGGTGGGGTTCATTTATTAATAGCTTAGAAAACTGAATTATTTCATTTATGGAATAGTTTTAATGTTTCTAGAAATGATCTGAATATTTCCGCAAAGGAAATTATATTGTAGCAATTTAATGGTGCTTTTCATTTTGAGACTCTTTTATTTTTAACAGAGAATGACTATTTGCTGATAAAATCACTTGAAAGTGGTATATTTAGGAAAGTCGTATTTCGAACTAAAATATAAAATTAGTAATATGACCATTCAGTTACAAAAGCATCAGAGATATCGTATGGTATATTTTGACTGAAACGATTTTTCAAGAAAATTATCTATTGGTTATCTCTATTGGTTATTTGAAAATAACGATCATCATTGTTCAAATTAAAGTATTTTACCAGCCACTTTGACTTAGATTACACATTTTTCAGTGGTGAAATTAATTATTTAACTAGTTTAATTTAATTCACTTGAAATATTAACACTAAGAATTGAGAGAGAGAGAGAGAGAGAGAGAGAGAGAGAGAGAGAGAGAGAGTTAATATATAATGATATTTTACGGAGAAATAATCCATTTCATAAAATTATATGTTATTCTAAGAATTTGATTTATTTTGCTTTTATATTGAGCTGTTCATAATAATGCATCACATAAGTTTTTTAACAGAAAGTAAAATGAGAATATGAACTATAAATAAAAATGCTATATAAAATATTAAGCGTTATAAAAATCATTAATAATTAATAGTTATTTTTATTATTACATTACCAAAATAATTTCGAATGTAAAAAATGTACCTATTATCTTTTCTGAAATTATGAAACAGCCAAAAAGGAAGAAAGAAATCTTAAAAAGAAAAAAAAAAGGCATATCATGCTTACTTTCACTGAACATTATACGATTTAAATATGACAATTTTTAAATAAAAAATGCTACAAAAAATATTGATTATATTGAAAAAAGTATAATATTCAATGATAATTACTTCAATTATCCAATATCTCTAAAGCTCTTAGGCATAATGGAAAATACTCATTTTTTAAACAACTGAAACAGCCAAAAATAAGAAAAATAAAATAAAAAAGTATCTAATATGTACATTATCTAAACATTATAAATTTTAAATCTGATGATTTTTTAACTACCCCCTCCCCCCCCCAAAAAAAAAATAAATAAAATAAAATAAAAAAGTATCTAATATGTACATTATCTAAACATTATAAATTTTAAATCTGATGATTTTTTAACTACCCCCCCCCCAAAAAAAATAATAATAATAATAATAATAATAATAATAAAATAAAATAAAATAAAATAAATAAAAATAAATAAATAAATAAAATAAAATAAAATAGTAAAATAAAATAAAATAAAGTAAAATTAAATTAAAATTCAATTCAATTCAATTCAATTCAATTCAAAAATAATAAGAAGAATTCGAATAAAACCCAGTCTATCATTTTTTTTTTTCAATTAACACAATATTGCAAAAAATTTTCGGACATAATAATTAAAAAAAAAGAGGCATTTTTTTCTGAAATGGCTAAATTAGCCTAAGAAGAAGAAACAGAGTCTAACAAAAAGCTATCTCATATCTGTTTTAGCTGAACATTATAAATTTTAAGACCAACTATTTCTTAAAACGTAAGATTAGTTATCACTTGAAACACACCTTACATCAAATTTTTCCTTCAATAAACTAACTTCATAATTGAAAGTTTGCTCTTCATTTTCCCATTTATATTGATTATTCACAATTACGGGTGTTTGGACGGAGCAGATTTAAATCTAGTGAATAGCTGAATAGAAATTCCAATTATATCATAAACGGAAGGTTTTGGCAGCATATGAAATTTATCAAATGGACCGATGACAGTTTTGATTACATATTTAATTATGCAGTCGGAAGGATTTCGACGATACGAAGTAATAAATTTCAAATACAATCGTTACTTATTGGGTATTATACGTTCAATTTAAAGATAGTCACTTGAATTTACATTTGATATTTCACGTGCAGGCGTTATTTAATGTTGCTGACAACTTTGGAGGTTAGCTCAAATCTTGGATGAAATGTTTCGGGAAAAATTTCAGGGAATGTAAATTCAATTACTCGTTTCTATTATTCTCGTCCAGTGTGAACGTTAACAATACTCATATACATGTGCATGCCAAACTTCATAAAAATAAATTGTTCCAGCTTGTGAAAAAGGGGATAAGTTAAACGTATAAAATTAATATTTGAAAATGTGTTATTCAAAAATACTGTAATTTTAGAAATGCGATTGTCAAATATGTTTAATTTAAAATTTTATGTAAATTTAGATAATGCTGTACGTATAGATAAGCACATTATGCAAATAGTATTTTACTGCATTATTTATTTTTAACCAAATCCTTTTTTAATTGCAATAAATGTTTTATTATCAGTGGTACAATAATTAGCAAAATTTGGTAGAGTGGAAGAGATCTTATAATCAATTACTGCGGGACGATTAAAAATTGAAATACTTCATATGTTTAAGGTTGAAAGAATGGTATAATACTGTGAAAATTAAAATAAGAAAGAAAGTGGGACAGTGGCGTTTTTCTCACTCAAAAATATCAGACAGGAGGTCAGTAAAGGCCCGTCAAAAATAAAAGGATCAAAATGACTAGATATCAACTTCCAGATAGTAGTTAGAAATTTTTCGGGAGCAAAATATCGAAAACCACGTTATAGTATTAGTCTAAATTGTTTTTATTATCGCTTAAATTGCTTAAGTTTTATTTAATAACTTTAAAAGTTATGCAAATAACGAATTATGTTATTAAACTGCATAACTTATATTTCTAAATCGAGTGATTGGTAAGAAGTAAAAATGCGCCGGAGCATTGGTGTTAAAAAGTAATAAATAAAACAATACTGTAAAACACTAGAAATTGCAAAACTGATTATTACTTCCAATTACGAGCTATTGTTAGTTTCATAAATTTAATCAGTTACCTTCTATTAGAAATGAGTATAACTTGATAATTTGAGCAGGGCACCATAAGTTGAATACTAAATATTATAATATTTAGTGTTCAGGGCAGGGTGTCATTTATAAAATTATAATCTTACATACGGTATAAACATGCATATTAACATTTATTAAACAAAGCTATACATGTTAAACTAAACTTTACATTTACATAGGTATCTACACATTGTTATTAACAGCAGCCACAGCAAGATTAACATTTATAGAGCTTTGTTGATATTGATATCGCTGCTAATATAAATTAATATCAATTCTAAAAATTGAATGGCAATAATTATTCTGTTATTATTAGATTCATGAATGTTCAATTAAAAAGTGTTTCATTAATAATTGTCATAAATTTACATTAACTGCAATAAAATATAATTATGATTAGCTAAAATTTAATACTGGTTTACAACAACAATTGAAAGTAATATTTATTTATATGCTTAAAAATAATTTTAACGCATACATACTTTCTTAATATCCCATTATTATCGAATGTAACATATTCCTCATTTTTTTAATGCATTCCTCTACGCCATATTTAAAAAAATTACTTTTATTGTGTTCTTTTGTGCCAAGAATTTAGTACAATATTTAATAATTTGTTTTATAGCAACTATAGTTAACTGCCATCCAAAGAAAGCAGATTTTACATATTTAATTAAGTGTTTATTTTATATTAGTATTAAATTTAAAAAGTTTAAGAAGACGCTTTGTATGTAGTAAAATCATTAAAATATCACCTATGGTAAAAAATGGTAGTCTATCTTCACCAAAGTCATAAAACGTCAACTAGTACGTCGAATTTTATTTTAATGAATGCAGGAAAGTCTAAAACTATCCACACACCATCAAAAACACGTTTGCGGGAAAAACAATTTAATGCATGTATTGTGTTCAAATTAAAAAAAAAAAAAATAATAATTTTGTGTGCCAGTGAAAGAGGGTGCATGCTCCTTATAGGTTGCTGCAGGGCAATGCAGTAGCAAAATATAATGATGGTAAACATTCTTTGAGAATATATAATGAACGAAACACTGCAATTTGCCTAAATGCTTCTATATATGTGAAGTACAAAATGGTATTACATAATTCTTTTTTCTACATGAACTAATAATTTCTTGTATCTGTATTTTTTCTGAGTTTCATGTAAGTATATTTATTTGCTTTATATAACTTTTAAAAATTTTATCCATGACAAATAAGTGTATATTAACAATTATTGCCCCCCCCCCCACCTCATATATATATATATATATATATATATATATATATACATATATAATCATGTATTGTCATTAAATTTTTAATCTTATCTGTTAAACGGAGGTGTAACAGATAATAAGATTATTCATAAATTAATGCAATTAAGATACATTAAAAATTACATTTCTTAGACTGTACTGTACCAGAGCTCTTTTTTTATCCGTATAAAAGAATCCTAATTGCTATACTATAAAATTTAATCGTAACTAAATTTTATACTATAAATTTTAATCATAATTGCTTTATTATAAAATTTTTAAAAGAAAAAATTCCATAAGGACTGCTAGTGCCATATTTAATAGCTATTCAGGTATGTTTATGAAAATTACAGTAAGTTAATTCAGACAAACTTATGTCATAATTTTTTTTCCCTTTTGTTGAAAAGTTTTTAAAAAGTTTATTCACATTAAAATACTCAAGATTTTTTGGGGTAAATTTGTTTTTACTCGTGTTAATTTGTTTTTTCATGCAATTTTTTTTACACCTATAATTTTTATTATCTATGCTTAAACTTTAAAAATAATCATCATAAAAATTATTTAGTTTGGATTTTATTTGGTGACAATCAGAAAAAAAATTACTTGTGTTGTATTCTTGTAAGATGTATTTGACCTAAAAAAAAAAACCCTGTAAAAATGTCAGGTCAAAATCTGTAAGAATAAATCAGTTACAATATATCCACTCCCCTTTCTCAGAAAGAATAAAAAGCATTTAATTCATTTCTAATGTAAATTATTTTATTGCTGTATTAAAGGATTGCAATTAAATTGAACTTTAAATATTCATAAAGCTTTTCGAAATACTTCCAAATTTAGAATAATTTAAAAACGTATTAATGTATAATACACATGCTTATATATTTAATATTTAAAATATTACTTATAATTACAGAGGTCAGCAAAGATTTTATTTTTCTTATAATTAAATAAACAATTCGTTCGTGATAATTTTAAAATTTTGTGTTCACTATTTTTGCCTGCAGAATATTTTTCCATTTTGTATTACTTTTTTCCATTGACTCGTATACTGTTGTTTTAAAGTAAGAAATAATTAGAGAATATTGTTTTTACAATGAGCAATAGGACAATAAATTTCAAATTTTCACACAAAACTAAATTATAAATATGAGTTTTAGAAAATTAATTGACGTGATGTAACTTTTTACTATTACTTTTTGGTTTTAGTGAATCGAAATTCATAAAAAAAGGGCAAAACATTTAAACATTTTTTGGTTGCAGACCAGTTATGTTTTAATAAAATTTTATTTATGTTATTGAATATAATGAAGTATGAATAATTTTATTTTATTTCGAACTATTTTTTTTTAATCTATTTTATTTTATTTTTTATATATAGTTTTTTGAAGCTATATTTTATCCCCTGTTTTTTGTATCCCCTGATGGAATAGTCACTGATTCATTGTGCAAATAAAAAACTCTTGCGATTTTAATGATCCAATTACTAATGCATGTAATAATCCCATTACCAATGCATCGGTAACAAAAGAACTGACATCGGTAACTGACTAAGAACATGAGTCGACAAGGATTTATTTAACAAAACAGTATTAACTCTACTTTTTTTACATAGGCATTTTTGCTAGTGTTCGGATACTTTTGTTACCGACTGTATTTTCAATTAAGATATACAATATTGCGATTGCCTTTTAATTAAAAAGAGGTCGCCACCTTTGTGTGACATTTCAGATTCACCATTAATAATCGATGGATAAAAATTACAGAAAATAAGCATTTTAAACGAGAAAAGGTTTGGCTTAAATTTCACGTGACGAGTTTTAATTTTAAAATTTAAAGATTTTAACAATTGAAATGTATATAACTGTAGAAAATAAACTGCTCAACATGTAAATGGTTAAACGGTATTTTAAAAATCGATGCAATATACCACGTTTTATTAGGATATATACTGCTTGTCTCAAGCAGATTCATACCAGAAAAGCCTGATTTAATACATAAAATTAAGGAGAAACAATATAGTAGATTTTTAAAATATTAGATTTTAGTAGTTACAGTCGGTAACAAAAGTGCCCGAACACTAGCAAAAATTCCTATGTAAAAAAAGTAAACTTCATACGGTTTTGTTAAATAAATCCTTGTCGAATCCTGTTCTAAGTCAGTCTAAGAACATGATTCTATAAGGATTTATTTAACAAAACCGTATGAAGTGTACTTTTTTTACATAGGAATTTTTGCTAGTGTTCGGACACTTTTGTTACCGACTGTACACATAGATAATTTTATCGTCCTATTAAATTTCACCAGAGGCATTATAACTTATCTGCTTTAAAATATAATTCTCTCAATCTGAAGCTAATAATAATTTTCTAAAATAATAATAATAATAATAATAATAAAGTTGGGGAAAGGTGGTGAAAGAGTTAAACATATTATGCATATTAAAGGAGTTGAGTAGATAGAGCGACGATTCTGCTGCTACCTGTTAAAGAAATATAACATTACTTTATCCCAGAAATTTAACGTTATAAAATGGAAAATAAATTTTTTATGGCAGTATCAAGTGTGTATACATTTATTTATTTATTTATTTACTTATTTTTTGTATTACTCTGTGTTGCAAATTATTTTTTCTTGATCAATTATAAAATAAAGAAAACTTATTTGAAATATTAAAATTGCTATTCATAAAAAAAAAAAGTTCAGTTAATATTTAAAACACTTCTACTTTTATTTTGTAGATTGAATTCAACAGGTATTAACTTCTCACTAGAGCCACGCAGTGAGTAATTGGAGATTGTACGAGATTCATCCCTCGGGGGTGGTTCAGAAACAACCATTAAAAATCTAATCATCCGCAGAGGGGGTTGTTTCCTTGTTTTGGCAATTCCCAGAGGTATATTATCTACAAAACATGGAGAACGTTGTTGCCATGACGGATTTTACGTGCATCAGCCACCAAACGTATACGATGGTCTTTGTCCGATTGAGGGATCGAGCTTGCAATCCTTTGATTACAGGCTGAATGCTCTGACAAATGTGATACCACATCCCAACATTTCTTTTCTAAAAATGAAAGCATTATTAAATATTTTAAATATAAGAAACGTTTCAAAATTATTTCAAAATTATTTGAAAAAAAAAAAGGTTTAATGAGCCATATTGGAGTTAATTTATTTAAATTTAGCACTTTCGCGACCGCATGATTTTGCCTTTTTAATAGTAAAGTCCGCCTGTGGGCGTTATTTTCCCAATTTACAATATTTCAGAACAAAATATTCTGTATTCACACTTATATTACAAATGGATATATATTATAATTATATTCCTTCTAATTAAAGTATTTCTATCCATAGTACATTTCATTGTAAAAATATGAATATTGGGTACATACTTAAGAAATAAATAACATACAAATTGAGAAAGAAGCTCCCACTGGTGGAGTTACAGATTTTCAAATGACGTGAATCTACGTCGCGAAAGTGTAACATGTCTTTGACAATTAAGTAATCGGTTAAAATTTTACTAAATTCACGGAGTGTTTTTTACAGCAAGATTTTCATCTGTATTACATATGATGTAATTTATTATTTTCTTCCGATGCATTAAAATCACATTTATTGTTATCATTGGTGTCTATTTGAATTCTTTTAGTTTTATGAGATATTATAGTTTTTATACTGTTAAAAATTAGATAAAGATTTAAATAAATAAATATTGTTTTTAATATTCGAGTAATAATTTTTTTAAAGAAGTTTTGGTGAATGCATTCAACGTCTAAACAATGCATGCCTCAAAAGAAGTCCGTAATTTAAGAACCCGTTTAGTGTATTGTTTCATTCACAATCCACTATTGATGCTGTATTTATGATGCTATATTATTTTGCTGTCAGGTTTTGTTGTAAAAATTACCGTAAATATTTACACTACATATTCAATTTATAAAATAGACATTCATCTTCTTACTTTTTTTTTTATATTTAAATATTTGACATTGTCGTTAACATTCAATTTGAAAACAAATGTTAGTATTTCATTACAGCAGAATTATCTGTAAAAAATTTCCTTGGCAGATGTTTCTGATGTCAGCTACTTTTTTTAACAGCGAAATGTGCTGACACCCATTTTTGCTGGCACGTTTTGTTGTAAAAATTAGCCTAAATATTTACACTACATATTAAAATTATAAAATATACATTAATCTTCTTACTTTTTTTTCATTTTAATATTTGACATTGTCGTTAACTTTCAGCCTAAAAGCTAGTCATACAAGCAGTTTAAGCGAACTGAAATCAATCGAGATATGATTGCAGATGTCATGGTTAAAACTGTAGTGTCCCACTTGTGATTTCTATAAATAATCACATACAGACGTACAATTTAGGATTATTTGATCACCATTAGGAGAATTCGAGAAATTTATCTTCAGAAGCTATCAAATAACACCATATGCGAAACCATTAATTATTTTACTATATATATATATATAAATAAAAAACGTAAAAAAAATATAAAAAAAGGAAACACTGTAATATATTTCTTATCATGTAACAACACGCGTGATTCGGTATAAAATCGACCATACAAATTTCATTTAAATATAATGGATTTTTGAACATACACTTTTAAATGGTAGGATACTTTAATCAGAAGCAAATCGCGCAATCAGTTCTGTAAATGGAAAATTTTAATTATGTTAATGAATAAGTGAAATATGTTAAAATCTGTTACAATGTGTTTCGTGCATTTATTACAGTCTAGTTTACACTCCAATCACACATATTTATATTTAAATATTCGGCTTTGTTCAACATGATAATGTATTTAGAAGGTTTTTAATTGAAATTGACTTGGTCATCGTGTCTTTGTGTCACGCTAGTAAACAAGGCGCCTTCATTTTAAAGTAAATATAAGCGCTCTCGCTTGTCACTCTGTGGCTCAGTTGGTAAGGGCGTCACGTTAATAGCGTGGTGGTCGTGAGTTCGATCCCTGGAGAGTCCAGCGTGTAAATTTTTGTGGATAATTAATAGAAAAGGTGTCAACTGATACGGGAAAATTCTTCGTTGCTTACACTAAGGATTTTTTTTTTTTTTTTTTTAAAGCATGTTTTTTTTTTTTTTTTTTTTTTTTTTTTTTAGATATTGGACAACACAAAACATTTTAGATATTAAAAAAACACAAAATAAAATGTTTTAAGTAAAAAGTACATAAAAAAATATTTTTAGAAGCTTTATATATATGTATATTATACTATATATTATATATTACTATTATATAAAATTGGATTTGTCTTCCGCTTTTTGTCACGTTAGAAAAACAAGATGCTTCCATTATCTTTATATATATATTTCTTTTGTGCGTGTGTATGTCACTGAACTCCTCCTAAACGGCTGGACTGAGTTTAATGAAATTTTTTGTGTGTCTTCAGGTGGATTCGAGAATGGTTTAGATTTACAAATGAAAGTTGTAACTTAATTAGTTCTTTCTTAATTAATTTTTAACCAATTCTTTCAACAACTTTTCCACCTAGATGGCGAGAGTTGTCGTAAACACGATGTCAGAATTTATTTAATGTTGAAATGAAAAATGAATTTTTAACCGTATCTTACGAAGTGTTTAAAATATTTTTTCAAAATTAATATTTTTAGAATCGTAACCGTATCTTACGAAGTGTTTAAAATATTTTTTCAAACTTAATATTTTAGAATCGTAAACACGATGTCAGAATTTATTTAATGTTGAAATATTTTTTCAACGTTAATATTGTTAAAATGTTAAAATTAGTTAAAATGGTATATTCTTTTAAAAAATTCGTCAATATCCGACGGAGTTATTTTATGTTAAAATGAAAAATGAATTTTTAGGCCATTATTATTTGTGCAGATGGAAAATGTACTAAAAGTTTTCCGAAAAATTTCACGATCACAAATGTTGACGGATATCCAATATAGCGTCGAAGAAATCCCGATAATGGCGGACAATCTTATCATCTATGGCGGTCATCTATGCCAACAACATAGATATTGACATTGATAACCATTGGGTTGTCCCATATTCGCCTCTGCTGAGCAAAACATTCAATGCTTATATTAATGTTCAGTTCTGCAGTTCAGTGAAGAGCATCAAATACACGTGCAAGTATGTGATTAAACGCAATGATATGGCTGTATTTCGAGTTGAAAATACCAATGTGAATGCTCCTCCGGTGAATAACAACGATGAAATAACACTTTACCAAACTGGACGGTACGTCAGCTCCAATGAAGCTGTTTGGCGTATCTTTGGTTTCCCAATTCATGAACGGGATCCAGCAGTTCTTCATTTAGCCGTCCATCTTGAAAATGGCCAGCGCGTATATTTCACGAGCGAGACAGCGATTGATCGTGCTATAAATCCACCAAAAACTACACTCACCGAATTTTTTGAATTGTGTAATCGTGCGGATGCTATTGGTACTTTTGCACGGACATTACTCTATTCAGAAGTACCACGCTATTTCACATGGGCTCCAACAAAATAATGGAAGCCCCGCAAGCAAGGCACGCCAATTGATGCATGTCCCGGTTCATTCAAATCAAACACCTTGGGACGAGTATTTACAGTCAGTCCAAGGCAGACTGAGTGCTTTTATCTTCGACTGTTATTGGTTAATGTCATCGGCCCTTTGTCATTTCAAGATTTACGTAAAGTGAATGGACAACAGTATCCAACGTATAAAGATGCATGCCTTGCACTCGGCTTGCTGGATGACGACAACCAGTGGGAGTGTATGCTTGCTGAAGTAGGACTGAACTGTACAGCAAGACAAATTCGTCTACTATTCGCTATAGTGTTGGCTACATGTTTCCAGGCCCGAGCAGAGACATTATGGGATAATCAAAAAGATTCAATGACTGATGATATATTGCATTAACATCGTTCACGGTGTCTAACGATAGTATTCAGTGACGCTATGTACAATGAAGCATTGATTGCTATTGAAGATCTTTGCATTATCATTGCCAACTTAACACTCAGTCATTTCAGTATGCATTCAACAAATCGAAATGCATCTGATTTAATAAGCACTGAATTGAATCGTGAACTACAATACAATACTGTAGAAATGGCAGCGATTGTTGCTCGTAATGTCCCACTAATGAATGAAGAACAAAGAACCATTTACGACCGCATCATGCTCGCAGTTTTGGCAGGACAAGGTGGATTCTTTTTTTTTTTTTTTTTTGGAGTGCACCAGGTGTAACTGGCAAAACATTCCTTTTTTCGCTAATTCTCGCCGAAATACGATCAAATAATGGCATCGCATTGGCTGTTGCATCATCTGGCATTGCAGCAACTTTATTGGATGGAGGCAGAACAGCTCATTCATTATTTAAACTGCCACAAAAAATTCAAAATAACCCAGACGCAGTGTGCAACATAAAAAAAACAATCGTCCATGGCCACAGTGCTGAAATAGTGTAAAATTCTTATCTGGGATGAATGCACTATGGCACACAAACATTCGATTGAGGCGTCGAACAGGACATTGAAAGATATAAAAAACAACGAAAAACTATTTGGCGGCACTCTGTTACTCTTTTCAGGTGATTTCAGACAAGCACTTTCCGTTATTCCGCGTTCAACATACGCTGATGAGATCAACGCGTGCTTAAAATCATCGTCATTGTGGCTTAATGTTGAAAAAGTACAACTGAAAGTAAATTTGTGCGTTCAAAAGCTTCAAGATCCATCCGCTGAAACATTCTCAAAACAATTGTTAGATATCGGCGATGAAAAAGTTACTACAGATGAAACTGGATGCATAAAATTACCGACCGATTTCTGCACAATCATTGATTCTCAAGATGCTCTTATTGACCAGATATTTCCCGATGTACACAGACGATACACAAATCATGAGTGGCTGGCAGAAAGAGCAATTTCAGCAGCAAAAAATGTGGACGTCAGCGAATTGAATCGCAAGATACATTATTTGTTACCAGGAGACTTGGTGTCATACAAATCTAATGATACAGTTTGCGATGCCACCGAAGCTGTAAATTATCCAACAAAGTTTTTAAACTCATTGGATTTACCAGGCATGCCACTGCATATTTTACAACTGAAGGTTGGATCTCCGGTTATTTTGCTTCGTAATTTGAACCCACCACGGTTGTGCAACGGCACGCGATTAGTCATAAAAAAATTAATGAAAAATGTTATCGAAGCCATCATTTTAAATGACAAATTCCGAGGTGAAAATATATTACTACTGCGAATCCCTATTATACCCACAGATGTGCCAATTCAGTTGAAACGCCCTCAATTTCCAATTACATTGACATTTACAATGACTATCAATAAGTCTCAGGGCCAAACGATGTCTGTCTGTGGCTTAGATTTAAACACATCATGTTTTTCACACGGACAATTATATGTGGCTCTCGAGTGGGCAAACCATCCAGTTTGTTTGTATTGGCGAAAGATGGGATAACAAAAAATATTGTACACTCTGTTGCATTAAAGGATTGATATTGTTTTTTAGTAATATTGTTATAAGTAGCGATATGTATATAATTTTAAAGAATCAATTTTAATAAATTAAAAAAATAAATGATTGGTGTTTTGTTATTTTTATATTCTTTCACCGTTCACAGCGCTCCATACATATTCCACTTATATACCACATCCTTGCACACTTACAATAAGTTAGTTATTTTTTTCTAGCAAAATATTCTCTAGAAATAATTTATATGACAAAACAACGTTTGTCGGGTCAGCTAGTATATATATATATATGTATATATATATATATATATATATATGTAAAAAAAAAAATGTAAGCACGTCATTGTACCTCTTAATGAATCAGCTGGTTACAGCTTCATGTTGATAACGCGAAAGTCCTGTGTTCGATCCTTGCCGGGCCGAGGTGTTAATTTTTTGCAAATAATTAATAGAAAAAGTGTCAATTGATAAAAGAAAATGTTTCATTGTGTAACAGTATCCTAATAATTTTTCAAGAGTTTTCTTAAACGGCTTTTTATCTAGTTACAAAAAGCACAAAATAAGAATGTAAGTAAAAATAAATAAAGAAATTTTTAGAAGCTTTTTATTGAAATTGGAATTTCTCATCGTGTCTTCGTGACACGCCAAAAAACAAGGTGCCTCCACTTTAAGGTAAATATCAGCAACGCAATACATTCCTCGTTAGCTCCATTGGTTAGAGCATAAGCTCCTAAACTAGATGCCTGTCGTGTTGCTCGGAAACTTGGCAACATTTGAAGCGGTAGACAGCACCACCTGGCACAGATTGCGTGACTCTTTTATTCAACTGTCACCAATAGTTTTAATAAGTGATATATGATATATATAATCGACGTTTCTTTGATTCTAATCGCCTTTTATACATATCATATTCCACTTTTAAAAATTTTTGGTGACTGTTAAATAAAAAAATCGCGCAATCTGTACCAGGTGGCGCTGTCTACCGTTTGACTGTTAACTGTTGCCAAATTTCAAGTTTATATTGCATCCAAATGTAAGTCAATGTTATGTGAAAGTTTGTGCCTATACATGTGTGGCAGCGTTGTTGATTGGAGGTCGAACACTTCATTCTGTCTTCAAATCTGCTGTTCAAAAAGGCAGAGTTATACCAGCATACAAACAACTGACAGTATTTGGTTAGAAATGATGCGAAAATATTGGAGACATACTCGGTTCGTTATCACTGACCAGATATCGATGGTTCCATATAGAATGCTATACCATTTACACTGTCGCTTGCAAGAGCTCAAATGTAATTATAACGATCTCTTTGGGGGTACCAATGTTTTACTTTTCGGCGATCTTATGCAACTTCCTCCTGTTTTGGGCTCTCTAGTACTCATTCAACCCGAGGAAATAGAAGGTTTGTTACATTTGTTCCATCAATTCAGTTTTTGTGAGCTGAAAGTAATAGTCTGACAGAAGTGATAATACTTTCGTTGATTTACTTAATAACCTACGTGAAGGAAACCTCACCACTGAACAATATGAGCTCCTCGTAAGTAAAGCTGAAAATATAGTAAGCAAGAAGAGAAATTTGCGTATGGAGAATCAATTTAGTTTCTGTGAGCTGAAAGAAATAGTCTGACAGAGGTGATAATACTTCCGTTAATTTACTTAATAACCTACGTAAAGGAAACCTCACCACTGAACAATATGAGCTCCTCGTAAGTAAAGCTGAAAATAGTAAGCAAGAAGAGAAATTTGCGTATGGAGAATCCATTCGAATTGTGTCAACTGTCAAAATGGTAGAAGACCATAATCAGCTAGTCATGAGAAATATGAGCCCTACTATTGAAATATTCGAAATTGCTGCACAAGATCGACTTGTAGAACAGCACATGCGTGCAATCAATGTCCCATTGGAAAGGATCATTCCAGCTAATATTAATAAAATTTCTGGTGTTCCTCGTACATTGGTACTGTATCGAGGTTTAAAGGTGATGTTACGATACAATGTTGATATAACCAAAGGCTTAGTAAATGGTACAATGGGATCGATTGTTGATATTAAATTCCCAGGATGGCGAAGACAACAGCTCAATGAACATGACATTCCTAAAGTGGTCATAAAAATATAAAATTCCCAGCAGGTGGAAGAAATTGAACCAATTACTGTCAATTTTGATACCAATTTTGGATACGGAACTGTTGAGCGAATAATGCTGCCAATGGTTCCATATTATGCTGTCACTGTTCATAAATTGCAGGGAAGTACCATCAGTAAAGCAGCAGTGAATTTGGGAAGCAAATACTTTACTCCTGGACAGAAATCTGTTGCATTGAGTCGTTGTAAGTCATTCGCTGGTATCGAGATTGATGAAATTACACCTAACGGCTTGATCGAGGGAGAGATTTGCAAGGAAGATGCTTTAGAAGAAATGATCCGTCTTCGTAACTTACCACCTTATGATGGAGGGAACTGATTTTTCTTGAATTTAAACTGATTTATGGCTTTTTAAAACTGATTTTGCAACTTATGTGACACATTTGTGACTAACGCACATCATGTGACCTCATTTTCGTACAATTTATATTAAATATTAGTTTGTAGTTTCATTTGTTCTTCGTACACATCATGTACTCTCATTTTCAAATAAATTAGATTAAATATCAGTTTGCAGTTTGATTAGTATTATAATATTAATATAATAATAACAACATATAATCAAATGTGCCTTAATTAAATTAGTGTTAAGCAATAACATGATCTCAAATAATGTTTTTAAGCAGTAAATAAGTTTAATAAAAATATTTAATTATTACAAAAAAACATAAAATAAATAAATTAATAAATAAACGTGTTTTATTTGTAACTAAAAAGCAAAAAATAAAAGTTTAGGTAAAAAAACATTTTTAAAAATAGAAGCTTTTTTGAAGAGCTTTTGTGAAGCTCTAAAAAGCATAAAATAAAAATTTATTCTGGCAGAGACATGCGCTATAAATAACTGAAAATTTCAACACTAAGAAAATTCTAGAGAAAAATATAGATATTTCATTTTTGCAACAGTTGAAAATTTTTAAATTTTAAAAATATTTTAAAAAGCTCATTAGTTTTTATATTAGTTTTTATATAAGTATTTGATAAGCCAAAAATTCATAACGTCTCGAAAGCTTTTTAAAATATTTTTAAAATTTAAAAATTTTCAACTGTTGCAAAAATGAAATATCTATATTTTTCTCTAGAATTTTCTTAGTTTTGAAATTTTCATTTATTTATAGCGCATGTCTCTGCCAGAATAAATTTTTATTTTATGCTTTTTAGAGCTTCACAAAAGCTCTTCAAAGCGTCTAACATAGCGTTGGCTGTATGTTTGTAGCCTGTATAAAGCCAGCTGTGTTTGTGCCACTTCTGAACCACTGACTATTTTATTGTCGACCTTCAGCCATAAACGGCGCACTACTTGAGCTATATGTCGCAACTTGAAACTGATGGTAATTGCATGATGCCAGCTGTAAGCCAAAACCAGTAAGAGTTTCGCTGGGAAGCTATAATTGACACAAAGCGTTTTAAATTTAATATTAAATATAAATTTTAAAACGTATTCTACATATTTAAGCCAAGGAAAAATTTCTATAAAAAATGTAACTATCTTTGTAAGAAAAACGAAAGATGTAAATTCGATATATTTATAAAATTTTTCACTTGAAAACAAAAACTGAAATTTTCACAGGAAACTGTATTATTAATCTATTGCTATGGGTGATTCGCCAAAAGACTAGCTCTAGTCCCCTGTATCTGAAAAGTAAAAAAAAAGTGTTCAGTCAATTTTAAGGGGTTTTTAAAAAGAGCATTGAGGGACATGGGGGGCGTTTAAGCGGCAAACTTTTAAATATGAAATAGGAAGGGAGGTTTTTGATAGTTGTTGAAAAAGGCTTTTAACAACAATAATATTTTCAAAAATATTTTCCCCTACTATGCTTTTTAGGAGATTATAATTGATTGAGGTTTTCGCTGAAAGTTCTACCCTGTATTTTGGGAATATTTCGGAATTTCCAAATACGAAAAATCGTATTCAATCAATTTAAGGGAAACTTCGTTTAGTTAAAAAATTTTTGGTGGTGGGGTCACAGCGGGGCACCTAGGGAAAGAACATAAATCATTAAATGTAATAAATCACGTATTGGATAATTATTACTTTTTAAATATTTTTTTTTAAATTTAAATCAATCATAACTCATTACAAAAGCATCACAAGATATTATTTTGTACAAATGCATTAAAAGACAAATTTTAAGGATCTAAAAAATCTTATCTCATAATTTATAAGTTTAGGTTTATATCCTCTCTGCCTGATAATTATTTTAGATCAGAATGAATTCCAATTGAAAAATGATTTTTTATTTTGTAACTCCTTAAAATCCATTATAGAATCGAAATTGTGATGGCATGTCTCCGGACCACCTCTAGGGGTGAGTCCCACACCGTCGCCAATTGCCTATTGTGCAGCACTACTGCGACGTAAAACTCATCCATCCAACCAACCAACCAACCTCTAAATCCATTTTTTTTTCATGTAACACATCCACTGCGTAGCTCGAGTGCGAGGTTAATCCCACTTAACTAATCAACCAACCTCATTTTTCGAAAGACATGTATGCTGACCTAGTGGCCTGATTGGTATTGGTAGATAACTGCCTTCCGGAACAACAGGTCCCAGGTTCGAATCCCGATTCGGGCATGGACGTTTGTCGTGCCCTTATATGTGAATATAAAAAAGAAAATATTCATTTTATTGTAAATATATGTAACATGGATCATTCCAGAGAAATATCATTATACCTACAAGTCTCAATGCGGTCAAATAAATAAGACAATTATCATTTATTTTTAGTTTTAGCTGCAAAGAACGTTATTATATAAAATATGAAATTGACAAGAATTACCTAAATGTAATTTGAAAAGTTACAGAATATTGGTAACAAAACCCTAGTAGATTTCTTTTCTTTTTTTCTTCTAAAACTTCATATCTATACTTATAAAACAGGTCTGCTAGTTTTAAAATATTGATATATTTGCTCATACTATACACTATCTTACACTACATTGCCAAAATTAATATACGCTTTCGATGTCAATGTTTTTGACAAATATCTAGAAAAATTATTGCCGAATGATACTGAAAATTTGGGCATCTAAAGAAATTGTTATAGCCCCTGTATTTTGGAAAAAGTTTTGCCCCGACAGCAAAAAAGGGAACAGCAAATTATTTAAAGAGCGAACAGGATGTTTGGGATCACACTGTAAAAAGTAATGCTTGGAATGCATTCTGGCTGTAGCATAAGATTCTGAGGCTTCTTCTCATTATCTGCATTCATTTTTATAAGACTGACGCATATATAAACATTTCTTTAAAAAAAAAAAAAAAAAAAAAAAAAAAAAAAAAAATACATTTTTGTAAAATTATTATAACATGGAAGATATTAAATCCCATGCAATGCCATTTTTAGGAAACTTAACTTACTTAAACGCAATATACTTAACTTAAACGCAACATACATGAATCAAAATATAAAAATATTGAATAACTAATGAAATACGGGCATTTTTACTGAATAATTTTTAATTGTGCATGTGAAGCCTTAACAAAATTTCATTTGCATAATTTATTAGCTAAATGTATTGAGCCAAATGTATTATATGCAAACACCAAGCAAATATCGTGAAAATTCAAAAAGTTATCGTTGATAGAATGATCTGAATTTCTATTATTCAGATCATTTCTCGCATCATTTCTATTTCAGAAGTTAGTTTATTTCAGAAAAAAAAAAGCAAAAGTATAATGGGTTTTATTTAAATTTTTATTTTTATTTAATCAATGGTAATACAGGGATTGTTGAAAAAATATATATATTGATAAACCCCCTAAATTCAATTTATTTTAACAACATTAACTTTTGAAATTTCACAATATTTGATTGAGGTTTTTATACAAGTAGCTCAAGGCAATTGGCTAATAAATTATGCAACTAGAGTTTCGTTAAAAGAGAGAATTTCGTCAGTTAAAAATTATTTAGTAAAAATGCTCCCGCTTTATTGGGTATTTTATATTTTTACATTCTGATTGTAGACTGTTGTGTCTAATGCAATGTAGTATATCAAGTTTTCTAAAAATGGCACTGCATTGTGTTTAATTCCCTACATGTTATATTAAAAAAACGTTATAACATTTTTGCAATTTTTTAAAGAAATCTTTATATTTCCATGAATATATGCGCCAGCCTCATACTAATGAATATAGATGACGCAGGTTTCAAATATAATGCAGGCAAAACTGATAATTTTATCTGATATATATGTTTTTTGGTGCGCTGAAAGCGAAAATGAAGCTAGTTTTTTTCCATCACGGGCAGAATTTTGCAAATACAGGGTGTCTACAGTCACAATTTCTTAATTTTTGTTAGTTTCTATTGTATTCCCATGATTAATTATAATGAATCTTGAAAACGTAATATAAAAGTTACTATATAATTACATTTATGGAAGACTCACCTAAGAAATTGTGTCAATAGACATCCTGTATTGACACAATTGTATAGGCGACAGAGAAAAAGTTGCTCCAGTTTCGGTTACAGCACACCAAAAAACACAAAGATCAGCCAAAATTAACAAATCAAAATTTATGGATGTAGACCTGCGTAATTAGAAGAAGTCTCATAATCACATGCTATACAACCAGGTAACATAGTATTAGGGTTATCCATGTTTTTACAGGGTGATCCTAAACAATTTGTTTATTCTTTACTTTTTTACTAGTCCTATTTTTTTTTTTTCGGGGCAAAACTTTCGTTTAAATATATGAGGTATGGCATGTTTTTTACGCGCCCAAAATTTCAGAATAATTCGTCGAGTGGTTTTCTAGATATTTTGCAAATCGTATGAAATCGTAAGTGTCTGGTAACACTGCTCGTCATGAAAATTGACTCCATGACCATTTTGGAAAATTCTTATGTAAAATGACCTCCTGAATCCGAATATGACGTCCATTTTGCCCTATACCAACCGCTTTTTAGGTACGCCCCTATTTTTATCACTTTTCGGTAATTTTATGCCTATAAATTTGATTTTTAAGGGGGGGGATTATTTTAACTGTTAAATATCTTCTGAGCGGCTACAGAGTTGGAAAATTCTAAAACATCAACATTTGCAGCAAGGGGAAAATTTAGGGGGGGGGGGGGGGGAGTGGCATTAGCCACTGAATTATGTATTACATTTATTATATATTTTTAATATATTATTAATGTCTTCTATTAAACATTGCATTTTTTGTGTTTTTAAGTGTTAAATTAATTCTTTTTCGTTCTCTAAATCAGATTCCATGACCATAAAATTCCGAACAGTGATAAAAATTGGGGGAGGGGGTGGTGTCCCGAGAAAACGGTGCGTGACTGGGAAAAAGGGGAGTCATATTCGGATTCAGGAGGTCATTTTACATAAGAATCAGCAAAAATAGTATCAGCGCTCATTTTTTTTTTTTTTTTTTTTTTTTTGCAACGCAGTGTAATTTTTCGGAAAGGTAGTGTATAAAAATATAAAAACTGCATTCAGTGCAACATTGTGATTTAAACAGTCGAAAACAAAGTTCATCTGATGTTTCATTTTCCAAGGGATACTTTTAATAAAACAGTGTATAAGATAATTAAAATATTCTCCATTCAAAGAATTTTTTTTAATACAGAAGTAAACTTGTTAAAGATGAAGAGTCAAATCATAAAGAATTTTCTAATGATTAGAACTCGCATTTTGTTTAATGTACTCTAACGCGTATCTTTGAATAATTATTTTCAATTTTTCCTATTCTTTTGTTCTGTGTGTAATGAGTGTAATTTAAAAACATTTTCAAATAAATAATAAAAGAATTTTTAATTAAGTCTTTTGTGAAATTCTACATTCTTTTAGCGATGAAAGGAAAATGCATTTGTCAAAAATAAGAAAAGCATTTCCATAATCTTGATTTGAATTTGCTCTTTAAGCCTTTTAACTGCAATTTGCGCAATATGCGATTTTGGTAATTTCTTTCATATTTACAGGTGTTGCATAAGACATTTAAATTTAAATTTCTATTAAAGAATTTACGTGCTTTGAAAAATGCCTATTGGGAAAAATTCCTATTTAAGAAATTTATATATATTCATATCAAAATCATACTTATTTTATAAAATGTGTCTTACCTGCATAATTCCAAAATATGAAAATTTCCAAAACAAATGATGCAATATCATTTTAACTGTATCTTTTTAAATAACGTTCTATTATACACTTCTTTCTTTTCTTCATCTGAAGTTGTATGGATTTAAATGTACTTCATATATCAATAGATCATTTAAGTAAAACCAGTAAAATTTTCGACTAAAGATGCCTGAATAAGAAATGACTATCAGCAAAAATCAAAATTCTATTATAAATGTAATTTTTATTGACGGTAATTTGACTTCTTAATTTAAAAAAAAAAAAAAAAAAAAACATTTACTTTTACTATAGCCCGTCAAGAATTCCCATTTTTATTCTTATTTATTTATTTGTCATTTTTGTCGATGTTTCTTCGATTAGCGTTTTACAAATTTGAATGTTTTTATAAAATTATTGATATTTTGCGCATAGAATAAAACGAGATGACACAAAGAAGAGGAATTGGGAATCTTTCGATGGACAATACAAATATAGGTAGTAAACAATTTGTAAAATTACATAATTTTTTCTATATTACCAATAAAATTTGTAGAATCATTTAACATCAAAACATTACAGCCCAAAGTTAAAGTCTATATTGGAATTAAATTGCATTTTGGATCAGTTTGGAATTTAAATTGCGTGTGTTATAGTCTCTGGATATAGAGCACCCGATTGTAAAGTGGTCAACAGACGTCGTACTTCTAAAGATAAATGCCTTTTATAATAACAAATGAGAGAGTCTTCTACAATCCGATCTATAACAGTCTCCCGATTATCAAAGCTCATATAAAGGTTGTATTATTGTGAAACGCATCTGATATTGTCCTGTCGATTATATGAATATTTTGTTTAAAAAAATTATATATAGTCTTTTATGGGGCTGATAAATTTGATAATATTTAGGATTCGCGAAACAGAGATGTATTAATCTTTTAATCTAATAAACATTTTAATCTTCTATTAAGATTTTCTTTTTCTTTTTGAGTAAAAAAAAAAAAAAAAATTAAAAACTAAATAAATAAAATAAAATAAGTAAATAAAATAATCACATAAACTTATTATTGCTTAAAATTTTAAATATGAAAATAAAAATAAAAACTTATTAGAAATACATTTATTCAGGACCGTAAGAAAAGCACAGCGCCCCTATCATACCATTCTCTCGCATTTTGAGAACTTCTACTTTTTTAAACTACGTCTTGATTAAAAAGAAAAAACTTAACTATATAATAAAGTGCAACTCAACGTTTAAAGAATGAAATTCTTTTGTTAAGTCATATTTATCCATTTATGTTATAAGAAATTCAGAAAGATAAATGCAAGAAAAAAAATGGGACCTTTACTAATTTATTTTTCATAAAAACTTTATTACTTAATCCACACTGTGCTAATTAATTAACCCGTAAACTATATGTTTAAGGACCAAAATATATCATATTTATTACCAATCAGGTTAAAATATTTGCTGTTTTTCAAATATATTTACAAAGATAAACATAAAATTCATGTCTTAGATTCTTATAATGTTTCAATTATTCAGAGCTTTAATTATCTTAATAGAATACGATGTATAAACCAGAAAATTGCAACTTGTTTTTTAAAGTGCAATAATTATATATAAACTAGACGTGGAGATTTTTTATTACCTGAAGTTAATAAAAAATATTAGTAAAATTAGTATATATATATATATATATATATATATATATATATATATATATTCTTAAACATATTTTAAAATATGCTTATGTTATGAGTTAATACTGATGAACAGAATTTTGAAGATATTAGCGAAAAGAAATTCTCACGCTTTCTAAAACATTTTTTAAAAAGTTCTTTTTAAATTCAATTTCATTCCTGTTACGAGACGCATTTTGTTAAAAGTTCACAACGCATATCTTAATGCAATTTTTTTGAATAAATATTTTGCGTGAAAGTTTACGCAAAGGTACAATTCCTTGCAAAAAAGAAGAAAAAATGTATGACGAGAGTTTTCTATGGGTGGCTAGTTTTGATACCACCCAGGCATAAATTCAGCTGACATTTAAGTTTTGTAGTTCAGAGATTTATCATTCCTTCATCAGTCGACAAATGATGTGACGTTAATCGGTAACAGCATCGTATATTACATAATTTTTACTGATATTTCAAATGAAAAATGAATTAAGGATTCCTTTTGATGCAAGGCAAAGTATAAGGCCTTTTTATTTGATTGTTTGATATTCAAATCCTGTTTCAACATTAATCCCCTAATACTGTATAAAAGCACATATTTTATATAACCAACTAAATTACAAATAACTACATTTAAAATATTAATATAATAATAAAATTGTAAAATAACTTATTAATGGGGATATTTTAAAATAAATTGCTGCAAATAAAGAGTTTTCAATTTATACGGTTTTTCCGGAGCAATGTTTGTAGTCTTTTTTATGAATTTTTTAAAAGGATATTTTTCTCTTTATTTAATTCTAATTATGTATTGAGTAAAAATTACTTTTTAAAAAGTGGTATTAAAAAATAAGTGAGAACTATCAAAACTTCAGAGAAACATTAAAAAATAGTAAGGCAGCAAATGTTGTACACACACACGCGCGCAAAAAAGATGTAAGTATTATTTTATTTTTTGTAATTACTGAAAATATTTTATGTATTTACAAATTACATTTCGCATACAATTTTAAATAAAACACTAAGATAAACTGCAATCGACTAATTATTTTAACATTCACGATTTTTAATGAATAATTAGTTTTTATCTTTTTTGTTGTTGTTGTTTCGCAGTGAAATTGCTTTTTCTCTTTCTTTTCTTTTCTTTTCTTTTATTATATCTTATTTCACAATGGTGGTAAATTTGTCCCAGAATTCATATAATAAAATGGAAAATGTAATTACAAAATTATCTAAAACTGTAACTAATTCATAAAATTTGATATTTTCAGAATACTTGCTTATATTTCTGGTAAAATTGAAGATGTAGTTTAACAATTTTTGTAAGGTATCATATACAATACGGAATACTGATTTTAAACATAATTAGTTCTATCTTTTAATGACTTACAATTATGATTCATAGATTTAAAATTAGCTCTAATGATCGTACATTCAACTAAAGTTATTTTTTTAATAATATTTTAATAAGCACATCTGAAGCGTACATGCATTTCAGTACTCTTTGAAAAATTATCTTCAAGTAGGCGATGAAGCACTTTGATTATCTGATACTATTCTGATATTTAAACCCGGAATTTTATTGGAAGTAGCAAGAAAATGGACAATTGGAGACCATGTAAAACTAATTGAAGATGGAATTGCTGTTTTAAATCCAATTTCAGAATCTGCATGGTGGAAATATACTTGTGATTGATATTGATGCGAATACATGTTAACTGATATTAAATCACTAGTTAGGAGAAACCGGGGCTATGGTTTTTGATGTTTCTAATTTTTTATTCAATATTTAGAGAAATTTTCATGAATATAAATTCGTGTAAGATATATCAATTAAAACTTGTTTAAGCGAACCCCCAAAACACTTTTCCTAAGAGCATGTAACTATTGGAATTCTCGTAAGGGTGAATTGACATAACGGGATACGTGTAGGGGTACTTAGACAGAACACATCAAATTTCTAGAAAAAAGCATTTAATTTTACCAAGCTATTTAATTTTAATAATATTTCACCAGAAATTTCTGCTTAAATGTATGAACAAATAATGAATTCATCAAGCAAAATAATTCTGCTTAGTATTATAGTTATTCAAATAGAGTTAACTCAATGTTTGAAATCAACCATGAATTTAGGAACTGTGCACTGGTTTATTTGAATAGATGGATTCAATTTTTACACAATTTTATTTTGTTTGTACAAAATCGAATTACTTTCGTCTGATCATCTCCATTTCCCCCTCTTTTTGAAGATTGTGGACATACAAATCTCATTGCTATCGGTTTCGTCAATTTTCCTAAAGTAATGGCGGGATTGGTATTTTACCGAATAAAAGTCATTTATTTTTTGTTTATGGTGATTAGGAGGCCCTTGATTTCATGGATGATTCGTTGTTGATCTTGTTTTATCTGACCTTTTGGAATCTTTTTGAGGTTCTCGGGGGTTCGTAGAAACTATCGACAGAAAATCTCCATCATTGTCTTGGCAGTAGGCTGGGGTTGAATACTCTTCATCTTGAAAAAGTTCTTCGGCATTTGAACAATCATTAATAAAAAATCAAACTATACCATAGCTACGTTATAGCTACGTTATAGCTATGCCAACTAACCCCATTCCTAACTTTGCCAACTAGTCCCACAGGGATACGCAACATAAGATGGATACCACACAACCCCAAACATCAGAAACAAAATATTATTGTACATGCATGCAATTGCAGTTAACCTCTCTTTCGAAAACCGTCATAAGCAACTCCCCCATTTTATCTACAGACTCACCACACCAAAAAAAAAATGTACGATGGAAAAATTTACTCACCAGTTAGAAAAATGATGAAAAATAGATTTTTTCTTTCGTAACCTAACGCTTCCAAGCAGACAGAATTTACGATGGATTGTGATCCTGTACACACACTCTCCACTAGTAACATGCTAGCGCTTTACTTCTACTATGGCAGGAAATAGAAGTTGGGTACCAACTAGCCCCTTTTGCCAAAATATGCTCCTTATGGCCAGTCTCCCCTTATAATTAGTCATAAATCGTTATTAGGAATCACGATAAAACTGTAGGATGAATAAAACTAATCCTGAATATTTCAGAACATACGAAATACTAGATAAAAAATTATTAATTTCTCATTAAAAAATAGTTTATTTAACATATTTTTCCTAAGTGAATAAAATTCTACCTAAAATCTAACTTAATTAGGGGTCGTACATCACATCCTTTTTTTCTGCACGCGTAAGAGGGGACACTTGAGACAGGGATGATAAATTTCCGGCAGTTTTTCTACCACTATTTATACACAGAAGTCTTTATGGAATTTTTGTGTCGCGTTTACTGTATAGAATCAGTGGTAGCAAAATAAAAGCGGAAATTTCTCATCTCTGGAAAAAGGGTTGAATGTACGACCTTTGAAAGCACGTTCAAGTCTGCATGTAGTTTTCGTATTTTTGACAGTAAGTTTTGTCGTTATTCTTACCAGTTACATTATTTGAGAATAAGGTTTTCTGTATCTGTGTTTATCATACAAATGAATACACATTGTGATTATAATCTTTGTAATCAAAGTATTTGTATCCATAAACACTGATTGGAAAATATGTATACTGAGTATATATATATATATATATATATATATATATATATAAACATACAAATTGCAAAAGAAACGACCACAAGCAGTGTTACAGATTTCCTAATGATATGAATTCACTTCAACTGTCGCAAAAGTATTAACTCATATGTTACCGCAAGTATCAGTTAGTAATCAATTTATTTTTCAAGTCTAAAAAGGTTTTAACATAATGATTATATTCGATTTCTTAAACTATCAATGGAGAATGTTAAATAAGAGGTTATTTTCTCCTAAAAATTCTACAAAAGATGCTCCAAAAAATATACGTTCCCAACTATCTCCGTGAGGGTCTGCTCTCGAAACAGGTAGATAGAGGTACGGTCACTCTTGTTGACCTAGCCGTTCAAAGTTTTCCACTGTTTTCTCAGATATTAGAGTAAATACGGACTAGGACCTCTTAGAAAAACGTCCATCGTGGGCATACCGCGCATGTCTAGGTCCCACATTTTCGCAATTGGCATCACTTGACAACTGCAACACTGAAAAATATATATTCATCTAACGTGATTCTATGTAGTTTTCATTTAAAAATATTTCCACTGCGCTTTTGAAACCTTTTTACCTTTTTTGAGAACTTTTTTGGACGAAGTTCTTAAGTGGCTTTAGAAAAATAAAATTTAAATGAAAAGGTACTGTTTAGAATTATTTCTGCTTTTAGTCTTAATTACTATACATGACAAGGATTAGTATAACCAAAATGATAAAAATTCAATCGTGTTAATTAATATGATCTCGGAGGCTAATTGACATCATTTTTCTAAGAAATTTAATTGCTTAAAAAAGGAAAAAATTCTGCTGTTTTTAACATTGTTAAAAATTATTAAAAAATAAAATCTTATGTATTAATTTCAAATTCAAATATTTAAGTAGTGCGATAAGGTACATTTTTTTAAAATCATAAACTGAATGAAGTATTAATAACAGTAATATTTCAAAAAGAAAGAAAAAATAATCTTATTTTTATAGAAAGGATATTATTATTTTTGGTGTACTTTTTATTTATAATTTCTAATAACCAAATACAATAACCAAATGTTGAATTATTCTTAAGTATTTCAATTCAATATTGATTAAAAATATTATACATTTAGTTAAGATACGCTTATGATACAATTCGTTAGAGCAAAAAATATCTGTTTTACTTCTGTACATAATTAATTCAAAATAATTTCAACTCATTTATTTATTTTTTTTTCATATCGAAAAAAATAATAAATAAATAAATAAATAATAATTTAAAATTTAAAATTTTATTAACAAATTACTTGAAAGTTCACGTACATTATGAAAATTCCTAAGATATTTGCTTAACATATTTAATTTAGCCATTTTTATGTCATTTTCATAATTTTTAATATTTATATTAATTGTATTAACAAAATATACGATAGCTCTAACGTAAAATTTTAATAATACTTCCAATATTTCTAGATTTTCTTTTACACTGATTTTGGCACCTTTGGCACCTTTGACATGACGCCACTGAAGTTTTCATCTAAAAGCTTATCTTTTCTTTTAATATTTATAAATTAAACGATATTAAATTTGTTCAATAAAATATATATTCAGACAATATTTCTTATGATTTATTCTTTTTTTTTTTTTTTTTTTTTCACATTTGAAACGTTTAAATTGAGTTTACTCAGTTTGCATATTTTCATGAATTCATGATTTTCAAACTGCTAAAACTTCAACAAATATTTAACAAAACACTTAGTGTTATTTTGGATGTTTAATAGAACCTATTTAAAAGAATTAGGGGTGGATTTTGAAATAGATTGATTAGTTTTTGAGAAAAAAAAAATAATATGTGCTAAACTATGCAAAACTATTATCTATAGCATACTTGCCAACATACTAATTAATATTCCGTAGTATTGTTAGCCCCGCCTTCTTTTTTACACCAGTATGTTTTTAGAGGGTTTTCCATCTTATTTAATCTTAATTGCATTTGCAGAATATTACTCTAAAAATTTACTGAGGTGAAAAAAAGAGCGGGACTAATAACACTACGGAGTATTAATTAGGATGTTGACAAAAATTAAAAAAAAAAAAAAATTGTTTTTGTTACATTTTTCAGTTTAATATTTTTTCTTTTAGAGATACAGTAAAATCCACCCCTAATTCTTTTAAGTAGGTTCTCTTAACCAAATATATATTAACAAACCACCTTATATTAAAAAAAAAAAAAAAAAAAAAAAAGGAAAGAAAGAAAGAAAAATTAAGTTTTTTCTTAAGTATCTGTAGAGGTTTTAGCATTTTGAAAATCGAGAATTCCTGAAAAAATGCAAACGCAATTTAAAGATTTCGAATCTATAAATTATAGCAAAGACCATAAGAATTGTTGCCTGGATATATATTTTATTGTACTAAACCTAATGTAGTTCAATTTATACAGTAAAACGCGGCGGCAGAGATGACAAATAAATAAAACAGTTTTATTTTTTAACACCACTAAATTTTTAGAGTATCAATCTATTGGTTCATAAACTCGATTTAGTTTTTTGTATAAAGCAGTTGCTTTGATATAAAATTAGTGGTGTTTAAAAATAAAATTGTAATATTCATGAGGCAAACTTGCACCCGCGTTGTACGAGAGTTTACTTTAAATATTGAATGGAAATATAAGCTTTTATATGAAACCTTTTGAGGTGCCAAGTCAAAGGTGCCCTTAACCCTTTCAGGGGCGGTGGTTGCACAGTGCAACCACAAATTTTAATTAAAAATTGCGAAAACTGTCCCTGGAAATTTTTCATAATTTTTTTCTTTTATAACTTAGACGAATAAATTCATTAATTTCTTGTCTTTTAATATTGTTGGTGATTAATGGTGGCTGTTGATTTTAAATGAAGAAAATTTGCTTGCCCCTGAAAGGGTTAAATAAAAAAAAGATTATTTAAATAGTATATTACATACAAAAAAGTATTATAGAACGAATAATTTTTATGTCTTTCGTGATTATTTTAGACTTAAAACCCGAAGAAAATACTTAAGGAAAGACTACCTATGAATATTAAGCGCATTAAATGTAACATTTTGTAGCTGCTCCCTTGAACTCTGCGGGAAGGATGACGGGGAAAGCGCAAACGGCTGGGAGAGGCAATATTACCTGAATGACTGGTGTAGAAACACGTTGGGGGTAAAGAAGGAAAATTAATTATACCTATATTAAAATCGCGGCTGCCGAAAGGGTATCAAAACTATTAGCATAAACTTAAAACTGCACCATCTCTCTGAAACATATCAACAACTTTGAAAGCAAGGGGAGAGAATTTTTAAGGGATCTATTCTATTAAAGCGAATCTAAAGAAGTCTCACTTCAGGCTGCGCGCGTCGATATTTAAAAAGGGTTCTTTTTTTTTTTTTTTTTTTTTTTTTTTTTTTTTTTAAAGGAATAAGAAAAAGAAAAAAAAAAAAGTGGAAATTTATAAATTGAAAAGGCGAGAAAAATTTAGTGTACAGCTATATGTTTTTACTACATTCAGAGAAGCTTAAGCTTTTGAAAACTTGTTTTTTAATTCTTAGAATTGTTTATGCTCTAACATTAATATGGTGCATTAATTACAGTTTTAACGGGCGGATTATTGTAGAAATACTTTAAAACAGAGACAACTCATTACAAACTTATTTGTTTATTTTCTTTTAATGGTGGATTTTCCGGATAAACTATGAGTAGATTATTTTTTAAGTTTCGCTAATTTCGGTAAACTTAAATGGTTTTCCGTGTCATATAATAAATACCGTTTCTATATTGCGAGCGAAAATTCAAAAGCAATACTAATTTTTCTTGAAATATATTAAAGGCTTTGTACTAATAAAAAAGGATTAAATATTTTGTAATCATGTTTTTAAGTTTTAATTTCAGAAAGATTTAACTTTTTCCCTCAAATACAACTTGGATAATTCAGTTTATTATGCGTAATATGCGTTCTGAACTTTTTAAAGTCCACGTAATGCTTTAAAATTTCACGCATGATTATTCTGATACATAAATGTACTTTCGCAAGCTCCTATACAGGATATAAATGGCAAATTGAAAACTATAAAAGTAGATTTCTAGTAAGATAGTTAAGGGACACATGCTGTCATTAATATTCACAATTACATGTTACACCCATATTACAAGTTTATAAAGTACAATATATGCATTTCATATATCAATATTATTGATAATTTTATAGAACTAAATTTTTTCATTTTTGTCTTAGATATTGCAAATAAGTATCATGCTATATTAAGAAGTATTCGAAATTATTTCTTGCGGTTTTAAAATAAAAAGGAACTTTTAAATATTTGCCCCAAGGGTAAAATTGTTTCAGTATCAACAATGAACTCTTACAGCACTATTTTTTAATCAGTATTTTTATAATATTCAATAACAAATTTTACTGTAGAAATATAATAAATATTTCTCGATGGAAATAATGGTAGGAACAAATGCAAACACCTTCACCCTTAATTTGTTTTATGATATGATTCGATGTGTTTAAAATTAAAAAAAGAAGTTCTTTCTTACACACACACACACACAAAAAGTAAATAAATGTTGTCGAAATATTAACGAATAGTGTCTTAACATAAGTAATAGTGTTGAATTTGTCTAACAGCTATTCAACAGGTCTTAATTGTTGCTGTCACCTACTCTAAGCTTTCCTAAACCTTTTATATATTGTGAAACCGATTACACTTTTTTTCCAACATCACCAAAATTTCGCAAAGTACAAGAAAATCATATAAAATCTATCATCTACACATAATATTCTTGCCTTTTCTTAAAACTTGTTAAACGTTTTTTTTTTTTTTTTTTTTTTTTTTCACTTTCTAAATGTTTTTAACTGTGAATATGATTTCAATTTGTGTATCTGTCTGTCTGTCTGTCTACCTTTGAATCTCTCCGTCGGCTCGTCCTCATCGTCCTTAAATATTTTCACATTTTTTTAAATTTGATATATGTTATTCAAGTTCACTATGGAATGTTTACTATTTAAAATGGCTTTAATAGGTCCTGTACAACTGGTTTGTGTACAGGTACACCCCCCAAAACAAATTCCAATGCATTGCGTTTTAAACAGACATTTTTATAAATCCTAATTAAGTAACTTTCTGCAGTAAAAATCATAAAAAAATTGACATTTATTGTTAATATGTTTATAAATAATGTTTTGAATAGAATAAAATATTGTTAACCTTCAGATTTACATGGCTATACTAAAATATTCAGATACATTAGGAGTTACAATTAGAATATCAGGGCTACATTTTCTTTTGCGTTAAGCATTTTTAACACTTTCCAATAGTGTTTAGGAGTGATTATGAATGGAATTATTTTATTTGTATGGCTTTGAGCCCTTCTGTCTGTCTGTTGTATGATAACGTAAGCAAAGAACATTGAAATTTATACAACAAGTATGTACAGTTTGAAAGTGTTAATAATCAATGCGTACCGCAGGGTTTTTCGTTCTTGTTTCTTTTCAGTAATTGTACTTTTAATACTTCTAAATCTTTTTTATGGCAGCATTGATTATTTTATCTAATGAAACTAATTAATATTCAAAGAGTAGTAACAATAACATTTGTTTTAATTTTAATTTTTTTGTGTCATCATGACTTTTATTTTTCTAAGTAATAAAGATAACTTGTCCATTATAGATTACATATAATTCTAAAAATATTTCTATGCAGTACTATTAACTATATACTTAATAGTCCAGTTAAAAGAAATAAAAAAAGGAAAGAAAAAAATCGGGAAAACTCTCATAGAACTGAAAATTGATACAGATGAGTCCATGTCAAATCGACACAGCTAAAAAATTGACCTCCTCAGATTTTTATGAAATTGGGCTCATTTATTTATTCTACTGAGATATGAACGTATACCAATTAATAATTCCCTATCTCTTTTAGTTTTTGGTATACAGGGTTGCAAAAAGTGGTAAAAAATGCAAATTTTCGAAATTCTTCTACTACAGATGTACACATATTTTCTTTCATAACTAACTTAGAGATAAAAGGTTGATATCATTAGAAAGCCTTTCGAAAGATTTATCACATGTATATACATTAAAAAAATTGTTCATGTTAAAGCAAACATTTTGACTATTGACTTTCAATATCTCAAAAAGTACACATTTAATTTTCTTTTTAAAAGTATATGTTATTTTTACTTTTATTACCTATAATTATTGTAAATTTCAACATGTGACGGCCATGGGATGCTGATTTATAAACTAAAATGCAACCATCCATCAGTATTTTCATAATATCATAACGTAATGCTTACGCATATTTTCTTTCCTAATTAACTTAGAGATATAAAATTGGTATCATTAGAAAGCTTATAATACAAGCTTTTAAATGATATATCACATGTATATATTTTTAAATTTTTCATTTTAAGGTCAAACATTTTGATCTTTAAACTTCAATATCTCAAAAATATTTAATTTTCATTTAAAAATTATATGTTATTATTACGTTTTCTATCTATAATTACTGTAAGTTTCAACATGAGACGGCCATTTTTTTGTAAAACGTAGGTTATGTTAATATGGCAATACTGGTAGAGTTGCATTTTAATTTATAACTCAGTATACCATGGCCGTATCCTGTTGAAACTTACAGTAGTTATAGATAATAAACGTAGGAATAACATATAATTTTTAAAAGAAAATTAAATATGTACTTTTTGAAATATGGAAGGTCAAATGTAAAAATGTTTGTTCTTAAAATGAAATTTTTAAAAATATATACATGTTATATATCATTTAAAAGCCTGTATTATAAGCTTTCTAATGATACCAATTTTATATCTCTAAGTTAATTAGGGAACAAAATATGCGTAAACCTTACGTTATGATATGAAAAGACTGATGAAAGGTTGCATTTTAATTTATAACTCAGCATCTCATGGCCTTCCCACGTTGAAATTTACAATAATTATGTATAATAAAAGTAAAAGTAACATATCATTTTTAAAAGAAAATTAAATGTGTACTTTTTGAGATATTGAAGGTTAAAGGACAAAATGTTTGACTTTAACATGATTTTTTATTTATTTATACATGTGATATATCATATGAAAGCCCTGTATTATAAGCTTTCTAATGATACCAATTTTTATCTCTAAGTTAATGAGAAAAGAAAATATGGGTACATTTGTAATAGAAGAATTTCGGGAATTTGCATTTTTTACCCATTTTTGCAGACCTGCATACCAGAAACTAAAAGAGATAGGGACTAAATAATTGGTATACATTCATTTCTCAATAGGACAAATAAATGAGCCCAATTTCATAAAATTCTGAGGGGGCCAGGTTCAAAATGGTGTGTTTTTGTGTTGATTTATCATGGAATGACTCAGATCTTAAATACGTCAGTATAAATGAATTTTCAAAAGTCCTAGTCGATCGAACTCCCTCTAAACGTTTTATTAAGGTTCAAAGGTAAATATCGGTTAATCGCAAACAACTCTTAAACAGTAAAGTTTATTGTAAAAATAGTTCATGCAATTTGTTGATTATTTTGTTGATTTGTTAATCAAAATTTGCAGATTATGCGATTCGCTACAAAAAAATTGTCTGACTACTCCCCCTTCCCCCTACGAATAGTCATTCAATGAGATATCGGGGTTTAAAAATTTGGAAATACTAATACGTACTCCCTTATTTTATATGTCCGTGTGGTCATGAGAAACATATGCCTAGTATAGGGTGACCAGATTTTTTATGCAAAATGAGGACAAATTATGCAATGTCCTCAGTTCTATGAGAAACATGAGGACAGTTTTCTTTAAAAATGAGGACATTTCTGAGCACATAAAATTTCATAAAATGTAGCACAAAATTAGCTTATATTAACTCCATTTGTGGCCATTAATCGTCACTATGATAAATTTATACTACTTGTGAACTTATACGACAAACATTATAAAAAATATCTATATAAGCATTATTAAATTTACAGTATATATTATCATAAACTTGTACACATTATACTTCTCTTCGTATAATATGGCCTACTGTTAATGTTAAAGTATTAATTTCTGACATGCGGTTGATACGAAAGTACTAAACTGTTTTATATCCGCTTTTGTTTATACTTTATAAACTGTTTTAGTACAATTGTTATTGTTGTATAGACCAAGTTTTAGTGAAAACGAAATAATTACTACTTCAAATGGAAGTGATCCGATAAATAACATTTTAAGTAGTAGGCCCTACTACCCCTATCGTATTGTATGAGCATAGACCATCGTACACCTTCTCCTGTTAGTATTAAATGATTCTTCGCAGTGAACAGACGTATTTATTGAGAGTATATTTCTATTTAATTTGTACTGCTAAATAATTTTCCTATGTATCTCATGTTTGATTCATTTGTAGTAAATCTTTGGCAGAGAGGGAAATTATTGTTGTTGAACGGGATTAAAATCTTTGACTGATTCAAGTATCAGAAAGAATGATGAAACTTTGCCTGAATACTTGAAAGACAAACAATCTGATGCCATCCATCTGCAATGTCGCAAAATATACACGCGGAGGAATAGCATTGCGGTTGGTACAAGATAGCAAGATGTGGAAGCCCTTATATCATTCAGAAGTCCACAACGTACTAGAGCCCGATTAGGTGAACCAAACTTTTGTTTTAAAAAAGTTGCTTATTTAGTGATGAGGAAACAAGTGAAAATGCTGAAAAGAAAAAAGCTTTCAGAATTTTCAGAGTACAATATATAGAGTTGCTACTCTTTTATTTAAAGATAATATTCTAAATGTTGCTCAGAATTGTTCAAAGAATGTAGCAAGAGCTGTTATTGTAGGTATACAGTTAGAGAATGATTTATCGCAGCTGAGGCTAATTACCATAATTTTTTTATAATTCTTTTCTAAGGCCTACCACAGTTACTAAAATTGGTCATTCTGAAAGTAATGCTCTTACTTTGGCGATGGAACAAATACTTGAAAATAATGATGATTGTCCGATTTCACTGCAAGAACTAAAAGACATTTTCAAAAATGAAGTTACAGATGATAAAACAATTGAAAAGAAAATAAGATTAAAGTATGGCAATTGTATTATTATAATTGAGCAACTATGAAGTTTAAGAATTATCTGTTTTATTCGCACTCAGCAAGATGTACTGAACAAAGCTTGGTACGAAAAAATAAATAAATAAAAGAAGAACGATTTAGAATACTGAAGAGTGCTGCAGTAATCTTTCGAGAAGGTATTCAATCTATAGTGTGTGGCACTAGCAATTCTCCTCCGAGTCAAATGCTTGAAAATATCAATAGCGACATTTTTGAATCCTTAACCTATATTTTAGAGTGAATAATTTAAAAAAAACAAACGATATAAATTGGAGCATTTGAAATTAATATGTACGAGTGTCAGCCATTCGACCAAGATTTTTCATCTCGAGACTACTATTGGATCTTTTGACATTTTTTTTCTTCGGCGATTTCGATGAAAACGTCTCATATATATTTTTCCGTCCATTGGATGGTGTGCCTGTGCATCATATAATTATACTATAATGTATGAGGCGGCAGCAGTTTTTCATCGTCAGCCTCATACTTTACCCCCAGAAACTGGAAAATTTATTTAATATGTTGCAAGAAATGCTGATATCAATGGATATACTTTAGATGACATTAATACTCACCACATAATGGTTGTCAAATTATTGCTCCAAAAAGTTTAATTTTAGCCTAAAAACCTTTATCACGGGTAAAAAAAGTCATCTCAGCATAATATTTCACTGAAAACGTATGTGCTAATACAAGTTTATTACAATAAGGACGTAGTAGGATGTAGTAAAATAATCGCACAGAATTTTGCTTATGAAACTGATACAACTACTTCTTTCCTCCGGAAAAAAGATATGTTACGGTTGTATGGGAAATGGAATATTTTTTCATTAACAGGTTCGAACGGTTGTCAAGCAATAATACTGATTGTTTTTAAAATCTCGAATTTTTTTTTTACCATTTATTCACCAACAAGCGAGTGACAACAATTGGAGAATGTGTAGCGTTATGGCTACGATATATGCATTGTTATTTATGAGGAACCTTTGCATGAAAATAACCAAAAATTGCAGTTGCAGCATCCGGAGGGTCTAATTTATCAAAGATTGTAATGAGATTTGGGGTTTACATTTACTCAGTTCGTTTTTCCGAACAATTAGTTATATTATTCAATAAAGTGAGATCAAAGAGGTGCTTTCAGTAGTTTATGCAGTTTATTCATTCGATAAAATGCTCACTGGACATGTTTGTGCAAGAACTGTCAGAGCTCTCACATTATTTTATCTCACTTTAGCAACAATGATATCAAAAGAACTCGTTATTGATGATTATTTGTATGTAAATCTTCATACTTTTAATAATATTAAATTGAAACGTGTTGATAAAGTATTTCTTCTTTTGACTATCAGTAGCGCAGTAATTTGTTTGTTCACGATGATATGGTACCAATAGTTTTTCTACCATTATTTTAACGCATGAGTATTACTAGCTCCTTTCAAGATTTACTTGAAACATTATGCCAATATGAATTAGCTGCCTAACCATTATCACTCTTTGATGCAATTGAAATGCGTAAGACACAAAAATCATCCATTTATGATTGCTTTCAATGTGTAAATGCTGAAATTGTTAACACAAATACTAACTATATCATCGATGGGGGATATAGTTAACATCGTATTGTATGGGATCGAGAAGAAACATTCGGTGCTATTTTTTTGAGAAATACGTTTATTATATACATAGGCATTTTAGTCACAACGTTATTATAGTATTTGATGTTTATTGTGATTATATGAAGTGTTGAATATCAAAGGTGAAAAGTAACGTCCTCGGACTGCTAAAATATCTTCATCTTCTGATGTCCCTTTTCATCGTTTTATGACTGTTCAATAAAACCAGCGAGGACTTCTTGCTGATACTCATAACAAGTCTCGCTTTATTTCAGTGCAATCTGAAAATAAATAAATAAATAAATAAATAAATAAAATAAAAGCTGCTGATATTTTTGTGAAACAAGTTAATAACGACACTGATGTTTTAATAAGTGATACTGCTTTAGAAAAGCTTAATACAAATACAATTATTGTTGGTGAAGATGTCGATTTCTTAATAATATTGATTGCTTGAACTCCTACTGATAGGATTTTAAAATCTAGCAAAGCTCAATAAAAACAAAAGTGTATTTATCACAAAGTTTAACTTCCTATAAAAAATGTTTAGCTCATATTCTATTTTTACATGAAATAAGTGGATGTGATACTACATCTGCGTTTTTCATACGAAGTAAAAGTGTTTAAATTTTTAATGTTATAGTTAGTTGATTGCGCTGAAGTGTGCAAAATACCGACTCTTCTCCAGACACTACCACGTTCGTTTTCTTCTTGGTATATATGGAGCTAAAAACGGAAAATGATTTCATAGACAAAGATATTTAAGTTTTGTGAAAAGTACATTTAACAATATACGTGTACAGTTATCCGGTCATCCTTCAACAACTGCTGCTCAACAAGATTTATGTCGTGTTTACTATCATGTCCAAGTATAACTAGGTAACGAACTGGACCCTGAAAATTGGGGATGTGTATTGAAAGATAAAGATTTGGAGAAAATTCAGACTCTACTTCGCCTCCTCCAGGAAAAATATTTAATGCTATTTTTTGTAACTGCAAGGAACTGTAAAGCTGTAAAAAAGTCGATTTGTTTTTTTACAAGTATGTAGTAATTGCTAATGCCAGTCTGGTCAATCTTTTTCCTTAGAGCAATATCTGAATCTTTTTTCTTAGGTCAATCTAATGAAATCCAGAAAAAAAGGGGAAGAAGAAGAAAGCAAAGAAAAACATATGACACGTGAAGAATTTGAAGATTATTTAGATCACAGTTAAGAGGAATTTAAAGCTTAATCAGAACGCAATCTTTTGAAAGTAGTTAGAAAAATTTATGATAAAGTGTGTTACATTAAAGGAGATATAAAAACCTCTTTTGCACAAAATTGCATAATTTACAAACTTTGTATGAATTATTTTTATAATAATACTTACCTTTTAAGAGATATTTGCAAAAAAAAACCGCTTTTTCGACATTTGATCTTGCCTAAAATTTTCAGCCAGAATGAAATCAATGGGAACATTTGTCATTTCATTTATAATAATGTATTTAAATGAAATGGCAAATTCTGTACTAATTTTAAGTTCTAAGTGAATATTTCCGAAGTTGCACGTCTATTTTTATTGAACTATAAAAGGAAAATGAGCATTTGTATGAAGCTGCATTACAGAATTCAGAATACTAAAGGAATATTCCAATCGCCGCAGTAATGTCGGCAAGCGCGCTTGGTTTTTTCGTATACACTCAGTCCCTGACATCATACACGGTAAAAATCACACTGATAGAGATATTATGAGTAAGGAGACCAATTAATATTTACACTGTATAGATTTGTGATATTCAGTGCAAACACAAAGTCAAAAAATGTATATTTCTTTATGAATATTCTTATTGTCTGCAAGTATGTGAAATTTTCACTCGTCCTGAGTCTAACCTTGATGTTTGGTGGTATTACTTGCAATAAACAGAGAAATATAAATCTTCAATTTAGGATAATTAATTTTTATATCCTGCATAAAAAAAAAAAAAAAAAACTGCAATCTATGACGAGGCGTGAAGATAGTAGTGATCGTGTTCATTTTGCCAAAAATGCTTGTCTCAAAATAATAACATAAACCTATTTACTTAGAAAAACTCAGAATTTCCTTTTTTCTCTCGAAAATTGCGGCTGCTAAATAAGTAATAAAAGGAAACCGCAAGGGAATTAGCATTATCCCACATAGTCACGTATCCTTCTAACTTTATAATTTACGTTTATTTCGTCTAATAAAGCCATTGTTTTGAAAGTGAAAGTTGAGCATAAACCATTAATTTCAATAAATGTATTTACACTATTATTTTTGTTCGATAATATGTTTTGATTTTACTTTTAGCATCACTTTTAAATTTAGAAAAGTTCATATCAAATTTTGCCTAAAAATACTTCTTTTGTTTTAGACTGATGCTGAAAATTTATGTACTCGCTATTGGTAAGATATTAAGGTGAATTAATACTAAAATGTTGAGAATAATTGATAAGAAATACAAGATAAGCTTTATAAGAATTTTTTTTATTACAGTCTAACAACGACCTATTATATTTAAACCAGAGCACACGTTACTTCGTGATTAAGAACTAATGTAAGTGCTCTTTTATATAAAAAAGGCGGAATTGACAAGCGAAAATTTGTTTAATGCATAAAGTTATAACTAAAGTTAAAAACACATAAAACAAATTTAAGTAATTAACTTGACATGTTTTATCTAAAAAGGTCCAAAAAGTTAATATCCATTAAACCGTCATGATAGGAATAAAACGTATATATATATCCTTTTCATCAGTTATTTGATTATCTCTGTTACAATCTAGAAATTCAGTTTAATTTAGAAATTTAGTTAATCTAATTATTTTACAATATGTAGAAAAAAATATGTTTCACATATTTTCGCCCATATTGTGGTCGAGTAGTTAGCACTGTGGCATTCAGTTTCCAGATGATAGGTTCGATTACTGATTTAGGCATAGGTGTACATAGGAATACGGAACCCACTTCAAGACATAGGTTCCGGTCTAATTATATCTAGCGTGTAAAAAATCGTAAAGTGAATAGCCAAAACAATACTATTCATGCATTTTTTTTTCCATAAAAAAAATAATAAGTACCTTTCCATGGTATATTCTACAACAGTTATTATGTCTTCGACTCTAATGCTCTAACGTCTGTATGATATTTAATTTCTGTATATAGAAAATACACTTAAGTAATAACTTATATTTCCATCAATGGCTTACTTTTCTATACATTTCCCTGTAAATTACTTATCAGAAACAAAGCGAGGATCGCCACGTTCGGATTTGGGGCTTTGAGTACCGCTCTGACGATTGATCGGCTCTTACATTCTGTCCTATCTCTAGGCCGACCGTTTACTTCTTAACACTATGTTCGACCATGGTTCACCCATTCCTGCCAGCACCATCTAGTAGCAGCATCGCTCCTATACCAATGTCAAAGAATTCGCAGATTAGACAAACCGGCTTCTTTGAGCCCAACTACACTCCTCTCTCAAATGCTGACATCTACACATATTGTTTGCGCACCTGTATGCCAAGCAATGTTACTGTGTATCTAAGTAGACGGAATAAAATTCTCAAAGAATTTATGACCTGGAATACATTTTCCATGGAAACTGTATGCATGTCAATTTGTGTCCAATTTGCATTATTCTTTCTTGGTGCGTCGTTTTTTCTTTTCTTTTCTTTCTTTTTTTTTTTTTTTTTTTTTTTTGTCCTAGAGTGTATATGTATATATATATAATTAATTAACATTTCATCTCTATGATGCGAAGAAACTATGGAGCAAATCAGAATAAAAATCATTAAGAATTTAATAATCATCCCAAGCAACAAAATATAACATGCATCAAGTCAAAAGCATAATATAAATAGAAGATGTTGAAAACTATAATAAAAAAGCCATAAAATAATATTTCTGAAAACCCCCAAAAGAGAATCATAACGCCATCAGAGTTACTTATGGCTGTGTCACTGTAAAAGTAACAATTTTTCTAAAAAGGCTAATGCTTTTTGAAAAATTCCCCAACAGTACGAACAATCTTACTGACTAAACAAAAACGATATTTTAAACGACAAATGAATGAAATTTTAAACTTAAGGAGACTCTTTATGCTCTTGGAAAGCCAAAGACAATGTTATTCTATGGGAAATTTTGCCCAGTTATAACTCATTAACTAATAAATATTTTTAAATTCCGTTTTCGTATTCAGAAAATTTGCAACTGTTAAACAGGTTACTGATTTCAATTGATTTTTTTAATTTTTAATATTTCATTTTCAAGTTCAAAAATGCAAAATTTCACGTTGTGAAAATTCGCATTTTACAAACTAAAAAAAAAAAAAAAAAAAAAAAAAAAATCAATTTTTAGAAAGCGATAAACTGTTTAATAGTTGTGAATTTCCTGAATGTGAAAACCGAATTTAAAAATATGTATTAGTTAATGATGAGTTATAATGGGGAAAATTATCCATACAATAACATTGGCTTTGGCTTCCGGGAATAATGAAAGAATGTTGGAAACAACAAGATAGCAATACCTTGCATCCAAACAACGTATGGAAGTCCCACGTTACTCTCAAAAATATATTAAGAGTCAAATTGAGATGTAGTTCATTATAAAAGTAGCAGTAACTGAACAATGAAAATATATCAAAATCAAAATATAAGAGTAAGAAAATAATTCTTAAGAAACACTATATTTTAAATGAATAGAATTATATAAATAATTCTGAAAGGAAATATTACTAAAATAACATATTACTAAAATTTCATAACTTGCAATAATTTAAAATGCATGCTAAATCTAAGGGAAAAGTTAGTAATATAAGATTATATCGAGTAATTGAAATTACAAGGATAATTAATAAGTAAAAGAAAAAGAAAAATATGTTATTTATTTTTTAATTAAAGATTTGATATACAAAATAGAATACTTAGATTTATTTAAGCTATTAAACAGTAACAAAAAAGTAACACCCTCTAACGAGCAGAAAAAAAGTAATTATCTTAAATAAGCTAAAGTAAACAATTTAGAAACGGTTTCCATATATTATTTCCACAATAGATATGATTTAATATATCACAGATTTTAACAAATAAGTATTAAATACATTAAGTATAGATATATTGCTATACAAAAATCATACTGATATAATACAAATATGTACACGAGATTTCGTATAATCAAAGCATAATACTGATTATTATAAAAATAATCCGTTGTGTCACTCACACGACTTTCTCTTACCCTGCATTTCAATACTATAAAGACAGATTAAACATTAAGTCTTAAGAACAATATAACTGGGCAAAATTTCCCATAGAATAACATTGTCTTCGGCTTTCCGAGACAATAAATAAAAAGTCTCCTGTGTGAGCGAGGCGATTGCCTCCCTTGACCCCCCGTTCAATTAAAGTGCATACAATTATTTAAAAAAAAATCAAAGTTGTTATTATTTTGTCTTCAAACTTAAGTGGCAACCTAATACGGGATTTAAAATACCAAATTTAAATTTCCTGCAGCAATTTGTTTTTAAGTTATGCTGATAACAGATTTGCATACAGATTGACTGCTAAAAATTAACTTTCATAATCAGGGCAACTCAAAACAGGATTTTATACAAAAACTCAGGTTTGAAAATTCAAAAATACTTTGTTTACAGTATGCGTATGAAATATTAATTATGCTTCCTGAGCAGTGATCGTCTGCATAATAAAATGTAGCAAAGCACTCCCATCAATTACATTCAATAGAAAAAGAACATTTATCTTAATTTTTGGTAGCTCTGTATATTGTCTGTAATCAATATGGGCTATAAACAATATTGTTTACTTAAATTTAGTCTTACTTGAAAAACGTCTAACACAAACGGAATTACATTTCTAGAAATTTTGAATTATAGCCGTAATATATCCAAATACTTTGAGTAGCCCTGTAAATGAATGATGAATGATTTCCATACAACAATCTACACAAAACAAGCTTTTATGCATATAATAAATTTCTTTGTTTCCGTTTTGTTTAAGTCAGTATATAGATGTTACACTGTACTTACCAGCAATTTCCCCATAGACATAATGTATTTGAATTCTTTTGAATGTCCCTGTACACGAACTGTTTACTTGATCTCAAAGAAAAATTTAGTATAGCATCCCTATATACACATATTTAGAATATCACGTTTGGACATTCTGCTATTATCTGCTCTTGAGATATGCTGATAACAGACACACACAGAGAGACCAACCGCTAAAAACATGTTTTTTGGATTCAGGGAACCTCAAAACGTCTTAATATAACAAAAACTCAATTTCGAAAATTTGAACCAAAAACAATACTTTCTCTACTATATTTATGGGTAAGAGAAAGTAAAATCTGCAGAGAAAAAAAAGAATTAAAGATAAAAAAAAAAAAAAAAAAAAAAAAAAAGATTGTTCAAAAACAATAATAAAATTTTGTTAATAATTAAAAAATGTATTGTACAATTAATATAGATAATATATAAACCACTATATTATAATATTATTAAAATTCACCAAGATTCCGTGAATTAGTACTGAAGACTTTATTATAATATATAGTAAGTTATTATTTGTTATATTCATTTACACTTGAAATTTTCGAAATAGTTTAAACCTAAATATTTATGATAGATTTAATCAATTACACAAATCAATTATTATAAGATTATTTATGATTTATTAAAACTTTATACCGATTAATACTTCACATATAATTGTTTCAATTACGCTGCTCGGCATGAAAATTGCCTCTGACACCATTTCAGTATATTCTTATGCAAAATGACCTCCTGAATCCGAATATGACACCCATTTTGCCCTATCACCCACCATGTTTTAGGAATGCCCCCCTATTTTTATCATTTTTCGGTGATTTTATGGCTATAAATTTGATTTTTAGGAGAGTGGAGGATTATCTTAACCGTTAAATATCTTTTGAGGGGCTACAGAGTTGGAAAATTCTAAACCATGGACATTTGCGGCAAGAGATTTTTATTTATTTATTTATTATTATTATTATTATTTTTTTTTGGGGGGGGGTAGGGGGAATTTGCCACTGAAACTATGCATTACATATCTTATATTTTTTTAATCTGTTATTAACGTTATTTTTTACACTTTATATTTTTTTGTTTTTAGGTGTTAAATTAATTATTTTTCATTCTTGAAATCAAATTCATGGTCATAAAAGTATCGAACAGGGAAAGAAATATAGAGAGGGGGTTGTGTATCTAAAAAACGGTGGGTGACTGGGCAAAATGGGAGTCATATTCGGATTCAGGAGGTCATTTTACATAGGAATCAGCAAGAATGGTATCAGATCTTGAAAAAACATTTTGCAGGGCAGTGTTATTAAGCATTGTAAAAATAGTGATTAAATATACATTAGTATATGAATAATACTAACAGAATTCATGTTATTTGTAATTAACAAACTTCAAAGTTAATTGAATATTTACACAAGATTGTTACAAGATTTGTTACAAGATTGCAGAATGCAAGAAAAACATATGATCAAATGCTAAACTTTATCCACAAGAACCAAAATAGAGAATTAGTTCAAAGTTATATAAGAAACAAACCACAATATTCACGTTATACAACAAATACATGTATTCGATAATAATCAACTGATTAAAAATAATAATGTTTATCCAAATATGTAAAAGTCATACTTAGTGAAAGTATTATAAATATAATTTTCGGGTTATAAATATAAAGCAAAATATTATACTACATTATTGGTTACAGAAATTAGTTAAAGTTTTAAATGCAAAAATTTAAAAAGGTCAAAATGACTATTGGTAATATATCTTTATACCGAGCTTAAATTTATAAATTGAGGATAAGCTAAGCCGAGTTTCAATCTTTGTGTCACAAGGAAAAATATTTTCAATATATTTACTTACGTAATTTTGGTAGCGAGCGTGTAAAACCTATAAACTGAGATTATGTATATTTTAAAGTTCTTCTTATGAGCTAAGTTATGCTGTAAATATATTTTTTTTCAAAGAAGTATTCGGATAAAATTTTCCTCTTCGAAAGCTTTTCTTAAAAAAAATGCATTAAAATATATATATATCCGCAGAAATTTTGATTATAAACATTTTGTTGCTTTGAATTAATGATTATAATATAAGGAAAATCCAGACAGTATATAATTCAAGTTCGCAAAATTTCATGCAACGGAAAATTTTGCAATTTTATTCGAAAGGACAGTCAAAGAGGTGTATTAATTTATATGTGTCATAAAAATATTATGGTTCTACTTCATAATTTACCTATTATTATGGATTTTTTTTTTTTTTTTTTTTTTAGAAATGATATTAAAAATTTTCTTTACTGTAACATAACTATAAAAATATTTATAAAGTCATAAAGATATTTTTTTTTAAGTTTCAACTCAATTTAGTTAATTTGTTTTAAACTAATTTATTATATAGCAGTTATGTATTATATTTTGTTGGGTTATTTTCCAATTCTGCACTGTAAGGCGTTCTTCTAAAACATTATATTATTTAACAAAATAATTTTATGTACTCCGGGATTGAAGCATTTAAATTTTATCTTCAGTAATTCATATCGTAAATACTATTGGTGTGTATATACAATGACAACACAAAAAGTGTTAAACACAAGTACTTAAAATTGTTTTTAAAATTATTTTAGAGATATTTTTTAAAAATCGCACTTTTACGTGACCAGCAAGCATTGCATTGACTAAGGAGCAGCCGGACATCTGCAAAGAATCTAATTTCCTTTCCATTTGGAAAAAAAAAAAAAAAAAAAGACGTATAAAAATTAGATTTGCTTGGTTATCTTTCAGACCTTAACAAATATTTCCTATCTTCTTTTAGACATGTTTAACATTTACTCATGTAGCAAGCATGTATTATATCATTATTAGTTCGTCTTTTATAAAACTGAGTTTATAAGACAAAGTTAAATTTACAAGAGATAAAAGTTAAATTTTATAAAACAATTTATCAAAATAAAAGCAAAAGCTTCTCTCCGCAATATATGGAACCAAACAGTTTTCAACTTTTCGTTTTCTTTATTTCTGTAAAAAATAGTTCTACATTTTTTGTTTAATAGTTATCTCTTCGATACTTTTAACTGTTCGAAACAGCGACATGTAAAATTTCGTTACAAACGGAAAAGTTGGCATTACTTATGCAAATAATTTTTTTCTTCAATATCGTAAACTACCAAAAAAATAAATAAATAAATAAATAAAATAAATAAATAAAAATAAAAATACAGCATTTTCTTACAATAAAAACTGATTAGGTCGCTGTACATTTTTACAGCTAGGTTTGTGAAAACAATGTTGTACTGTAAATCGATGACAAAATTTCCAAGAATCTTTTTGGCGCCTATCATCTGCATTATTAACAAATAAGCATCGACCTTGACCTAATCTTGCCAGTCTGATAGTTCGGTTGGGATGAATTTTACTTCTGGAACAGAGAAATCTGAATTCTAATCCCAATTAAAACATGAATGTTTGCTTATGTCCTCATATGTCTAAAATATTGGTGTATTACTGCGGATGAATTTATATAATGTGATCACATGCGAGTTAACAACTGTTGTAGCTATACGTCTAAAAAGTATGCGCCAAATAAATAAACAAATGAACTTTTGTAATTATGCTCCAGAGATTTTAAATTTAGTCTATTACTTTTAATTGTTTTAGAACTCATGCTTCTTCATTTACAGAAAACTGTAAAAGTTACAGCATACGCGAGAAAAAATTACACAATTGTTTTTACAGCACACTATAGAAATACAACACAATAAGTGGACATTACTCTTATTGTGTGACATTAGATTATTGTGGACATTACTCTTATTATTACATTACTCTACACTGTGGCGTAACCATCTGAACAAATGCTTTAAAGTGTTTTATATTTCCATTCCAAAATAAGGAAGATACTCTGTTTTTTAATACCTTATTTAATTTTAGGCGCTTACGCCAAATTTTTATTTTAAATAAAATTTCATCTAAAATAACAATCCATAATCTTGAATTTTCTGATAAAATAAATAGTTATAAATATGAACTATAAACTGTAAAAAATTACGCTACTTTTTACAGCAAAATATGCTGACAAAACAGATGCCAACACATTCTGTTGTTAAATAGAATTATTTACAGCAGAAACAACTGTTAAGGACATTCCTTTTACAGATTTTTATGCGGTAAATTACTTTATATTAACAGCAGAATGCGTTGTGGCACCCATTTTTGGCAGTACATTCTGTTATAAAACTTAGCATAACTTTTTACAGTGATAATACTAAAAAGCATTCCATAATCTTGCATTTTATGATGAAATAAATAGTCATAATTATGAACTGATGCTGAAAAATAATAAAAACAAGAAGGAAAACTTATGTGGAACGCATTGAATATAAACACTTTCCAACTGTATGTATTTGTAGTATCGTATCTATTTCAATGTTCTTTGCCTACGTTATCATACAAAGGTCAGGAAGAAGGACTGAAATGCATACAGAGAAGCGAATTAATTTTTTAATCACCCTTAAACATTGTTGGAAAGTGTTAAAAATGCTTAACGTAAAAGAAAATGCAGAACTTGGATCCTAATTGCAGCCCTTAATGTACCTGAATATTTTAGTGTAGACCTGTAAATCTGAATGTTAACAATATCTTATTCTACACAAAACATTATTATAGCATATTAACAATAAATGTCAATTTTTATGATTTTTCTAGTAGAAAGTTATTTAAATGCGACTTATAAAAATGCCTGTCCAAAAATGCAATTAATTAGTATTTTTTAAAGTGTACAGTCGGTAAAAAAAAATGTTTGAACACCAGCAAAAATTTCTATGTAAAAAAAGTACACTTCATACGGTTTTGTTAAATAAATCCTTATCGAATCATGTTCTTACACTGACTAAGACAGGATTCGAAAGGATTTATTTAGCAAAACCGTATGAAGTGTACTTTTTTTACATAGGAATTTTTGCTAGTGTTCGGACACTTTTGTTACCGACTGTACTTGTACAAAAACTAGTTGTACAGGACCTATTATTGTCAGTTTAAATAGGGAACATTTTAATGCAAATTGAATAATATATATAATTTAAAAAAAATTCTGAAAATATTTACGAACGGTGAAGTTGAACAGATGGACAGATAGGCAGATGGACAGTCAGACAGATAGATACACAAATTCAAACCATATCCACATTAAAACATTACTAGAAAGTGCTAAAAACGCTTAATGTAAGCGGAAATGCATTTCCAGCAAATTTCTAATAATATCCTTTAATGTAATTGAATATTTTTGTGTGTCTCTATACATCTAAATGCTAATTATATTATATTCTATAGAAAGCATTCTTTTGTGCATATGAATAACATATTTTAATTTCATCAAGATTTGTACAAAATAAATTTATTAAAATTTGGTTTATAAATATACGTCTCATGGAATACATTGTTTTGGAATACTTTCGGGTGTCCCTGCACACAAACCAGTGGTGGTATTTAATCCATTTTATATAGAAGGCATCCGATAGTGTTCTTGAATAAGACATTTCAGTTTCATTAAGATTTGTGTACGTTAGTACAATTTATCAAATATGTTTATACTTTTAATTATTATTTCTTTCTTTATTTTTTGAGGGAGAGAAATAAAATTCTATTAGGATCCTGTGTTATCTTAAAATATAATTTCCTGAATAAAGCTTAAAACATTATATGTGCTCATTTAAAAAATATGTTATATAAGTATTGTATATAACATATTTTATAAACTATTATTAAAAATGTTTTATATTAATACTATAACATACTTACTTTTTAATATTATAAAATGTATATAAAATGATAAAGAATCTATTTAATATTTAATAGCTATTTAATATTTATTATTTTAATACCTATCGAATAAAGAATTTATGAAATAACTCTGAGTAATTTCTTTATTTTTGAACCTTACCTACTTTATAAGGAACACATCTTAGTGGATTTGTATTTGCAAAATATACTTTTCAAATAAATATTTTTAGAATATCGTTTATTTTATGAATACTTAAATAATAAGTGAAGGTATGACATTTATGCTTTAAAAGACGCACCAAGGAGAAATGCAAATAGGATGCAAATGGATATGCTGTGTATACAGATTCCGATGAAAAAGGCAAAATTTTAAAGTTTGGCGCCCAATGAATGAACATGTGCCTCTGCAGCGCATCTTAACGGAGCAACTGGCAGACTATTAAAGAGGAGAAATTTGATTTCTAGGTCATAAATTTCTCGAGAATTTCATTCCGTGTACTCAGATAGACAGTAACTCTGCTTCCCATTCATTTCGTAGCAGGACCCTTTCGCCTGTCATCCACGGCCGGTACGTCGAAAATATTCGACGCCCTGTTGTGTTGCCCTTCATACAACGCCATCCTGGACTTACATTTCAGCATGATAATGTCCGCCCGCACATAGCGATGGTTTCTAATGCTTGCCTTCATACTTGTCTAACACTGCCTTTTGCGACAAGGTCACCGGATCTCTGACCCATCGAGCGTTTGAGGCAACAGGAAAATGGTGCTACAACCAGCTCGGAATTAGACGGTATAACGCACCAATTTTGCACAACATTCAGCAGAAGGAAATCTGCGAACTCTGTCAATCAATGCCAATCCGAATAACTGTTTGCATAAAGGCCAGAGGTGGACCAACTCTTTATTAACTTGCTCACTTTTCCTTGAATAAATCATCCATTTTTTTTTTTTTTTAATTGTAATTATTTGTTTTTATGCGCATGCATAATGCACGAATAAAAGAGCTCCTTTTTTATTTTCTTCACACCAGTATTTTCCTACAAAAATTTCTAACCTATAAAATCACGAAAACAACTACAAAATATAACAAAAAATTCCTGCAGAAAAATATTGGTCGCAGAAAAAGCGGAACTCTTGCATTTTTGATAGTGTTGACCAAATTATTAGGGACTTTTTTATTTACACACTTTTTCTACTTTCTAAAAAAAATACTGAATGAAATAACCTTGAATTGCATGATCATTTTGGAGCGCGCGCGCACACACACACACACACATATATGTAAACAAACTGATAATAAATGAAAAGTAATCCCAAGACACATGGGGGGGCCTTCTTCAGGGGAGCCCTCCCCCCTCCCATATAGGGAATGAAAAATGCGAAGTTTCTGAAGAAACGTGTGCTTTTTAGCCAAAAAATATACGTTTAGAGATAAACATTTCAATCTTCCGGAATATAAGCTAACTAAAAGTTTTTTTCCATCTCGGGGACATTTAAGAACTGGTAAGTGACCCTACCAGACGAAGAGGTTTCTCTCTTTTTGGTGCTGGTGGTGGTGGTGGTGGGGAGGGGATTCAATGTTTTTCAATCTACTTGTTAAATAAATGTCTATAAATTTGTCCTTACATATATTTATATACTTGTATTTATATTGGAGTATTTATATTGGAGTATTTATATTGTACTTTATTTATGAAATTAATTGCTTTTTTTAATGTTTAGTATTAATTCAATTCTAATATTCAGTTCCTTTGCTATATATTTTTGCTTTCATCTATGAGAAGTCGGGACTAGAAACGTATATATTTTGGCTAAAAGACACACATTTCTTCAGAAAATTCTCATTTTCAATTACCTATATGGGGGTGGAGGATGGGGAAGGCTCCCCAGAAGAAGGCCGCCGAGTGTTTTGGGATTACTTTTCATTTATTATCAGTTTGTTTATTTATTTTAGTTTTATTGCAATTATTAATATATTCTATTGCTATTTCGTGACAAAATAACAAATCTAACACGTATTGTGTTGTAAGTTTTCACTTCTTCCCCCCTCCCCCCCCCCCCAAAAAAAAAAAAAAAAAAAAAACTGATATACAGTCGGCAGCAAAATTATTCGAGCGCTAGCATTAATTCCTTTATAAAAAAAGTACACTTAATACTGTTTTGTTAAATGAACCCTTGTCGAATCATGTTCTTAGTCAGTTTAAGAAATATGATTCGACAAGGATTTATTTAACAAAACAGCATTAAGTGAACTTTTTTTTATAGAGGAATTATTGCTAGCGCTCGAATAATTTTGTTGCCGATTGTCTATGCAAACAAAAGTAATTTCTAATGCGGCTTACTACGTATTTTGGCTTGGACAGGCCTTATTTATAATTTAGAATAAAAGAAGTATGTTATTTAAAATATGAATTTCATTTGATGTAATGAAGTTTAAGTTCTCATATATGTAGTTATCCTATAATTTACAAAATAAGCAATTTTATTTCTTTTCTCAGAAATAACGTCTCATTTCAGACAGTGAAGTTAAACAATATCTTCGGATATCTTCTGTCATCCTCTGTTTTGTTTTTATAACAGACGCCTTAATCAGTTGTTGCGAGTTTCTTCAATCCATTGTGCCTGCTTAGATAGATTTTGTACTTAACTTCCTTTCAGTAAAAGTGTATATTATTATACACTCATGTTTGTGAAAAATTGCAACACCATGAAGGGATTATGCAAATTGAAAGAAACTTACAGGAAATGTAAAGTGAGGTAAGACATACAAATGATAAGAATTACAAAACAATTGCGCATGCGTGGAACGAGAACCGACTACTTATCAGTCGCTTGTTCTAGGTATATAAAGGACTGTACAGGCGCGTTGAAATCTGTTTATCGTCCTCTGTCTGCGGTAAACGTTTCATTGGTGGTCAATATGCCTCGTCAAAAACGGAGGGTGACAAACTAACAACTAACGGAGTTCGTACGAGGCCGCATCGTTGGCATGCGAGAGGGTGGATTTTCGTATCGAAAAATCGCAGCTCTCACGCAGTGTAATGCCACAACAGTGATGCGTGTTTCGAAGAAATGGACAGAGAAGAATCAACCAAGCCGAAAACCTGGAACAACGGCACGAGACGGCAGCCACCTCATCCGCATGGTTGTGGCGGACCGTACAGCGTCCTCTCGCGTGTTAGCATAACGTTGGAGCACGGCTACAGGTGTTTTCTTGTCTAGCTCCACGTTTCGTCGCCGTTTGCTGCAGCATGAACTGCGTTCAAGGGTTCCTCTACGCAGGATTCCCCTCTCGCTGAATCGCAGACGCCTTCGCTTCAATGGGATCAGCAACATAGCATGTGGTGCGCCCAGTGACAACAAATTGTTTTCACCGCTTAATCTCGCTACAATCTGGAGTAAAATGATGGAAGAGTACGCGTCAAACGTTACAGGGGAGACTTCTGATCCCACAGTGAGTTATCCAGCGTCATACTACACAAACGCGTAGCATAAGGGTATGGGGGCTATTGGGTATAATTATCGATCCCATCTAGTGCACATTGCAGGAAACCTCAACAGTAATCGCTACATACGGGAAAATTTTGAGCCAGAGGTCTCTCCTATTCTTCGACGCATTCCGGGTGCTGTATTTCAGCAGGATAATGCCCGAGCACATGTTTCTCAGACTGCACAAACTTTCTTCAGTGCACAACAGTTTTCGCTTTTTCCATGGCCTGCTTATTCTCCGGATATGTCTCCCATCTAGCATGTCTCGGATTTTATTCGTCGGCAACTCGCTCGTACAACTGGTGGGGCGCATAGTAAGATTGAAGTTTGGTGTCAAGTCGCAGTCAACTGGAATGCCATTCCCCAGGATTACATTCAGTTCCTGTGTGATTTAATGCCACGACGTGTACAGGCTCTCATCGCTCAGCGTGGCGGACACACAAAGTACTGATTTCAGACTTTCTTTTTGTTTTTTGTCTTGTACATTTGATCATTTATTTGTACCACTATCAGTAATATGTGGAATAAATTTCCTTAATTTCTGACAAATCTTTCATGGTGTTGCAATTTTCACAAACATGAGTGTATTATGCAACTGTTTTATGCAATATATTCCCCATACTTAAACAACGACATTTCTTATGAAGCAAAGTGATAAAAAAATAAAACAGCTTATTTTTTAAATTATAGGATAACTATATGAGAACTTCATTACATCGAATCTAGTTCTCCCTTTAAATAACATACTTCATTTGTTTTAAATTGGTAATAAAATATCCTAAATATATAATAATATATCTTTAAATTTGTCATCTTTAAAAATGTCATTAAAATTTAGAGGACGATGAAAATTTTGAAGAATTCGTTTTGCTATAAAAAAAAAATTATCTAATTAAAGTAAATAAATTTATTTATCTAATTAAGGTAAATTAAATGATTTATTTAACTAAGGCAAATTATTTAATTTACCTAATTAACGTAAACGTCTCTTCTTGTATAGCCTTATTAACATCATCTCTTTTCGTGACAAGAGCAATATTGAGGTTTCATTTTATCTGGTTGAATTTGTCATTAAAATTTCTTGGATGCTGGATTTAATTCTTATCTTTGATTTGGAAGCATTTGTTACATACTGATTTCAATGCCCCCTTTCTATGAGAATCTATATTTAAGCATCTTTGAATTATTCTGTTTTTAATAACGCCTTATTTAATAGATCTTTGCTTAATAATTAATGCTTTTGTACTCATCTTTCTTATTAAGTTTACCATTTTACTCAAATCACATTAGGAAGCTACACTTTTGGAAAAAGAGTTAGAAAAGAAAGAAATTAAAATGCGATTGACAAAAATTTTAACAAGAAAGACAAAATCAGATATTTCATTATTTTGTAAGACCTCCTTTGTTTTTAATAACTTGTACTCTTAGGCATGCTATAAATAAGAGATTTGCAGTAAGCTTTAGAAATGTCTGTGCCCCAGACATGCTTTATTGCTTCAACAAGTGCCGTAGCAGTGGATGGTTGCTTTTCGGCGACTTTATTTTTCACAATACACCACAAATTCTCTATTAGATTCAAATCTGGGCTGTTACCTCGCCAGTCAAGCCTTTATTTTTCTGTGCCCTCAGATATTTCTTGACAATCTTCGTCCTATGACACGGAGCCTCATCATGCATGAAAATTGAACATTTATGAACATGTATGTGAAGTTTCAACTTCTTACGTAACACATGAAGGTACCGCTTTCCGTTCATAGTGGTTTTAGGTGGCACAAAATACAGACTAGTAATAGGACACAGACATGTGCCGAAAATTTCTGCACAATTGACTCATCTGAAAATAAGACCTTATTCCACTGTTGTACTGTCCAATTCTGATATTGTCTGGCGAAAGTCAGTCGTTTCTTTTTCATACCTGGAGTAAGTCGAGATTTCCTTGCAGGTTTATGGGATGATAAACAAAAATCTTTGGCCAAACATCTTGAAATAGTACTCAAACTTATATTAGTGCCTTTGGTAGACAGAGAATGCCTAATCGTACTGCAGGAGGTTCTTGGATCTCGTACGACCATCATTCTTATCACATGATCATCACGTGCATTCGTTTTTCTAGGGTGACCACTTCTCTTAAGGTCCACAAATTTTCCTAAATTTTAAATTTACTAATAGCTTGATGCACAGCTGTCTTGCTGACATCTACCCTCGATTTTATTTGACGTTCAGAAAATCCAGTTTTATGCAGGGTCAATATTTCTGACGTTTTTGTAACAGTAAGTGAAGGTTTTTTACCCATTACAATAATTACACAACAGCAGTGTCTACGGTGAAATCCAATAAACAACTGGCGATAAACGTGCCGGCCACCTTTATTTATAGCAGTAGAATTCGTCAGATGCAATCAGCACATGACATGACGCAATAATCTGCACAAATGATGCAATGTGTTAAAATACTGAAAATTGGCTGCTGGTCTTAAACTTTTGTAAATGACTGCAAAGCTCCTATAAAACCAATTTAAAACTTTGCCTCCAAGGTAGTAGCACGTGTTTTTTGCACCTGAAGAAGAAAAGCCACGTCCTTTCGAAACCGGTAGTGCTTACATTAATTTTATGGAGCGTAAAAAAGTTTTTAATTTTAAATATTTATTGTACATCAGTTCTTTAGTTTATTTTTGCGACACTTAAGATTCCCAACTGTAATCTACCATCTACCAAGTCGAATTACTGAGCCACCCCTGAATTCATGATTACATTAAACTCCCAAAAATGTGCATGCGCGTGTCCGTGTTTAAGAGAGATTTGGGAAATTGGATATTAAATTTTAACCTGGATTTATTTACGGAAACAGAAAAGAGTTAGCATATCGAGAGGACTTTTCTAGATGAAGAGTTCCTAAATCACTTTTTATATAAGAGAAATAAGTTTTAATTACAAAGACAACTTTATCTGCCTCGAATTTAATATTAGTATTATACATTAAAAATTTTAAATTAATCCTTTTTCATTGTTTTTAAACAAAGGTAAGAAATTGAAACTTTATGTTCTCTGAAATAAATTATGATTTCAGGAAGAAAATTTTCTAAATTATCTGCTATCATTAATATTATTTAATTGATAATAATTATTCTCTCACAACCACAAGCAATAGTATTGCCAAAAACTATACCCTCCAAATAATTTAAAGCTCTATGTGTCACTTTTTAAAGAAGAATTTATACGTAAAACTTCTCGGCCCAACAAAAGATTATCATTGATAATATCCGGTAGGTGGCAGTAGCGACTCGTGAAAACATCTTTTACTTCCGAAACCACGTAGGCCATATCCATAGCCAACTCTCCCCTCTTTTTTTATCCTTCCCTTTATTTTCAACCTGAATTCGTTCTTCCCTCCAGAAGAAAATTCCTTAATTTTTGCCGCTTCACCCCCTCTTCTTCTATAGCCAATTTTGTTGCACAATGTCCGAAAATATTTTCCCCTGAAAGAGAGCGCGCGGGCCAGGAATGTATCGTTTGAACGGCGAGCGCCCGTACAGTTTGAAACACAAGGCCCTGCTTAATACCCTGCCTGCTCCCGCCATAAGCTTTAATAATATAGTAGTCTGGAGGTTTGGACGTTCGCAGTACCTGTAAATATTTCATGCAGCCAGCTATAGACGTGACTCCGTTAAGGCTTCGCTGAGTGCCTTCCAAACTCAATTACGGCTGGTCAGGTCCATATCAGAGGCCCTACGTGTCCCTCTGTACGCTGGGGTACTCTGTTTAATGACGAACCGCGCAGAAAACTCTAGGCTACAGGCTCTCTCTCTCTCTCTCTCTCTCTCTCTCTCTTTTTTTTTTTTTTTTGACCATGCTTTTCGCAGGTGGATAAGCTCTTTTGATGCCTTAAGTCTTTGCATTGATAACATGTTGCCTGCTTTTGCTATCATTCGATTCTCCCCCTTCTCCACATACATAATCGTATTTTAATTTTTTTCGTTTTCAAAAATGTTTTATCCATTGTTGATTTTTCTTTTTTTTTTTTTTTTTTTTTTTTTTTTTTTTATTCTAATTTCTCCAATTATGAAATTATGTTGAAAAAAAAAAATATATATATATATATATATATATTTACAGAGATCAAAAATTAAAAACATTGCAAATAGTTTAGTGATAAAAGTATTTTTATTTATATTTAGAGTTTTTCAAAAACTATTTTATTCAAAAAGTTTGATACTGATTTTAAACTTTTTGAGTAATTTAAATATTTCATGAAGAAGAAAAGTGCTTTTTAGGACTTATGGTGTTTCTAAAATTCAAATCCTATGATTTTTTTTCTAACGTAGAGGAAACATTAGAAAAAAAAATCTATTTTTATGGTAATGTATTTATAGGTGAAGCATTTTAATAGCCTTTATTAAATTGCAGAAATACAGAATATACACAATTGAAAGTACGTAAAGCTTTTCCTTTGATATTTTTTAATTTAAATATTTTAGTTGGAATGAAATTTTTTTTAATTCTTAAATTTTTTCAAAGTCAAAAATGTATAAATTGTCTTAATGTTACGCATTAATCTTTTTCTGTTATTTGTGCCATGAACCCGTTTCTTTCACAGTCTGCGCTTTCACGTGGTCTCCTAGTTGTTATATCACTTGTCCTTTAATGCATTTTGATGTCTACCAACTTGAATTTAAGCAATATTTTGCTGATTTTTTAAAATATTCTTGAAGAATTTTTTGCTAACTGACTGAATCCCCTGTCGCTTTGAACCATAGGGCAAGAGACTTAATACCGGAATTTTTTTTTATAACTGTTTTCATAATATATAATCACCGAAAATATATGTGACATTAATTTAAAAAAAGTAACGGCGGTAAATCTGATTAAAAAATTATAAAGGTTAGCAGGTTAGTCGCCTGTGCAACCTGCTGCTCTGATGATGCACTTGTGTCTAGTTTTTTCACAAGAAGAAGGGTCATGCAACTATTTTGAACTGAATGCAAATTTTTATAGTTTATAATGCTTACTTACAAACTTATTTTTTTATTAAAATATTATTATTTGAATTTAATCAGGTTAATATATTGAGGTTTTAAATGAAAAATTTCACGAAAATAAAAAATGCTACTTTTGCTTTTAGATATTTATGATCAGCTACGTAACTAATAACAAACTTTTTAAATTAGTTTAGCTATTGAAACAACAACAACAACAACAACAACAACAACAACAACAACAACAACAAAAGTATGTCGTGGCTACCACAGAACTTCCTCCTATATCATTCTATACAAAAGCACCAATTACAATTGAACATGCACAAAAGTTTAAAATAGCTTCTCAGAATAAATATTTTACGCATGGAGTTTGCTGTAATTTTAATTAAAATATGCTGAGATGTAGCCATGTGGAAAATCACAAAAGGTAAGTAATATCAGCGCCACCTAGCAGTCGTTATATACCCAAACTAAATCAGCATTCGTTTTCATAATGGATCTCTCACATATCACATTTGATGCATTTATGTGCCACGTTAAGATTTAGTCTTCCTAATCATGGGGTAAATTGCAGCACAGCAGCATCACCTATCGGCCCATTTGCACCTAAATTGAATCAGAACAGTATTTTATAATATTAACTCCATATACGAAGTTCTATGCAATTATATGCCAGGTGTCCCATAAGTCTGTAGACATTTTAAAAATTTAAGGTTTTGGTAGAATTGAACGCGGTTTCCGATAAATCTATTCTCATGAAGAGAGATTTTGTTAGGTAAAAAATAAATAAATAAAATTAAATAAATAAATAAAAATAATAGTTAAAACTTTCGTCGGTACAGGGTACTTTTCGTCAGCAAATCACACATTTCCATGAAAAACTATATTTATTTCTCTATATATTAAAAAAAATGTTACTGTCACTAGCGTCAAATTTTTTTGTCTGCAACAACATCTTCTAACGGAGGGCAGGGTCCTTCGAGTCATGAGAGGTATCAATGTGTTCCGAGTACTCCAAGGAAGACATTTCAGCCGCTTAGAAATTTTTATCATTTTAATTAAAGAAGTTATCAACTAAAAACGACAAGTTTATAAAGGTACTCTATTTGCCATTTTGAAAAAAATTTCTCTCAGTGACGTTGTTCTTCTTTCATGAAGTCATTTTACACGAGAAAATTAAAATATGATCCATGGTTGTACGTAGGTAGGTAGGTTGGTTAGATTTAACGTCGCACCAGTACTGCGCTATGGGTAATTGGTGACGGTCTGGGACGCACTCCTAGAGATGTTCCGGAGACATGTCATCACAATTTTGAACCTTCACGGGGGGATCCCCCTCCGCTTTGATGATCCCCAGAGGTATAGTGAGGATGGGAACATGGAGGACTTTGCGACCACGACAGATTTTATGTGCACCAGCCACCATTAGCGTACACGACGGTCTTTGGGCGGCTCAAGTATCGAATCGGCAATCTTCCGATTCCAATTACGTGCTCGGCGCTTTACCGACTAGGGTACCGCGGCCCAAAACCATGGATGTAAAAAACAAAGAAAATAAATATCAACTTTTTTTCTCTGCTTTTAGAAAATTAATCTTCTTAAACGGGAAAATTAAAATATGATCCATGGTTGTTGGTAGGTAGATAATTAGGTAGGTTGTGATTGACGTCGCACCATTACTCTGCTATGGATTATTGGCGACGGTCTGGGACGCACCACTACGAATGTTCCGGAGACATGCCACCACAGTTTTGGTTCTACACGAAGGGGATAGTTACCCAGCTTCGGTTGCCCCCAGAGTTCTAATTTTGATGGGAACTCGGAGAATATTGTGGCCACGACATATTTTACGCGCACCAGCCACCATTTGTGTAACGACGGCCTTTGGTCGGCTCGAGTACCAAACCCACAATCTTCCAATTACGAGCTCGACGCTCTACTGACTGGGGTACCGTGGTCCGGATTTAAGGTTGTAAAAAGAAATAAAAAGGGTCATATACTAAAGCTGTAATGCAAAATGGTCTAGATATTATGATTTTCTTTCTATTAAAAAATATACCAATAAACATTATATATTTAAATTTGACATTGAATATGAGGATTTCCATAATAATTTTCTGCTTTTGTCTTGTAATATGCACTATCAATATTCCTTTTTAGTGAAAGAAAGCAGCGAATAAGCGGGCAGAGTTCTGCATGTGTTAATAAGTAAAGTGAGTCGGGGAGGAGGCGAATCCTCCTTCGGGGATTGCTGAGCGGAGCGAGCAGTGGGCAGAGCCCCCTAGTGCATATAAATATTTATAAGCATATAACACCTATTCAATGTTTCTATCATCGCCATAAATTACAGTTTGTAAACAAGCCACAACGCCACTAACTGCAGCTCCATTCGCTGATTCTTAGCTCACATCTTTACCAAAAATAACGCTTTTCTATCAAGTCAGCATAGCAATTAAAAATTCATATATTCACAAGTAGGGGAGAAAATAAAAAATGAGCTGTTAATCGAAAAACCGTGGAATTTATAGGACTCTAATTTGCATATTTCTCGTTGTGTGGCTGCGCAGCGCCATCTATCAACAAAATTTTTAACTGTTTTTTCTTTACGAAAAAAATCCTCCTTCACGAGAACAACTTTATAGCAAACACGTTCAATTATACTTATTCTTTTAATTTTTATGAATTTTTAAAATGTCTACAGACTTACGGGACACCAGGTACAATAAAGTATGAGATATAACCTTCCTATTCACGGGGGAAATTGTAATATAGTAGCGCTACCTATCGGCCGATGTGCACTCAAATTGATTCAGCATAATTTTTCATAATGTCCATTTGACATATCAAGTTTTGTTCTATTACGCGCAATAGAACCTGATGTATGGCCATTCCTTAAATTGGAGAAATTGCAGTACAGCAGCGCCACTTGTTCAGCGATTTGCACCAAATTTTTAGAGGCACTAATTTATGTCATTGCTCAACTACATATAAATTTATATGTAATTCTGTGGAACAGTTCCTGAGATACAGTTTGAACAAAATATTTGACACAGACACACAAATTGACAAACGTTTTCTAAAAATGATCAAATCGTGTTCTGGATCTCTCAAAACGTGTAAATCTATCAAAAACCGGGGATCAAATTTTTTTTATTAATCCAATACTTTCTTCTACTGAATATAGAATAGTAATACTGAAAGTAAAAAATATGTAGTGAACGCAAAAATATTAATAATTGATAAGTTACTCGTACGTTACCTACTTGGTATTGAATTTGCATAACGCACTTGGAAAAATAACTTAGCTTAAAAGGACAGACAATCTACATCAATGATCAGCTTTGATTTTATTATTTAGATTAAAAAAAATTACAAGAAAAAAGAATGGATGTCTTAAAAAATAATAAGAAAGTGAATAATAATATAATAGCAGTAAAATACTAATAATCAACTTTAAATTTTTAACTGCAGCGAACTACCGGTACTATGATATCATTCATTAAAATGTTTCACTGTAATGAGCATATTTCATCACCTTACGTGAAAACGGTAATTATAATAATATTATTTATTTGCATGGGTATAAAAGATAAATAATGCAGTTTCACAGTGTGGGCACGATCCTCTGTTAATAAGCACTTTTAGTACATTTCTTTTTATCCTCTGACTGCGCATATTTTTAGAAACAAAATCACTTCAAAAATTAATTTTCTTTAAAATGCAACTTTAAATGAACATATACGTGAGAGTTTAAATATGTTTATAAATTTAAATACACATTTTTGTAACAAATATTATTTAAATATAAATTTAAATCATAAGAAGAGATGTTTAGAAAATCAATTTTAGATGTAAATATATAATTTTCCTACGTTTACTTTGCATGTGAAAATCACGAGATAAAAGTTAACGGATTAATGAATCCTTCTGTTTTTGTAGTGGCAAGAAATGTTTCGTACGGCATCTGAAAATGAAAGACAGAGTCTTTGAACCACCGTGTCTTAATTTTTTATGGCGTTTTCAAAAAGTGTTATTTTGATTCCACATACTTTTAAGTTTACTGATTTTCTTTTACTTTCTTATCACTAAAATCTCTATTTTTTAGGCTTTTGTTTTATTTTTGTTTGTAGAACTTGTAATTTCACATAATATTTATTTATTTTTTTATTTGTGTATTTTTTTTTACTTCAAAAACTAAATTTTTATTGCAGCTTTTATTAAATGAAAAATTTGGTTGTGAGCAGATAAGAAACATTTTCTGATCTTGTTATTTCGGAAAGAACATTTTTACAAAAATAAGTTGATACTTATAATGAAACGTTTAGATTTTAATTTATTATATCGCTGAAAAATTTTTGTCTTAAGGCTGCTTACACGTTTTGATTACTGAATAAATTTTGCTATCTGAATTTGATTTAAACATAGGTCGTTTGAAAAAGTTCATTGCATTCCGGCGTTTTGTTAATCAATTTGATAAAGAGGCTGGTGTTATGAACGCATTTTAGAAGGGGAAAAAATTCAAAATAGGATCAGATTTGCTACCTAATCTAGTTTTAGAATCAAAATAACCGCATTTAAAAAACAAACTGCATTTAGACAAATAAAATTGGAATTATGCAGTTTACCCTTCGTACTCGAGATGTAACTATCAATCACCATTTGATTTGATACTGTAATGTTTGATATGGTTCAAAAATGTCCTTCTTTGAAGTTTAAAATTATATAAAAAGCTTTAAATGCTAAATTATGTGTGAAATCATTTTATGTTAGAGGTAAGTAATTCACGAAATATATGGAAATTGTCTCAAGCTGTTGGATCTTTGAAGAAAAAAAAAAAAAAAAAAAAAAAAACCTCGAGTGTAAAGGGTTAATAATTTTTATGCAAATTGTCAAATCACCCCAGAAAAAATCTTTCAGTGCAGGAGGAACTTGAAATTCGCCTCATAACTATTCATTTCTTTTAAACAGTAAAATAATAATAATAGAATAACGTGAAGATTTTTTTAGAATATAGTATTGGAATATTTAATGATATTTAGTATTTAGAAGCATTTTAAAAGTTTAAAGAAACATTTTGTGTCATTCAATGGCATACTGAAGTTTATTTAAGGGTATGTGAGTGCATAGATTTACGGTCGATTAAAGGCACGAGAATCTTAAATCTGAGTGACATGATCCCGGCAGCAGTGTTGCCAGATCTGGCGGATTTTTTATTCAATTGTTTTTAATAATTTTTAATTGTAACGTTTGCCTAATCACTTCGAAGATTGATAGTCTATTATGTATATCAAATATCACTTCTCAAAATTATTTGTGGTTATTGAATAAAAAATCCATCAGATCTGGCAACATTGCTCAGCGGCGGTCTTTCTAAAGAGTCCCAGTATCTATTCACATGAATTTTAAAGAAAGGAAACTTCTCTACAACTCCGCTCCACGGAAAATGCCGAACGGCTAAACCAACGAAAGTGGCCTGCATTCAAATCTGCACCTTCCTTCTATCAGGGGGCCGCGGTAGCCCAGTCGGTAGAACGCCGGCCTCGTAATTGGAAGATTGCGGGTTCGGTACTCGAGCCGGCCAAAGAACGTCGTGTACACTAATGGTGGCTTGGCTGGTGCACGTAAAATCTGTCGTGGCCGCAATGCCCTCCATGTTTCCATAAAAAATTATACCTCTAGGGGTCACCGAAGCGGGAGAGCCATCCCTTCCGTGGAGGATCAAAATTGTGATGGCATGTCTCCGGACCACCTCTAGGTGTGTGTCCCGGACCGTCACCAATTTCCCATCTGCGCAGCACTAGTGCGACGTAAAACACAACCATCCCATCCCTTCTATCAGCTTTGAGAGCTGAACCCACTACTGATGAAGCAAAAATTTTCAAAGAAATTCAAAAAGATGTACAATTATTATATGCATTTCAAAGAGGTAATAAGACAAAATTATAATGTAGTTGATTATTTTTATGAGTTATGTTATTAAGGGCACTTGGAACCTTTAACGGCAACACTGAAGTAGTTTTCATATAAAAGCTTATATTTCCATTTAATATTATTAAATTGAACTACAATAGGTTTGTTCAATAAAATATATATTCAGGCAACAATTCTTATGGTTTTTGATACAATTTTTCCAGATTTCAAATCTTTAAAATGTGTTTTCTCAGCTTGCATTTTTTCAAGAATTCATGATCTTCAAAAGGCTAAAACTTCTTCAGATATTTAAGAAATAACTAAATAAATAAATATATATATATATATATATATATATATATATATATATATATATATTGATAGAATCTACTTAAAAGAATTAGATATGGATTTTACAATATCTTTAAAAGAAAAAAATATTAAAAATAAAATATAGCAAAAAGCATATTATTTTCCTAATTTTTATCCAAACGTGCATTTTTATTTTTTTTTTTCTCTCGAAAACTAAACAATAAATTTCGAAACCCATCCCTAATTCTTTTAAGTATGTTCAATTTAAAAAAAAAAAAAGTCCTTTCTGAAATATCTGTAGAGCATTTTGAAGATCGTGAATTCATGAAAAAATGTAAATGGAGGAAACGTAATTTAAGGATTTGAAATCTGGAAAATTCTATCAAAAACCACAAGAATTGTTGTCTGAATATATATTTTATTGAACAAACATATTATAGTTCAATTTATAAATATTAAATGGAAATACAAGCTTTTGTATGAAACCTTCTTCAGTCGTGACGTGAAAGGTTTTTTCGGTCCGAAATTAAAACATATGAGTCTCATAGCATTTCAGCCCCGGCTGAATTTAAAACCTCTCGGGATTAAGTCTTTATAAGTGTAAAGACTTAAGGGAAGATTGTAAGTGTTTTTTTGGAGTTTTAATAAGATGTATGTATCTGAAATTAAGACATATTACAATTCAGACACATAGAAATTCAGACATTTTGGAATTCAGACATTTCTATTCAGTGTTTCCAGATTTGGGGACTTTTTTATACAATATCCACCACTAAATTTTAATTGCAACGGTTGCCTAATCACTTCGGAGATTGACCATGTATTATGTATATCAAATATCACTTCTCAAAATTATTGGTGGCAGTTGAATAAAAAAGTCCCCAAGTCTGGCAACACTGCTTGTGTTATTTAGACAATATTTCAAATGGAATTCACTATAAGCAACATAAATACCTCATTAAAACGCCTTTACACATTTAATAAATATAGTAGTTAAGCGATTTAAACTAAGTTAGCTATATAAAATTAAATTTTAAAAGAAAAATACTCAAAAGATGTATATCTTCTTTAAATTAAATTATGTTTGAAGTAATTGATAAAACAACATATTTAATTGCAAAACTTATTTGGTTTAAAAAAAAAAAAAAATTCTTTTTTTTTTAATCTCTCTCACATAATGAAACAAAATAATAGTAAGATATACAAAGCAAGTATTTTGTAGCTAAGAAAGCGAATTTGTAATTAACCAATCAATGAACAATATGTGCAGAACTGCATTTTATCTTTCTTTTTCATTTTAAAAACTTTCTTCTTACGCATGCTTTCCTACACACCTCAATATAAAATGTAAAACAATAAATATTATCTTTTTCATGTACATAATTTGTTTTATTTTAAATGTCAGTCTAAAAAAAGAAATCGCCATAGGCTACGCTGTAAAAAGTGTTGGTAACGTTTCATTTATATATCAGAAAAGTTCTTGGTTTTTGTAATATTGCACTCTTGCAGTAAAAAGCACACATAGCACACTTAGCACTCTTTCATGATGAAGAATGAAAAATGAAAAATTTGTTAACAAACATCATAAAGTCCACAAATATGACATCAAAGAAAAGTAAAATAGAAGATAAAACTACAGTAAAGTACATCGACAAACTAAATTCAATGCTGAAAAACGAAAATTTATACACAAACATAAAAATATGCACAAAAATACAATTAGAGAGAAATAAAACAAAACAAACATTGAAGTAAATAGCGCCCAAAAATTGGTATTCAGTGATGAATAACAGAATTTTGTACAAAAACAACATAATATTCACAAACCTTCAATTTAGGGAGATGTGAAATAGAATCAGCAAAAAAGTAAAAAGTGCCAAAAATTATTATTGAATGATGAGTCTTAGGTTTTTAAAATTTATTTTGGTTGGCTACGATGTCAATATAAATATTTTATGAGAAATTTAGAATTTTATTAGAAAAAATACGAAAGGAAATATGCAGTTTTTATTACTATTATTCTTTTTTTGTTTTTCGAATTATGTCTTAACTTTATTAAAATTTTTAAAAGTAAAGTGATTTAATATTTTACTGAAACAATGTGCTTATTTCGGCATGTACTATAATTAATTTTGACATGTAATGTGAACTAATTTATAGCTATTTCAGAAACATCTTTTAATGTTATCTTGCCTACAACTATAGATTGTCCTTAAAGAAGGTATACAGCTGCTGTTTTTAAATATTTCCAAATTTGTTATTTGACCATTTGTTATTTTTTTCCCCGTTCTTAATTTCATAGTTATTATTTTTTCGATGTATATTCTTTAATTTTCACGTTGTTGTTTATGTTTTTTTAGTAACGTATAATAAAAGATTTGATAATAAAAACTAATTTTTTCTGTTACTATTTAAATATTTTTACACAGTAAAAAATTTTGGTAACGTTTCTTTTATATACCAGAAAAGTTCCTGGTTCTTACAATATTTTTTTAATCTTTATAAATCAGGATATTGATATAAGGAATTTTATAGTATTTTTAATGACTTATTTGATAGTCTTACATGTATTTCAAAAAAATTGCTGGTAAATATTGGGAAACTGGTTACACAAATTACCCAAAAATGTTCCAGAATTTTGTTTTTATTAAGTTTTGAAAAATGAAAATGAATAATTAGCACAACAAATAAAATAATAAAAGAAATGACTCGATAGATCCTCTGTTTAAAATTTCTATTTGTAATAAGCATCCTAACAATACCTAACTATAATTAACACGACCTTTTCTGGTAACTTATAATAATTTATAGAATTTTTATGAACTCACAAAATGAAATCAAATTTAGAAATTTTATTCTTTTTTTTTTTTTTTAAATTATTATTGAGAAATTCAGAACAGAGTTTTTAATATTCACATTTTGAAAATTTCAGTCTACCAAAACTTTTAACAAAAAATAATAACTCAAAGGACAATAGACAATATTCTCAGGATTTTTTTTTTTTTTTTTTTTTTGAGAATCTACTATGACTGACAGAAGGCAGAAGCTTCCAAAAATAACAAAGTTGTCAAGTAATCTTTATCGATAATAAAATCAGTATAAAGTCCTGTTACTTAGTTCAAGCTTTCTAGTAAGAAACCTTTATCGACGGAAGAACAAGTTTTACAGGGATATCAATAGGATATTATCCCTTCATTTCAAGAGCGCATGAGGAATGGGTGCTCTTGTTTCATACAGCGGTAAAAGGATTGATTTGGTTTGAGTAATTATCTGAGGACTACATTTTTTGTGTTTTGAAACCACAACAACAGTCTGTATTACAATAAGAAAATTTGCACAATCTCACAGATGCGTTATTTTACCATCAAATAATATTCAACTTAGAACGTTGTATTATAGATTAATTTAAGTGACCTGAATCATTTAAAAGGGTTCCATCCTTTGCATATAAGTAACTAAGCTAAAAGAATTACTTGAATAAAAATATTTTTCATTTATTTATTTATTTTACTTTATTTTAATTAATTAATTAATTAATTAATTAATTAAATTTAATTTAATTTATTTATTTATTTATTTATTTATTTATTTTATTTATTTTTTTTTTTGGGGGGGGGGGATAGGATTTAAAATATTTCAATATATTTCTGTTCATGAGCATTAGACAGATTTTTTAAATGCGATATCTGTCAAAAAGCAAAATAGTTTCAAATGTACATTTTTTTTTTTTTTTTTTTTGTCAACGAATAGTAAAATTTTTTCCAAATTCATCTTTTAAACAATGAGTCCATTTTTGCATGCATATTTTTATATGTGCTTAGATATTATTTATTTCAAAGATATAACTGTAACATGATTTGAGTGTCACAGTCTGTTTCCCTTCTATTCATTGAACAAAAATGAAACCTCAAAGCAGTTATAAAACATTCATATAACTAAAAATAATATTCAAATAAATATAAAGATGTTAATTGTATTTTAATTAAATATGTACGTTGACATTTTAAAGAAAAAATTGAAGTATTCTAAGTTTTACTCATGCTTTATATCTCAAAGGTTATTAAATGTATATCAATAAATATGTAAGCTAAAGCATCCTGAAAAATAGAAAAAAATCAAAAAAAAAAAACAATAAAACCACTTTATTCACAAACGAAGGTTAACTAAGATTAATTTTTCTTATGTTTTACATCATGTTAAAAAATTTGCTAAAAGTTATGTTTAAAAAGAAAGTCAAGAAATGCAAATGTGCTAAAAGTCATAGTTAGAAGCTAATTTGAAATAAAATACATTTCACTGTAGGAATAACTGTGGAATATATATACATATATATATATCTTTTTTTTTCTTGATTATATTCATTGACATAATAGATATTGAATATTAGCAATAAACCATTGAAGTAAAATTAATAAAACAGAGTAAGTAACGTATTAAAAACAATACAGGAAAGTTTTGGCAAAACAGAAACTTTTAATTAAAATAATACACATGGAAAAATTAATAACAAAATATAGTAACAAGCTGCTAAAAGTTATGCTTTATTAAATTTAAGTAAATTATCATAAAAAATCTATTTTTTCTTGTTTAATGTTATTTTAACATTGTTTATAGGTTTTTTCGTTTATACTGCAATAAATAACTATAGAATCATATATGTAATCATTCAGTAAAGATAACTGTTTCTCATTATAAATCAAAAAAATAAAATAATGAATTAAATAAATGTAAGAAATTTTTCGTTAAACACAACTTTACAAAATAAAAAAGAAAGAACGGATAAGATTTTTTTTTTTCAGAAAATTACTGAGATATAAATAAAAATATTTTTAATTTAAATAAAAATTGGTTTAGCAGTTTACTTTTTTTAAAGAGTACTAAGATTTAAAAAAAAAATGTCTTTTAGATTTTTGATAAGAAATTTTATGTCTTAAGTTCATAAAATATATTAAACTCACATAAGAAATATTTCCAAACATAAATGTTAAATAAAGCATTTTTTTTTTTCTCTAGAAGAAAACAAAATATTGTATGTTTTTCTAAATAATAACGTGATTGTCATTTCAACTAATTTCTCAAAGTGTATAAACATTTACACTTTCAATAGCAAAAATGATTAATTCGAAGAAAAAATAATTTAGAATTACTTGAATTAGAATGAATAAGACGAAATTTTAGCCTTAATATCGTAATAATGAATTTTAAATGGTTTTTGTTTAAAAAATTATATTATTAAATGTGTTTAAATTTTTTTTTCAGTATTAATACTAGCATCTTGTATTAAATATAAGCTAAGTGACTTCTTTTAAGTATCTTAAATACAAAAACACTTTGCATATTTTTCCATATCTCTCCAACCAGGTCGGAAGGACATACCATTAAGTAAGGAAAAAAGTGCAAAATGCCCCTTTTTTCACAAAATGATAATCAACCCTTTTAGACCAAAAAGCCTCTTCTAGCTTTAGCAATATAAGAATTTGCATATGAATTAGATGATATAAGCCTCCAAGTATGGTTCTGATATTCATGCACCAGGGTGCTATCTAATAAAATCTCGTAGTCCCAAAGCACCCTCTTTATAGCCGTTTATATCGAAATACCCCCTTAAAAAAGTTTCATTCTTATAATTCAGTGTCGCGTGGTAGCATTTTTTGACATTTTGAAAAAGAAAGAGTTGTTTAACATGTGTGTCATGAACTGAGGTTGTATGAAATAACTTTGGAGATCTCATTAGGCTACGCAAGAGTACCTTGTAGATCTTTTGCACGTGACACTTTTGAAGTAACGGGGTCATATTACACCATTTCTCGCACATATTTTTGAAGAGAAGTCTTTTACAAAGTGTGCATTTTTAAGTCACTCATGCATAGGTAGATTTATTTATAGAGGGAATGGTGTAAGTTTACATACATTTACATTACAAGCATAATACTCAGTATTAGCAGCTATTAGTAAACAATATGTGAATTTTTAATGTATATAAGTCTGTATAAAAACTACAGATCTGTAAAAATGTATTACAGGGTAAATTAAAATCGTTTAAGATATCAGCCATTATTGAACTAAACAAGATAATCAAAACCTTTTCCTTAAAGTTAAACTCTCTTACAGGCAAAAATGTAATGCTGTTTCAAATTTACAGTTTTTAAAATGCATTAAAATGATGATTATTTTAATTGTAAATTAAAAATATAATTGTGCATTTGAGGATAAACCTTATCATATGTAATTTTTGTATTAAAAAAAGCTAAAAGTACATAGTTATGAAATTTTAAATTAGATATGTATTGCTGAAAAAAGTAACAACTGGGTAAACACATGCTTATGAGCGCCGAGAGTGGTTACAAGTATCTGCACCAGGCTTTACTTTTAAAAACTATATTTCAAATGGTTAATCAATAACTTTAAACATATAAGGTAAAGACACCAGTGTTCTCCACCCCTAAAATTTGCACCAGTCTTCGCCACCATGACAAAAGACATGTTAAAATAACCGTTAATTCGCTCGAGATAGATTCTCCAGTTCTAGGGAATCTAGCACGGGTGGACTTAAATTCATAGATACTATTAAAAGCTTATTTTAACATGCCTTTTGTGAGGGCGCTAAACACTGGTGTCTTTACCTTATATAAAGTTAAGCATAATGTATTGAGTAGTAACATCCATTATAGGAAGGAAAAACACAATTTTGAATATGCATTTAGCTTAAGTTTATGTTACCTAAAAATGTACTTTAATATATCTAAAATTAAAATCATTAATATGTTTTATATAGATATGAAATTGGTTACTTGAAATAAAAACTTTTTAACTGTCTCCAATAGTATGGAACCTTTTTAAATATCTTAGATAAAATAATAAAAATGTTTTTTAAACAAACGTAAGATTATATATAAAAACCATATGAAATGCATTTGCATTTCAAACACAAATAACTAAAACGTACTTTAAACTGTATTGTTTTAGTTGTTGTAAGTTAATGCCAATTGTCTACACTAGGTACCTGGACTTGGGATAATGCCCTCCATGGGGAAGGGGGGTGTCTTACTGAGGGGTCCTCGTCCGTATTCATGCTAGTTTCAAAGAAAATTGCGAAAAACTGCGAACGATTAGGCCGATGAACGCGACAGCTGAACTTAAAATGCGTTGAAACTAATGCGTATTTTTTAAGCGTATTATATTTACTCATATAGAAATGCTTGCAAAAATTTAATGTACTTTATTTTCGATAACTAAGCCCACATTAAAAAAAAGTTAGTGCTAAAATACAGCCTACTTCTTAAAATCTAAAATTCCAAATTTAGATTTAACAAGATTAGGGAATAAGATAAAAATCAATTATGTGATTTAAAATTTAATTTAATTGATATCTTATACTGATATAATAATGAAAAAACAAAACAAAATTTAAATACTAAAAAATAGATATAAAATTTTATTTTCATTTATTACACTTACTCAAACAAAAATGCTTTCATATCCAAAACAGTCATCAGTGCAACATCAAACAACCTACTCGCTTTTGAATTTTTTTTTCTTACCAATGCAGGGTCTTTTAATTTCGTTACTTTATTACTTACCAACACACATTCTTTATTTTCTTTCTAACAAATGCATTTTTTTTTGCACCAATGCACTTTCTTTCCTGAAGCTAGACGCACATTTGGACGAAATTAATATTACAATGCAAGACATTCCTTAAAGTCTGAGATTCCATATTTACATTTAACATTTATAAGGAAACAATAGAAGGATTTATGCGAGGTGAAAACTTAAGTAATTGGTAATTTATGCATTCTATATTTTGTAAAATAATATAATCTTTAAGACGTCATTCATACATATATTTATTTTAGTTAACTTTCATTCACTGGTTTGCCTTAAAAATATACTTAAGTGGATGGCAGACGTCGTAATTCATTTTTTCTGAGTTACTTGTCTTAGAGTTATGAAAATTTGCACACATATGCATTTAAAAACCATGACATTAAATATATTAAAATTTCTTGAAACTATTGAAATTTAATACAATTAAATTAAAAAAAATATTTTTTGACAATTTTTAATATGATGGCTTCTAACTAAATTTTAACCCCTCCCCCCTTTCTCTAGATTTCACCTTATTATAGCTATTATTTTGGGAATTCATTGATAAGTTAATGTTTTAAAAACATTTTTATGTTTGTGTGGTAAAAATTTGCATTAAATTTCATTCAATGCATCAAGTAAAATTAGTGACAGATTTCATTAAAGTATTTGAACAAAGAAAAATCTGTAACTAGCAAATGTCTTAAAATGAATACAACTTCTAGTCAACCTAAGTTTAACTTAGACTAACTACCCAATATAAGCGTTTAAAAAACCCATTAAACACCAGATTAAATTTAATGACTCATACTCAATACCATATCTATTAAATTTTGAAAAAGTTAGTTTATGTAATTACTTTTAATTATATATGAATTATTTAATTACGGGCCATATTAGGAGATGAAATAATGATTAAGCTATTTATATGAAAGAAAAGTACAGAAGTAAGGTTCAAAGAAAATGCCCATGTTTTAGTACAAACAAATTCTGAAAACTGTCGTTAAATTACAATAAAGCGTAAAAATATATATTATTAAAAAGAAATAATCCATACATGCTTAATTGTCACCATAAGAATGATTATTAGAAACTTACATTTTTGACTTATATTGATAAAGACTTACGACCTGATATACGTCCAAATTGCACGCAGAGTTCAGAATGCACATGGTTAAGTCCAGCATGCATACAACGTGTAGTGTGCATAAGTTAAAACCGATTGACTGCACGAGGGTCCAAGGACTAGGTGGAATGTACTCAACGGGGTTAGGTATCCTAGTCCTATTTACGCCAGCTTCCAAGAAAACCACGGTAAACTTTTAATGACTAGCTCGGAGAGCGCGACCTTGGATCGAACTCTGCACGTCCCGTCTACCAGCTTCGAAAGTACAACCTTTCGGCGACTGGTGGTACCAGAATGTCTACAGTGTTTACACAGGGAGAGTTTATGACGCATGCAGGTACCTCATGGACAGACAGTTGAATTGAATACACTGATTATTAAAATATATCGTACATTTTGAAAACCTATATAATCTGGAAAACTGTGTTTATAAAAGAGGAAGATCCTTTAACACTTTGCCAGCTTTGTAAAAGAATAAAATTGGTATTAATTTTCTCTGTAGTTTTTTTTATATTTTTTATCAGGTATAAAACAAGATACATAGTATTAGAAACACATAACGTTAAAAATATTGAAAACATTATAGTTGCATGTGCAGAAAACCTTTTGTAGTATAAAAAACAGCCTTCATTTGCTTAATCTAAATGATAGATTAAAAACAATAACAACACATTAAGATGACTAAATATAATTATTAAAACCAGGTTTATTTGGAATTTGGGCCTCATATGCATAACGGCTGCAATAAATCAATAGGCTGTAATAAATCAATATGCTGCGTAATTTAGATGCCTTACTCTTGGAAAAACACTGAAGACTAATTAAAGTGCATTTTCCTCCTAATTTAATCTTTTTAAAGTTTTGACATAAGTGATAAAATGATTTAATTTTCTCATTAAAATCTTTCCCGCTAAAATTTTAATAACTTTGATTGATAAGCGAAATTACGTTTTTACTTTCAAAAGAGTAGTTTTGTTCTTTTATTATTATACATTTTTTGTGCCATTAGAAATTTAATTCTCTGTTGACATATTAAAGTTATTTAAGTGAATTTGTTTTTCAAACAAATTAAAAATGATTAAAATAGATCAATGAGAAATCGGTGTATAAAGACGAAAAATTACAAACAACTAAAAACATTATTAGAGTACATTGGTAAAAAAATATCAAGGTGATAGTTTTGAAAAAAAAAAAATAATTTATTAAAAATAATTTAATATTAATTAATGGTAAACTAATTAGTAAATATTAAACTATGTAGTAAGTCAGATTCTTATAAAATATTTAAACATTCATTTACTGAATCATTTATACGTTTTAGACAATAGTGTAATCTCAGGTATAAATAACAAAATACATGGTCTACAAGAGGGAAAAGAGTCATTTTTACATTATAAACTTGCATAATAAATACATTTTTTCAATTATTATTATTTTTTTAATATATGCTTTTTCGACTGAAATTAAGAGGAATGTGAATACAATAAAATAAAATGTTATAAATTAAATTAAAATAAATTTTTGTATAAAATTTTACTTCTGTAAAATTATATGTCATGATTTAAAAGGTAATTAAATAATAATAATTAATTAAAATTACATATACAGTGTGTTAGAAATTAAACGATCCTATTTTAAAGTTCTCTACAGACGAAACTATTGTTCAAAAAGTTATGAAATTTTGTGTAGGACATAATGAAGGTATGGGAATTTGTTTGAGTGAATACAAAAATTTAGTCCAAATTTTCTACACCAGGGAGCGTCTTTTAATGAATTACACATTTAGCTTACATTTACGATTTTGTAAATTTTATTACAACAGGACATGTTCAACATGACGGCCATAATTTTCAGTTACCATCTGGAATCGTAAGATATCATGTTCTACAGCTGACCGCAATGTTTTTAGAGAAACGAACACACGAACATGTTATGAAATGCGGCCATTATGATCAGGCAAAGTTCTTGGATTATCACGACTTACTAGACGTTTCAAACTCCCCAAAATCCAAAAGTCTCACGGATCAGGTAGTGTGGAATTCATTAAAAACGCCTCCTGGTAGGGAAAATTTTTAACTAATTATTTAATTCTCTTAAACAAATTCCCATACATTCATTATGTCCTACACAAAATTTTACAATTTCTTTAACGATAATTTCGTCTGGAAACAACTTTTAAACAGGGTCGTTTAATTTTGGACAACTGTATATTATAATTTATATAGAATTATACATTTATATCATATATATATATATATATATATATATATATTTAATTTGACTGTTATAAATATTTCTTAATTGACAAATGTTTCTTTTACATCCTGTATGAGAATAAAATAAAGTAGTATATTATTTGTTCTTTCCCTTGCGTTTGAGAATAATATGTATAAGCAGAGTTATGAAAGAATGTGCTAGTCCTTTTTTATCTTTAACTGCAGAAACTGTGTCGTTAAACTGGATTTACGAACTGGAACTAATGCTTTGTTAAAAAAAAAAAAAAAAAAAAAAAAAAAAGAACTAAGCCCAATCGCACAAAGAAAAACTAAAACACAAAATCAAACATCCAACGACAATAAAATTTGGCATAGAAAAGCGTGAATTTTTTTTTATTTTCGACCATAAATTAATGACCATTGTGTGCTCTCTAAAGTACCCTTGACCAACGAATGCTCATTGTACGATACTGATATCGCACGTCGAAAGACTATGAAGGCGAAAAAGGACGAATGAAATATGTCCTTTAACAAACAGGAAAAAATATCCCTCTTGCAATTTTTCTTGACCTCTGCTATCTTCTATTTCCACTCAAACGGCGTATTTATCGTTTTTATTTTTCGATTTTAAACGCAGTGTTGAAATGTTTCTTTTCAAACTTCTACTGACCCTCCCCTTCAAATATGTATTTTTATCAGTATCGCCACAACAGAATATGTCTGCAACTTGGAGAATAATATGTTTTGGCCAAGCTATTGCACAGTGTTCAAACTTTTTTGGTTATTTATTTTACACTTTTTTAAAGGAAAAGGAATGTATCTGTAGCCCTCATTTACGCTTCCTTTTCTTGGGAATATTTCTTCTCATACTGACCAGGTGTGGATTCTTAGACTTTAACTGTCACTCTTATCAGCTAGAAACAGATTCAGAAACATCCCTCAAGGGATAATGTTGTTTCTAGATCATAGCAGGTTACGCAACGGAATAAAAAAAGTTAAAAGAAAGAGTTTTTTCATTTAATAATCTTCTGATTACCAATTGTTTAAAGTTGTAATAAAAATAGTATATAATGAAACTAAAATATATTATTTAATTTAAGTTCAAACTGTCCCTTAAAAGACCTATAAAACTTTATTTTTCATAAAATAACGTGTGAAGGATTTTTTTTTTCCTAATGGCGCGGCACAAATGCCACAAGCATTGCAAGGGGTCGCCAATTGATGACTATTTGTGAAGGGGCACCCAATGGGCGGTCTTCGCTACCCCTAACAGGGACAATACATCCATGCCTAGTCCGGGATTCGAACACACGCCCAACCGTGTAGGAGTCAGGGACGCTAACCCCTACACCGTCTGGGCGGCAGGAAAAAAATTATTTTATTGATAATTAGAGGAATCTATTTTTAGGGTATGTTTAAGAAATAATTAAATTTCTTCAAAAGCATGAAATTTGCAAATAACACGACATGAAAATTTTAAGGGTCAAGTTTCGAAGTGATACCTGAGAAAACATTTATATTTCGTCTCGCGTAAGACACTTCTAATCATTTTATAAATCACATATCATGTGACTTGTATAAACTTTATTTTAAATTAAACATAAAATTATAGGCAGTTATTGTACTTAATGGACAGTTCGTACTCAACTGTCACAGACAACACAAAAAATATGACGCGCTTAACTTTCTTTTTTTATTGAAAGAAATAGTTATCAATTTTTAGGGTTGGGTTAGGTTGTGGAAATTAAGGCCGATTGACTGCACTAGGGTCCTAGTCCTTATAAATTTTTAGGGTATGTTTAATAAATAATTATTATTTTTTCTAAAAATGTCAAATTTGCAAATAACATAACCAGAAAATTTAAAGGTCAAGTTTAGAAATGATATCTGAAAACATTTACATTTACCCTCCGCAACATATTACTTGTAAATTTCATGTGATTTGCATAAACTTTATTCTAAAATCGCTGCAACACATCATAGTGTAAGAAATTATCGTAAGAAATTAATGTAAGAAATATCGTTTTTAGCATTCATGTTCATAATCTTTCTTTTTGTACTAAACCGATGACGCTTTGCAAATTTGTAATTCATTTTCCCCCTTTTTTGTACCATTTTTGTGATAAGAACGCTAACTTCGCCGTTTTCCACCTTGTGACGTTGTAAGCGATTGCATCTAATAGCACACAGTCAGGTTAATATACCTAGACACCATTTTAAAGACCATAGCTGCAGTTGTTCAGTAGTGAGAAATGTGGGAACGGGCTTTAGTTGGCAACCCTTTATAAATATAATGTAATATAATTGTAGAACGTAAGAGAAACAAACGATCGAATGCCAAACTTATTCCTCAGATACAAAAATTATGTATCTAGGTATAGTTAAAAACTATATGAATAACCATAGGAAACAAAAATAGTACATATTATAGGGGAGACTGATGCGCAGTGGACCGAGGGGCACAGTGGACCATCCCTATTTAAATCTCTTAATATTTAACTATTTTAGTTTATATTGAGATCCATAGATGACAGCATGGTACTACTTGTATACATTCAAAAAACCACATGGTAAATGGTAAGGTAGACATTTTATACAATTTTTATGTTTTGAGCTGCTCAAAGTAATTTTTCAAGCTTGAAGTTTTTTTAACTTTATCAGGACTTGACTATTGACTACAAATATTGGATAGTTGTTAAGAAAGGGTAAGATATTGTTATTTTTAAATTTATAAAAATTATTAGCATATTTATAGTCTATATATAATTTTAATATTATTATTTGTTTTGTCTGGACATGGGGCACAGTGAACCGCCTTCCAGTGTGCCTAAAAGTCCAAATTATATTTAATACCTTATTTATTTTAGTTAAATTTACATATACAAATATAATGTGACTCAAAATAATTAGTAAAAAAAAAAATAATAATCTTAATGTTATAATAAAATAAATTTCTGAAAAAGGAAAATAGTAGAATGGTAGTATAATAATTATGAATGTCTAAATTTAATAACTATTTGAATTGTTTAATATTAAAAAAATAAATAAAATGATTATGCGATATAATAAACAGTAGGTTATATAAATTTATTGTTTTTTTTTTTTTTTTTTTTTTTTTTTTAGAAATAACATGTAAAAGATAAAAGCAGAATATTTTAGTTAAACTTATCTCACAAATATAATGTAAAGTATTAATATTTCAAAATAATTAATAAAAATGTTTGAATAGTAATATAATGTTTAATTATATATTTCATAATTTTTATAACTATATAACATTAATAAACAAATTAAAAATATATCTTATTGTTTTTAGTGATGGTACGTAAAAGACAACGGAAATCTGATATAGGATTATTCCTCTAATTTGATTTCTTATTTATTTTGATTTCCTTTAAATTTTGGTAATTTTATTTCATGAAAATGTTCGAATTATGTTATTTAGACTAGTATTGCATAAGAAACTAATTTTAGAAGAAAAAAAAATGAGTAATTTATATTAATTGAGCATGAACAACAGAGGTTGGTCCACTATGTGAGTGCACACAATTTATTTTTTTATTCATAATGTTTTAGAAGTATTGTTATAAAAAAATTAGGACATGTCAAGAAAGATTTAAAGAATGTTTGCTAATTTTTTTAAATACCTTGCTTTTTTATGTTTGGTGAAAAAAATTTATAAGTGTAAAAGTGGTCCACTGTGCCCCTGTCTCTCCTATACATATTTAAGAAAAAATCCTCAAAAACGCCGCAAAAAAAAAAAAGAAAAAAGAAAGAAAGAAAAGTTATATTGTTGTGGGTTAATGCCAATTCTCTATTTTAGGGGCTTAGGCACGAGTAGAATGTTGGGTCTTTCTAAAGGGTCCTAACCCAGAAAAAAAATGAGATCCTCCTAATGAACTGTGAACGTTTTTCTTAGTTAAATTAATCTATTTTATGTATTTATATCTTCTTAAATTAAACACGTAAAATGAAAAACTTAATTTTTTCTTAAACATGTACCAAATTAATTCAATACATACTAATCGATAAACATGTACTATGAGAAATTCAACATTTCATTGTTATCACAATAAATGAACAAAAACACTTTTTCGACACTTTTGCTAAAATGTCTGCTTATTTATTTATTTATTTATTTATTTATTGTCACTTTGGAATTCTCATCTAAAAAATAATATTTCCGAATATTACAGTACTTAACATTTTTATGTATAAAATCTGAATAAATTATTTAATGCCTTAAAACTAGTCGCAAGCACTAAAGAAATTTCCCTTGGGTGCATTCTAATATTCATTTTAATGCTGCGGTCGTAAAGGAAATGTTATTTTATAGAGGAATCAAATCATTCCAAATGTAGAGCTAAGCTATTTTAGGCAGTCCCTTGCATACTGAAAATGTTAGGAAGGTAAAATTAGCAGATAGTGTAAAATAAATAAATAAATAAATAAAAATAAAGTTAATGCGACTTTAACCCTTGGAGAAGCTTTAGGGAAATTTTTATTAACTCAAAGCTAATGGGAGAATAGATTTCTTTAAGGGTAATCGAAACTGAAAAATGTATAACATTTGGATTATTAACAAATGTATGCACAAAAATATTCACCCTGCCACGAATATCGAAAGAAAAACGGTGACTGAATAATTCCACAAAACACATTTACTTTACGATGCACATATAGAAAAAAGTGTTATTACTTTTCTTTCTTTATACATAGCTCTCTAATGGTAGAAACGCGAAGTCATATATATAAATATATACATAAAGAACAAAAAGACTAAAATCACCAATAGGCCGTAACTTCTTCTGTTTATTGTTGTAGAACTACTCATTGTACAATAAGAAAACGATTTGTGGCTAGCTAGAAAAGCGACCGACATGAGTGAGGTAGTAAATATATTATTCACTGTAATGACTTGATCCTGCAGTTTATTGGATGGCTGAAGAAGGAAGGTAACGTGATCCATTGGTAAAGGCCTCTAAAAAAATTGGTTGTCCTTCACTTGGAAAAAAAAAAAATCTAGGTTTTTTGGATTGAAAAGAAGCAAATTCTTCGCTTCACCTTTCGTAAGAAAAGTACTAGGCATACTATGTAATGATTGAAAAAGAGGGAAGAAACCATTAACACCCCTGCTTTCACCCATCGAAAACACATTCAATGACTAGCGGTTCATTTTATAGAAGTAGTCATACCCTTGTCGATCACGTCGTGTAATACAGAGTTCACGATAAGGAAAGAGAAAACGGAATTTGAAAAAAAATATATAAAAACTTGTTAGAAAAGGTACTAACTGAGAAAAAATTGAGCAATTGCTGAAAGGGAAAATGTAGGTTTTGGAAGTTATCTATTTCACTTGAAATGGAAAAATGGAAAAGTAAATGTTCACAGAAGATCTACCAGGAAGAAGCTGTATTTCAGATCTTGAATGCAGAATTTTATAATAAGTTGCTTAACTGTAAATAAAGAGAAATGCAGTATATGTCGGACATCACTATCTAACGCATTCTGTACTTACTAAAAAAAAAAAAAAACCTCTATATCTTTTTGGTTGGAAATGGTAAATGGAGGAAATGATCTTTTCATTTTCAAACGTGCAATTTCTGTCATGTCCATTTTTATCGGGCACTTTCTATCATTTTATTCTGAAAGAGGAATAAATTTCATGGGAACATTTTCCTATACACATTTACAGCAGCAAATAGTTTGTACGAAAACTGCAGCACCCTCTACCAAATATTTAATGGATATTAAAATATTTAAACTCAAAAATAAAAAAGTAATTAATAGATTAATTAAAATTTTATTGAATGTGCAGGGCTTCTTAATATTTTGGGTGATATTTTGTTAGTGACATAAGATTTCGACATTCAAGATTACTTTATTTTTAATGCACTTTAACAAAATAAACTTAAAGAATGTCAAGAGTAAATCAATAAATTCTATTTTAGATTAGTTCATTATTTTCTGATGCTCCCTGCTCGCTCCGCTCACCAACCCCCAAGGAAGGCGCTTATTAACCCCTGCCGCGCTCTGTCCGCGTATTCGCTTCTTTGCCTTTCACTGAATAGGAAAAATAATCGTGCATAACACAAGACAAAAGCAAAAATATGTTATAGAAATATCCATATTTAATGTCAAACTGAAATACATAATATTAATACCATTTTTAAAATTAAATATATGCTAAAAATCAGTAAACCTATTTTTTTCTAATGCCTGTACTTTTTACTATTGCATTTTTTAGTTAATTTAGGCCAGTATATAATATTCTCTGTACGTTTTTAATGTACAGCTAGATGATAATTTTACACATTCGAAAATACTTGAAAATAAAAAAAGTTTATTAGTTACTTTTACATTTCTCCGGCGCAAAATTTATTGGCGACAGCAATAGAGTAATGGATAAAAAGTTAATTTGTAACTTAGATTTATTTATGTATTTATTTATATTAATTTAAAGTTAATTTATATTCGTTATTATGGATTTAATAAAATAACTGTTATATTTGTTATGGGACAACACTTTTAAAAGCAATATTTCAGGAAATTTACTTCTTAAAAATATAAAAATAAATAAGAAAACAGTCGTGTTTCCTTAATTTTCTTCTTATTATTAGTCAAAGTGTTTTGAAACAGTTACTCTTTCTTAGGTGCTTGGTGATTGTCGTTGTCGATTGTATCATTTTTGGCGACTTTATCGCCTCCGCCGACGAAATGGAAAAGTATATAATACATACATAAAAGTACATAACACAGTATATAATATTCTATGTATATTTTTTATGTACAGTAGATAATAATTTTACACATTCGAAAATATCTGAAAAGAAAAAAGTTTATTATTATTATTTTAATTTGGAAAAACCTCCTATAGCTTCAATTTTTAATTATCTTCTATCTACTTCTTAAATTAACGAAAAATAAAATCTATTCGATTGATTATAAGAGATTTAGTTGATGATTTCTTTTCTTGCCATAATTAGAAATATGAAATGGTTCATAAGAATGTCTAATTCATTAATATTAAAAAATTATCAATGCTAAATTAGAAGATCCATTCGTTTATAAATGAGTTTGAATTTAAATCTAAATATTTTTATGCCAAAATATAGCCGAAGTATTTTAAAATATGTTTTTAAATAAAAAAAGGTAAATACACTTTAAAGACAAAAAGAAACGAACAGTCAAGACATATTTCCTTATTCACACAAAAACAAAAAACAAAAAACACACACACAAAAAAAAAAATAAGTTTATAAATAACATAAGAAATAGCCAGTAAGAAAATTAATTTGTTAAAAGTAGAGAGAAAAAAAAGGATATTTGCAGACGACATAGGCAATGACATTTATTTAATTTTTTTTTACACCATTGATCACATTTTTATTTTTCTGTTGAAAATGACGTAATAACAGACATTATTTGTAAGATGGCGAATAAAGTACCTTTATAAACCAGATGTTTATAATTAATAACTTCGTTAATTAAGATAATATAAATTCCTAACTGTGACTGAAATGTCTACCTTGAAGTATTCCGCACACATTGATACCTCTCATGATGCGGAGAACCCTGTCCTCCGAGACAGGGATGAGGTCACAGATAAAAAAAATTGACGCCAGCGACAGTACCTTTTTTTTAATATATAGAGAAAACAGTTCTAAAATATTTAGTATTATTACTTTTGAATTCTAATATAAGGGATAAAATTTGTACGAATAATATGTTACAATTAATATTCCTGCTTAATTGCTAGAGAATTTTCATTTAAATTTCATAACAACACATGCCATAGTCAGAGCACTCACATACAGACAATTATACTTCAAAAATTGTTATAAATTTTGCTTAAAAGAGTTTAAAGACTATGTTAATTAATTTTTGTCAAGATTAGTCATAAAGAATTCAATCGTTCTTATCAAAAAAAAAAAAAAAAAAAAAAAAAAAAAAAATCAAGGTTTCTGAACAGTGTTCAGCTTTGATGTCAGCAGTGAAGTACAATATTTTTAAAATGTATTTTCAATGGTGAAAAGCAAATGATAAAATAACTTAAAGTTAAATATGTATAAAGTAATAAAATTTCATTCTATAATGTATTTATTTATTTTAATTAATTAATTTATATTTCTAAGGCACTATGGCCCTTCACCAGAGATCCCACGTGACACAAATACAAATTTACAAATAGATCATAATATTTTTTTTATGCGATATTTTGTCCCGTGATATTATGTTCGGATCCCAAATTAATATATCATCATCACTAAACTCTACTTTACTTATATCATTTAAAAAAATGATTTAATTTAAAAATAAAATAAAATGTCCAAACTTTAAGTTAAATGAGCTTGATTCATGAGAACATTTTATGGCTATATTATAGTGGCATTTTTTAGGTTAATCTATTGCAATTTTTTTAGAAAGCAAGAATAGCAATATTAATACCATACACTTGGATTTACGTTATACTTCTAAATCCATTCATGTACACGGATGAAATACTTATTAGTATTCTCTTTTAGGTGTTCTTATTTTTATTTTTATTTTTTTACTTCTTGATTTTATTTTTTCCAGCTAAAGGTAAACAAGATTATTAACAAGATTATTAAAGGTTTCAGATTATTATATATATATATATAACCCTTATTTAACAAAACTCATTCTATTATGACCCATTAAAGCTATTTTCTTAATTCTAATATCTAGTATATTCTATAAAACTAGTTTACAGTTTCAGAATTCTTTAAACCAATTTAATTTTACCCTTATGATAACTGAAAAAATAAAAAAGTTTTTTTGCAATAGCAAAAATATTATAATGAATACGTTTGATCGCAGTTACACAACAGATTAGGTTGGTTAGTTGGTTGGTTGGGTTTTACGTCGCACTAGTGCGGCTCAATGGGCAATTGGCGATGGTTTAGGACTCAACACTAGAGGTGGTCCGGAGACATGCCATCACGATTTTGATCCTCCACGGAAAGGATGGCTCTCCTGCTTCGGTGATTCCCAAAGGTTACAACAGATCAGGAGAAACGCATTTCGATTAAGTTAGCAGATACATTCAGGTTAATTCAGTAACTTAGCTAACAAAAACAAAAAAAAAAAAAAGTTTAAGGAAAAAATGAATGATAATATTTTATTAATTAAACCAATTTATTTATACAAAAATATAATTCTTTTAAAAAGTTTTATGTGAACAATTTTTAAAGTTTTCATTATTTAATAAAAATATTTTCAATTCTTTTTTCTTTCTTTCTTTCTTTCTTTCTTTTTTTTTTTGAGGAAAATAAAAGTAAATAAATATAAAATAAGGCCGTAATTTTACTTGCAGCTTCATGCATTTATAAATAATGATATTATAAGGAAATTATATCATAGTTTAAATAACTTTAAAAAACGCTCATTCTAAAAAAAAAGAAGAAAAAAATCGTACCTTAATAAAAACATGAGTATTCCCACGGCAGTATTAAACTATTGATAACTGAACCCTTACTTTGGACATAAAATAATGCCTGAGACTTAAAAAAAAAAAAAAAAAAAAAAAAACTCGGAAAATTCTTAAAAATTACAGCTCCACTTTTCTAAAGAATTTTTCAGGATGCTTTTATTTTAAACATCTTTGCATTATCCTGGAATCCTGGAATGAGGAAAGGTTACTAAAAATTAATGGCCGGATGGCATATCACGTTTTGTAAGAACGTTTATAATTTGTTACGAGAACGAACTTTTTAAACGCCATTTTTGGAACAGAGAACAAAAGACAGCAGCTCGACTTTTCCAATAAAACTGTAGCTTCTCCCCGGAAGTACTTTTGATAGCCCTATCTATTTGTAAAACCTTCGCTAAACTAAGATTGAACTAACCCTAAAAAAGTGGAATGTTGTGGTTTATTTTACCACTCATAAAAAAAACTGACTAAATAAAGTACAAGAGTTGATAGGTTCTATTGTTAAACGTGTTTAACTTACCGTCTATGGAATTCTAAGAATGAAGCGTAAAATTAAGAGTTTTCGGGGATGAATTTTGTGGAACAACAGGAGTCTGATTAGAGAACGTGAATGCTTTGTGTTGTAGAATCTTAAGCCTTCTTTGCAATAGCTTCAAAGATTTTTTTTTTTTTTTTTTTTTACTGTGAAACTATGTATTCTTCGTTGATCTTTCTAAACTTAATTAAAATTGGCAGAGGAACAAAACTAAGAACAATAAGGGTAATTTCATTTCTGTAAAAGTTCAGTGTCTCTTCTTTTGGTTTTTAATGCACATAATCATAGTGCTAAAATTAATTATAAATTTTATTTTTTAATGTTAACATATTTCTTTCGTCTAAAAACTAAATAAATAGGAAGCAAAATTTGCTATAAGTCATTTTAAAACTCTAGTATTTTAACCCTTTTTTCTATCTCTCTTGACATTAAATGATGAAGAGTTGAGAAAATTTAAGTAGTTGTATCCAGAAAAAGTGCGTTGAGGTTGAGTGGGTTTTACATCGCACTAGGATTACTCGATGAGTGCTCGACGGCTGTCTCAAATTCATTTCTAGTAGTGCACGAAAAAGTTGAAATGACATAAAGTTATCCCAGCTGTAGTGTCGTGCCCCCACTAAATATAAAACAAGATCACACCGCGTAATATAAGTTTTATGTCACTAACACTTATATTATCATTTTGATGTATAAGACCACCAAGGCAGTGGCGTCGCGTGAATGATGTTTTTGGTGATCTCTATGCGAGTGGCTGGAAACAGTGCATTGTAATGGAATATGTATTTATCTTATTGGTTGATTCGCCTTTTTTATAGAACAACGTAGGTATGACGGCATTCCAACAGTCAATCAGGTGAACGAACTTTCCATGATAACGGACTGTTTCTAACCGCACATATGGAGATGACCGAAACGTCACTCACGCGACGCCACAGCACCAAGTTATTATTTTCTCTGTAGGACTTTCATATTTTTTAAAGTTGAGCACTATTCTAGAAAAATTAGTCTCATTGATACTGTAAGGAATTATATTCGAATATTAGAAAATAATATATATATCCCAGCAAAACCTATACTGATGGGCTTGTTCTGACCTACAGCTGGCTTCCTACACTTGCCATCTTCAGTTGCAGGTTGCCACATGTAACTGAAGCAGTGGTCGCTTACGGCTGCCAGTCAGTGGCCCAGAAAAGGTGAAAAGGTCGGCGGCCCAGAAGTGGCATAATAACAGCTGGCCTTTTCTAGGCTAACATCATATTTGCCATGTTGCACCCACAATTTATAAGGCCGGTACCGGACCATCACTTGCAATTCGAATACATAGAGGAAGGGCGCTTTGATTCACCTTCTGTTGATTTGAAATTCCCTCTCATTTCGCTTCGTCATTTCGTGCCAAGTCTGCAGCCTGCAAGATACGAAAAGGTTAAATCTCACAAGAAGTATAAGAGTAAGTGATTCAGTTTTTAATTTGGTTTTGTGTTTTCTTTTTTAACATCATTTTTACAAGCCTTTGATTTCAAAATCATTATTAAAATATTAGGATTTCAGGGAATGTATAGAAAATATTTCGCTGGTCTATTTAAAATGAATTATGATAGTCGTTAATTTTCTAATTATATTTTTGTTATTTGTTATTATTATTATTTTAATAGGGCTAATGAAATTATGGATCCTAGTACTTTATATTTGTATATTGTAGATGTGGGAACTCAGTAGGACAATTATAAATTTATAACCTTTATTTTTTACTTATTTTTTCTTTGCTCTACATGTATAAGAAGAAAGTATTTCATTCGTAAAACTTTTTTGGTTATTTTACACGTTTGCGGTGTTCTGAACATGATTTGACCTCATTTTAAAAAAATATCTGTCTGTCTTTGTGCGCATCAGTAATTTTTTGAACTCTAGATCTCATGGACAATTGAATGAAATTTAACTAAACTTGATATTTATTTGAACCTTTACTTAAATTGGTGTTGATTACATTTGAGGATAAATCATGCAAAATGTTACGTTTTCATCGAAATTTTTCATAATTTTTAACATGGCAGTATGGAACAAAAATTTGCATAAATATGTTCAATGAGAATTAACTTTTAAATGTGAAATAAAATAGTTAGCCAAGATTTTTTTTTCTTTTTAATCTAGAGAGAGTCATTTGAAAAAAAAAAATACATTTTTACTATAGTATGTGGCATTTAAAAAATTCCCGTACGTTAGAAATATAAATGGAAAATGAAGTATTGCCATCAATTAACTAAAAGGGAAATAGCAAAAAGTATAATCAAAAGAAGTATTAGATTTTCTATTATATCCCAAAAAAGCATTACCCAGGCATTAAAAAAGTTCCATTTTTTCTACCAACAGTATTTCCATACAGAATTTGTATTACATTTCTTATATTAATTTTGTGATTTTCTAGAGCAGAAATATTTGTTGGAAATTATTCGTGGCAAAAAAGCAAAACTCTTTCATTCCTGATTACCAATATGATTCAAATAGTCAAAAATCGAGAAGATAGTCCTATACTACTAAAGCTGTATCAATTTATTCATATTTCATGAATAACAAGAATAGTATTATCTTTTAAATTGTGAAATTATTTTTATTATTATTTAAATACAGATAGCACTCACAAGCTAATAAAGTTTTCGCTGCATGTGAGGCTAAATAAAATGTGAGGCTAAATAAATAAAATAAAATAAAATAAATAAATAAAATCAAGAAGATAAAATTAAATAATCATTTAGATTAGAATAACTTTCTGACAAATAACATGTACTTATCACGGATGTTAATTTTTGAATTACTTTATTATCATTATTGCTATAATTATTATTATTACATTATTGGATCATAAATTGTGTATCCCGTTTACATTTTTTATAATTTAAATCATCACGTTTGACTACTAAACTTTAAATGAGTAAGACACACTGTAAAGTATGATTATAAATTTTATAAAACATTTATCCACTGTCTCTGTAATTTTACAATGGTTTTCAATTAAAAGTAAATAATCGAAATTCTTTACCCTCATCCCGTATTTTTATTTTTTCAAATTTTTTCATATCTCAAAAAAAAAAAAAAAAAAAAAAAAAAAAAAGAAAATGCTACTCTCTTTAGAATGAAATATAAATCATTAATGTACTCCTGCTACTAAATGATTAAAATAACAGCCATTAAATGTGTATATAAAATAGATTTTTTAAAATCCTCTTTAATTTTCTCTGTAATTTTAAGTAAGATTTAAGATAAATGATTCCCAATACTTATGAAGAAATCTTTAACAGGGCAACTGAAAACGTCTTACGTCTTTATTTAATAAATTCATCTTAAAGTAAACCAAAGTATAACAGTGTAATACGAATGTATTAGCTTTTAATAAGAATATTTACAGTAGGAGTAGACCAGACGGCCGCAGAGGCTTCCTGTCCAAGTACTATCTTTGAAGGGTTGGGTTGTGGGAATTAAGTCCGATTGGCTGCGTTAAAGTCTTAGGCCTGAAGAGGGGGGGGGGTTGCCCTCCGTCGGGGTCTTTCTAAGGGGGTATTCAGAAAAATGCAATTAAAGTTTTGAGTAGGTTGGTTGTAGGGTTTAAGGCCAATTGACCACGCTAGGATCCTAGGCCTATAGGTGGAATGCCCTCCATGAGGGGGGGGGGGGCTTTCTAAGGGGTCCTAGCTCGTATTCATGCGAGTTTCGGAAATCTACGGAAAACGACGGAAAACCACGGAAATCTACAAACCACTAGGCGGACGAGCGCGACCTGGGATTGAACCCGGTACCTCACGTCTACCAGTTTTGAGCATAGAACCGCTCGGCTGCTAGTGGGACTCTATCTTTGAAGGTAGCAACAGCAAGCGTTTATTTGTTCAGAGAACAACGAACTTCCTTAAAAGTAATTTTTTTTGGAAAGTTTTATTTTATTTTATTTTATTTATTTTAAAGGTGAATTTGAATCTTAAATTTTAAACTGCGCTATAAATAATCAACTTATCAATTAATTTACTTTCTGATTAAAAAAAGTAATTCATAACTATAGATGAATTAGTTATTTAGATAAATTAAAAAAAAAAAAAAAAAAAAAAAAAAAAATAGGTTTTGAGCCAGTTTAGGATTGCTTTCCGGGACAATGCATGAGTGTTTATTTTAAATTTGGATGACAGAAAAAGCATGAGTAGAAAAAATGCTTACATATATAATTTGATAGTAAAAAAAAAAAAAAAAAAAAAAAAAAAATGAAGCATATTGGTAACATAGATTTAAAATCACACATTTATTACAGCAAAAAATGCACCAAAGAATCCCTATTAATATTAAAAATCTTTGTAAATAAACGCGATAATTGATAAAAAACATCACAACAGTTGTTTCGTGTGGAAATAATACCATGACTCTCCATTAAGGGAACAAAGTAGGCACGAGTGTAACAATGCACTTTTGCTGCACACGTGTCCACTTTTGATCCCCTGACTAAGTGTGATAGTGGCGACAATTGTTGACAGTTTTTTTTTTTTTTTTTCAATTTATGGTGTATGTCTTACAAAGATTTTTACCACGCACAACTTATAATTTTATTCTTTAGAGTCAGAACTCCGTATTTATTCTGTTTTAAATCCCTTTTAAGGGGGGTACTTAAGTTGAAAATTGTTCTTTCAAATTAGTGTCTTAGAGTTATTAAAATTTGCTTACACATGCTTTGAAATGTATCAGTATTAAGCATATTAAAATTTCTGGAAAACTATTTAAATAAATATTCAAATTCAAAATTTTCAAATTTTGAAAAGATTTTAAGTGTTTTATGCGAGGAATCTTTTAAATTCCCCGCTCTTTCCCTGATATTATCGTATTATAATGTATCAATATATTCTAAAGATATTTGGCTTTTACTTGGGTTGCATTAACCAATAAGTTTTTTTTTTTTCTTTTGTTAGAAATAGTTTTATATTTGACTGTTAAAAATTAGTATGAAAATTTAGCACATGAATATAAAATAGTTTTTGAAAACAAATTTCTCAGTCAGTTCACAAAGTAATACCCAAATATATTTAGAAAGTTTTGATAAGTTATAATGATGTAAAATTGAGTGTGAAATTTAAAAATTATGCTGCATGGAATATTTATTTATTTATTTATTTATTTTAATAGTTTTTGAGATATTTTAATATACTTAATATTGATACATTTCAAAACTTCTGTATGCATTCACAACTCTAAGAAAGAAATTTGAAAGAACGATTTTCAATGTTTACCATCTACTTAACTCCGGTTTAAATATTTTATTAAATGTTCTCTATATTGCATACTTAAATAAGAAAATTTTTGTTTGAATATTTTATCTATTCGCTAACTTGTTCATTACAAAGAATTTAATAGAAAAATATATTTGCACAGAAAAAAATAAAAATCATAAATTTACTTTTAATGAAATCGGATCGGCTGAATATTTCTCATGCTGTACTAGAAATCCTAAATTTATAAACATAGTCTTAGTATCAAATGCTTGTAAAAATTGAATTAAATTATAAAAACAGTGGGTGATCAAATTATTAGATTTTTTTTTCTTCTCATTTTGACATTTTTTTCGATTTTCTATAAAAATACTGAACGAAATGTCGTTGAACGTTTGACATGCAAAGAACATTTAAAAACTTATATTTTTCACTATCGGCTTCGTCCAGAGTGCAGTTAGGGGAACAACCACAAATAATAGAAAACCACAAATACTTTGGATCACCCTGCATCATAAAAGGCTAAAAATGACTTGTAACTTTAACATATTGTTAACAATAATTGCATAATTGCAATTGTTAACAATAATTGCATTTGTTAACATATTGTTAACAAATATAAACAATATTTGCTTTTTTTTTTTTTTTTCCTTTTCTGAAAATTAATTAATGTAAACTATTTAGACAGATATATATATATACATATATATATATTTATTTTTTATTTTTATTTATTTATTTTTTTCAAAAATTATTAATTTTTTTTTTACTTATAAAAAGAATGAATTTTAATAATCTTCTCCATAACTTACAGAAAAATTGATTAAACACTAGAAAAATTTTATTCTAAAACATAATATTCACACGTGTAATATTCGGTGAGATATGAGCATTTACAGAAAGTATTTTTTTACTGCCTGTACGCGAAAAAATACAAAATATTTCATTATATAGGTTAAAAGTTAGATATATTGGGCAACTTACGTCAAAAGTTCATTTCAATAGAGTAAAAGTTAAGCAAATTGCTGCCAAAAAACGAGCTAGATTTTACGTATTCTTAAGAGTTGAAATTTCATAAGGGGTTTTTCACATGTCAAGCATTTAATTTGAAGATCCAATTATTTCAAATGCATTTCAGAATTTATTTTTTGGGAAAAACACCTTATGGACATGTAACTCTAACATATTTTTATTTATTTACTGCGATTTGTGAGTTCTTAAGGGGATTTTCACAAAAAAGAACTTTTGTAACGTGGTTGAAAATATCAAAAATTTAGCTTGTTCTTTTGCCAATAATTTGCTTAATTCCATTGAACTAAACTTTTGTTAGAAGTTGTCCAATATATATCTAGCTTCCATCTTGCGTAATAAAAAATTTCCTACCTTTAGCGCATGCTCAGTAATATATGTATATATATTCAATATAAATGCTCAAAATCAACGACTGTTACACGTATGAATTTTATGTTTCAGGATAATGTTTCTTTAATGTTCTGTCAATTTTTCTGCAAGTTTTGTAAAATTTTATGGAAATCCCCACTTGTTACAAGGAAAAAAAATAAAAATGGTCTTTGAAAAATAAATAAATAAATAAAAATAGATAAATAAATAAATAAAGTGAAAAAAAAAATGAAAACCGTACAAATATTGTATATAGTAAGTGCAAAAATGTGTTAAAGTTACAAATCATTTGTAGCTTTTTATGATACAGGGTGTTCCAAAGTATTTTTGTTTTTCTTTAATTTATAGTTGTTCTCTAACTGAACTCTGGACTAATCGATAGTGTAAAATATGAGTTTTTAAATATTTTTTAGATGTCTGAAGTTCAAGGCCATTTCGCCAACTATTTTTTTTAGAAAATCACAAAAAAAAAAAAAAAAAAAAAACTAATAATCAACTGTTACTACAAAATCAAATTAAATATTGGATGCATAGAATCTCTAATAAAGCTCTAATAAAATTTGAAGTATCACATAAATAAATAAATAAATAAATAAAAGTAAAATACTAGCCATGACCAAATCACTGTTGGCCCATTAATGGGAAAATATAAAGAGCCAATGAAAACTGCCGGCAGTAATATAATTATTTATGTTTGCCACAACTGGCCCACTGAAAGCTGCCGGCAACAATATGAAAAAATTATGTTTGCCACCAGGCGGCCCAACACTGGCCCACTTACGATTTCTAACCTAATGTTAGTTGCCAACAGTGACCAGTAAGCAATTTGCAATCTACAGCTAGCTGCTAGCAATGACCCGTCACTGGCTCATTGGCTTATTCCAATCGTACTGCAGGCTCAGCAGTGGATCGGTCAAATGTGGTCATCTACTGGCCGGCGTGACGAATTCCCATCTATACCGTTAACTTTTGCCACTAGCGGACCAGCTGCAGCTGCTGTTGACAGCCAACACTTGGCCTCGTATGGGCCCATTATCTCAGGTTTTGCTGGTACATATATATATCAATTTATGCCAATCATTTCTTTTACAGAAATAACTCCCACCTCCTGTTCATACGTTGGGTGTAGTAATTAGTTTTAAAGAGTGTTTCGTCGAATCGAATGTATAACTGTGTCCGGTAAATAATACCATTATTCACCACAATATTTTTTATCATTATCTATCACCTTTTACCATTAGTCGGGCAATTAACTAATGCCAGCAGTATAAAATTAATTCGTCTTTTGACACGATGCAGTCGTCAACACATTTTCGTACTTCGTGCACTATTCGGAAGTGTACAGAAGACAGGCATTGTGAAGCAATGAAACTAATTACAGTCATAAAGGACTATGTCGGGACTATACGCCCGGTATTCCGAAACAACCCAGAAACGTGTTACTAACACATCCTTGACTGGTTTCGCAACATGAGGACTTGCACTATCATGAAATAATTTTACGGGCGCAAAACGTTGCTAGTAAAGGGAAATTTTTGGCTGATTTACCGGTTCAGTCGCAGCAAATACTGCTTATAGCGTTTATTAATCCCACTTAGACAGTGCCTCAATAGTTCGCAAGGAAAAACACTATTCATATTCCACCAGATGCATAGCAGAACATTTTTGCAGTGAATGATTCGTTTTGGTTTCAATGTTGTTGCTTTGCCGAGATTCACCTAATGCCTTTTGGATTTCTGATTGTCATAACATATCCATTTTTCCTCTTCATAACGATTTTCTACAAAAAATAATTTTTGTGTTACTATTCAGCAGATTCATGCGCTTAAGACGCTCTTTGTTTCTCCAGCTGAATACATGTAGCACCCACCATCTCGACTTTTAAATTGTCTCCATACCGGGAAAATGATTAGAAATCGTTTTTGTGATACTGTTAATTCTTCAGCAACTTCATTTTATGTTTCATATGTATCTTTATTCATCAATGCTTTTAAATTTTCATCACCGCTACGTCTTCGATCGTAACATCAAAATCGCCTCCTTTAAAACGTCGAAACCCACATTTGCATGTGCTTTTCCATAAGTTTTTCCCCTCGAGAACCAAACAGATTTATTGACAGGCTTTTACAGATTTTTTTCCTTAGTGAAATTTTTAACGAACGCAATGACGAAAAAAAGACTTCTGAAATCTATAACCTTTAAAATTTCAAATTAACTTTCAGGTTTTTCCCAACTTCTATGCCGCCTTTATAACTATAAACCAATTCCTATCATATGGCACAAACACGGTCCATTGATCGGTATGCAATTTTGTAGCAGAGATTACACAAAAATCGTTTTAAAAATTACTATTACACTCAATATAATGATTGTAAAAGCCGAAAGCAGTAAATGCAAATTCAAGTATTTGCTTAAACTTTTAATTATCTTTAGTGCTTCTAGATTTAAAGAGTTATTGCAATATCTGATACAATATAAATGTTTTAAAAACAGTTGCTCAAGCTCTTAAGAATAACTCTGATTGCAATGATAAAAACCATATGATTTGAAAGATAAAGTACAGTCGGCAGCAAAATTATAGAAGCACACATCCACATTTTTCCTACTTTTATTTTATTTTTTTAGTTTGGTCGCTAATTTTTTTCATCAACTTACTTTTTTATAAACAACATAAAACTAAGATCAGAACTCAACAAATATTTAGTTAAAATATTCACGAATCCGATATTTTCTTCGTATATATGTATATATATATATATAGAAGAAAAAAAAGCACCGAATCAAAGACAAACATGTAACTTTACTTGCTTATTTATTACGTAGAAACGGTTATGTGATTTCATATATAATTAATTAATATATTTATATACTTGAAATTCACATGTGACTAAATAAATAAGTCCATAAAAAATATTTTTATATATAAGTACTCGCTACGATCATAAAAAAATATGTTTTACTGAATAGATATATATTCATTACAACTTCAATGTTTCTAGGTTTATTTTGATTTTATTTTTAGGGAAGTTTAGTTTCAAAAAGAGAAAACAAAAACAGTATTAGACCTAAAAAACGTCATAATATTAGGTTTAATACTTAACAATCAGTATTAAAACTAACTGCGGAAGATTTAAAGTCACATAGAGTCACATAGTTCAGGTAATGAGTAAATGTTATGAAGCACTAAATATTTATTTAAGATACAAAACGACAAAAATATGATGTAGAAATATATTTACAGATTTTATCCTTATTACAATATTACATATCGTGCATTATTTTGTAGTGCTGATTGGGGAAGAAACTTTTTATGATTAAACTAGACAGATAAAAATAATTAGTAAAAACTAAAGTAAATGACTTTATCAGGGCTCGGTGCAGTCACTATTTTGAATACCACTATTTTTATTAAATAATCTTCGTATTATTCAATCAATGAGAAATACTGCAAACGATTACTAAATATTTTACCATGTTTTTATTAACTTCGATTCTTGATTGTTTGTGTGTTTGTCAGGGACAAATCTTGCAATCGATTTTTAACTAACTTTCCGACTAGCTAGATATTTGAAACTTTCAGGACAGCTCAGAACACGGTGACAATACATTTTTTTAATACTTTTAGTCAACTGCTTCAAGTTCCGCTGCCTTCAGCAGCGTTTATATGATTCGGCAGAGAATTTATTTAACTAACTTCCCGACTAGCTAGACATTTGAAACTTTCAGAATAGTTCAGAATAAGGTTAAAATGCATATTTTTAATACCTTTAGCCAACTGTTTCGGGTTCCCGCTGCCTTCGGCAGCGTTATCAGTACAAAGGTTGCAATCGATTTTTTTCCTAACTTTCCGACTAGCTAGACATTTGAAACTTTCAGGATAGCTCAAAACACGGTGACAATACATTTTTTAAATACTTTTAGTCAACTGTTTCAGGTCCCCACTGCCTTCGGCAGCGTTTATATGATTCAACGGAAAATTTATTTAACTAACTTCCCGACTAGCTAGACATTGAAAACTTTCAGAATAGTTCAGAACACGGTGAAAATGCATTTTTTAAATATTTTTAACCAACTACTCCGGGTTCCTGCTGCCTTCGGCAGCGTTACCAGTACAAAGCTTGTAATCGATTTTTCACTAACTTCTCGACTAGCTAGACATTTGAAACTTTCAGGATAGCTCAGAATACAGTGACAATAATTTTTTTTTTATACTTTTAGTCAACTGTTTCAGGTCCCCACTGCCTTCGACAGCGTTTATATGATTCAACAGAAAATTTATTTAACTAATATCCCGACTAGTTAGACATTTGAAACTTTCAGAATAGTTCAGAACACGGTGAAAATACATTTTTTAAATATTTTTAACCAACTGCTTCGGAATCCTGCTGCCTTCGGCAGCGTTACCAGTACAAAGCTTGCAATCGATTTTTCACTAACTTCTCCACTAGCTAGACATTTGAAACTTTCAGGACAGCTCAGAACACGGTGACAATATTTTTTTTACTACTTTTAGTCAACTGTTTCTGGTCCCTACTGTATTCGGAAGCGTTTATGTGATTCAACAGAAAATTTATTTAACTAACTTCCCGACTAGCTAGACATTTGAAACTTTCAGAATAGTTCAGAATACGGTGAAAATGCATTTTTAAATATTTTTAACCAATTGCTTCGGGACCCAGCTGCCTTCGGCAGCGTTACCAGTACAAAGCTTGCAATCAATTTTAACTAACTTCCCGGCTAGATAGCCATTTGAAACTTTTATAATAGCTCAAAACACGAGAGCAATGAATTTTTTTAACACTTTTATCCAATTGCTCCGGGTTCCCGCTGCCTTCGGTAGCGTTTATATGATTCAACAGAAAATTTAAAAACATGGTATATAAAAAGATCTTTTTATCTTGTAATTATTTATTTTAAAGTGACGTTCAAAATAGTGAATACGTCGAGTCCTGCTTGGTGTATAATTGAGTTCTATAAAACATTTAGAATTTTGTGTGGCTATAAATTGCTCTATAATTTTTCTCTAAAAAGTATTCATAATTTCTGAAGCATGCCAGAATGTCTTCATAACGTTTCATATTCCTATCGGTATTAAGAAAATGTTACTAACTTCCGTGTATCATTTCTTGAAACCAGTCAATTTTTTCTTATATTATTAAACAGGAAATATGGAAGGAAAATTTTTGAAGCAGGAACTGTCCAAACTCCAGATTTTGTGCATGAGTATAGGATATTAAGATTTAATATTAGGCAAAAACAAATTTTAATGATACAGAGTAGAGACGTGGGCAACATTGCACCACGAATTGATGCTGTATGTGAATCCTACATTGAATTAAACTAACCGAAATAAGGTTTCAATGTAATAGATTCACATAAAGCAATGAATCGAGATAAAATGTTTCACCGCCTTCTAACTGGAAATATCTTGCAGCACCAAAATATCATTTAATCTTGTATCAATAATTTAACAGTCTTCAGAAGTTTTCCTTTTTTTCCTGTTTTTAGTACCAGTATCATTTTAACTCTGTATTCAAACATACCTCTTATAATTTTTGGGTAATAAGCTGTGATTAAAATTATTAAATATGTATATATGTACGTGTATGTGTATAATTATCTTATATAAAAAGAATGAAGAGATTTTAAATATATTTTACAGCGTATCTTTTATATATATATAGATACATATATATATATCTGTATGTATACGTTTTTGTATAGTTTTTCTAGTAATAGAGGTAAGGAATTAATGCTTTTCCTCTTAAGAAAATTTTGATTTACCAGTCAGCTACAATACGACACTAGTTTTCTTCTGTATGCAAACACAACCTTGAAATTCTCGGTTAATGAGCAATATACATACATACATACATACATACATATATATATATATATTTAAGGTAATTCGGGGTAAAGCATCAGTTGGGGGAAGACGCAAGTTTGTTCCTAGCTTTTTTATGTGTCAACAGATGGTAATACTGACCAGCATGTGTGAGAATTCTTATCCCAGTGAGTGCGTGGATTGTGAACTTATCTTAATTTATCACCTTTAATCGCCGTTATTTTGGATCTCGTGAGCATTTAAGCTTGTGAGTAAAACCCTTATAATATTCGATTACTCATATTTAAAATTCATAAACAGATGTTTTATTTTATATAAGATATTAGCAATATAAATGGGTTCCTTATTCTATTATTCACATAAGGTAAGCAGAAGCGGCCTAACCTTGCAGCAATTCGAAAATAAGCGTGTGTGACATCTTCAACCTAAACTTGGGGGAAGACGCAAAATGGTTCAGAAATAAATTAAATGAATTTTTAATTTTATGTTTTATTTTATATACAGTATATATATTGTAAAATATAAATGGAATTAATAATTAAAATTAAAATATTGTAATGATTATCATTCTTGTAATATTATTTTAACAAAATTTCGAGTCTTCAGTAAGGATATCGCCTGAATACTGCTCGGAGCAAGGCAGCTACAGTAGAAAATGAAACTTCTGGGTCTTCAGCTCTAGGATTTATCCTTATAATCAACATTCAATCCCAGATAATTCTTGAGCTATCTCTGTTGGTTCCAACAATGGTACACTTGTTGCTTTCACAAACGGCGTATGTGACAATAGGCCTACACCAACAGTTGCTTCCACAAGCAGAGCTAGAGGCACTCGACTCTCACCAGCACAGAAAAGCCATTGTCTCCACTAGCCTTGCACATCGAATGCAAGAAATGGTGGCACGTAGATTGCAATGGTGATCATTTGCACTAAATTAAATGTTGTGCAGGCTAACATTCAAACTTGTATCCTTATTAGTTTTGGCAAAATAAATTTCCAAAAATTTATTTCAATTTATATATATATATATTTGTTTGTTATATATATCTTTGTAATTTTTCAATGCTTGTCTTTTTATTATTATTATTATTGTGGCCTTGCATCTTACCTCATAATTGGTGGCATCTTCCCGGTATATATGGGGGAAGATGCTACAATTACATGATATTTGTAACATTAAATTTATTAATTGTGTACCCATAAACGAATCCGGACATGATATCGCGGGACAAAATCTCGCCGGACAAAATATCGCGTCAAAAAAATAGCATGATCTATTTGAAAATTTGATTTTGTGTCACGTAAGATCTCTGGCGGGGGTGACAGGGCCTTATAAATATAAATTAATTAATTGAAGTAAATAAATAAGTAATTAAATAAATCATAGAGTTGAATCTCATTATTTTATCTATGTTTATTTTTAAGTTATTTTATCTTTTGCTTTTCACTATTCAAAATACATTTTAAAAATCGTGTACATCACTGCTGGCATTAAAGCTGAACACTGTTCACAAACTTGAATTAAAACTTTTAAAATCAATAAGCACGATTGAATTCATTATGACTAATTTTGACAAAAGTTAATAAATATAGTTTTTAAACTATTTTAAGTAAAATTTATAAAAATTTTTGTTGTAGGTTTGTCAGAATCTCAGTGCTCTGACTAAGGTATGTGTTGTCATGAAATTTTATACAACATTACTAAAAATTACCAACTCATTTTTGCTTTGTAGTCATTTACGTCGGCGATATTTTGTCCTCGCGATATTTTGTCCCGCGAGATTTTGTCCCCAACCCCACACAAACAGTGACTGTAAAAGACATTAATAACCTTACATAATTAATTAAACATTGGAGAACATAGTGTATTTTTTTTTTTTTTTTCATTATCATATCATTTCAGATTTTGGCTGGACTAAGCAAAATGTCCTTATATATGGCATCTTCCCCCAATTTGCCTTATACATATGTATATTAAATGTACATCGGATGTAAAAAACGAACAATAATTTAAAAATATTTGATAGTGTATCATTTATTTTTTTATTTATTAACTTTTTATTTTTTTTATCTGTATGCAAAAGTTTTTGAATAAATCTATCTATGAAAATAAAGAAAGGTCTCTCTCTGCGTATGTGTGTGAGCACACTATGGAGCTCAGTCCATTGACGAGTTACAAATCATAACAGAAAGATTCCTTGGACCATGCAGGAGTGAACCTCAGCAAGATATTTCGATTTTCGAACTTGAATTTAAAAAAAAATTTCAATTTTATCCGTTGATCTTTTTCATTTAGTCTCTTAAATTTTATTCCAATTGAATATTCTTTCCTGTCAGTTGTCTGTATCCCTTAGTAAAAGTTAACATTCCAATCATTTTTAATTTTTTTCAGTGTGGACGGGAAAGATGCTTCCGAAGGCAACGAGGATTCTAATCGATGTTTTGAACAATTTAAATAGCATTTTTCAAAATTCTATTTATACATTTAAAAAAAGAAATGAATTCAGATTTAATTTTTTGATAATTCATTTAAATATAGGGATTTTTGAAGCGGGCAAAAACAGCGAATTATATGATCGTTACGCTGAGGCGATAATCTAAAAATTAAATACGATTAACAATTCTATATATATGGTAAAATCAGATTAAATCTTTCTTCCAGATTTAAACATGAAAATAAATCCTTAACTTTATTTAATGACATTAAATTTGTTATATGCATAAAAATTTGATTTGACCGAAGTATAGATTAACAACTACGTGACACTGCTCATAAAATTTAGGGGAGCCAGCAAAGAAATAAAGAATATCATGCCAGGCGAGATCGCCATATGTGGACATAAAATAGGGCGAACACGTGTTTCAAAACAACGCAATACACACACACACACAAAAAAAGGAGGGGGGGGGGGGGCAAAAGTAAATTGTAGGAAGTTTTAATTCTTTGTAATGACGGAAAAGAATTGAAAATATGATTCAGAGAAACAATTTATCTACATGTAAATGACAAACAAGTTTGATTTATAAATGATACAAGATGTTTAATATAACATGTGGTCTCATTGAACTGTTAAAACTGCTGCACACAGATTTTTCATGGATGGATGTAGTTGTTAATAAGACATTGGACAATGCTGTTCCACTCTTCAATAATTCAAACATCTAAATCTGTAACAGTAAAGTAAACCTTGTTTTTATTGAAATGCTTCATTTGAATTTATCCCAAACATTTTCGAACAGATTTACATCACCTGAGCATGCAGGCCATTCCATGTACTGTTTTGATTCAGCTTCAATAATGTTCTCTTCAAGACGAGCTGTTTTAGATATGGCATTATAATGCATTAAAAGAAAGACAACACCAATTGGGGCATCTTGAGGAACGATTCGAGGTCTCAATGTTTCGTCTGCGTATTTTGATGCTGTCAAATTTCTATATTGAATAAAAATATTATACGTCCGCAATACGACCTATACATATTTCAGCCTATACCATCAACCCAGATCATCTGTAATGTGATCTTTCACAAACGAATATGTTATTTTAAGTGTCCCTCAAAGTTCAAGAAAAATGTTTTCAATTAGATTTAAAATATATGTCTTTGACAGGCTTTTTGGCCACTTGGCTATATTTCAAACAATTTTTAAGGATTCATCAAATAATAAATATATAAAATATATCAGTTAGATACTTACATTCACGCGCTTTGAATTTTCTAAAATAAACAAAAAGGGTTTTAAAATATTGTTACACCAATCTTTTTTTGTAATAATTTCACAAGAGTAAATAGAAAATCAAACGCTTAAATTTTTTCCCACTTTCGCTGGTCTTTGATAACGTAATTGTTTAATCTTTTCCTGAAAGATGTACCTAATCAAAATAATAATAACAATAATAATAATAATAATAAAATAAAAAATAACTCGAAGTTTTTCATAATGAACGTCACTGGAACTTTTCTAAAAAATTATGTTTTTTCATACGAATTGGTAGGAAATAATAGAAAAGTACTGAAAATAAAAATTTTAATAATGTTGATTGTATGCGTTGTGCTACAAAAACAAAATACTTAAATCTTACAAATTAGGTATTGAAGTTTTTAATGGTTTTCTTAAACAATATAAAACATTCATATTATAAACTTTCTATAATTAATTCTACTAGTTTGTTCCCATTTATCCCATTAAAAAAAAAAAAAAAAAAAAAAACTACTATGCCGTGGCCATTACAAAACTTTCTCCTATATTTTCTTATACAATTTTACTCAGTACAAAAAAATATATATATATATATATATATATATATATAAATAATTTTCCGTGATGAATGCAGACAATTTTTTTCATAGAAGTAAATATCCAATGAAAGTCGATTTTATGCTCTACTAACAATATCTTAAAAAGTGTACTTTTTATTTTACTAAGTTTTTACTTTTTTTTTAATGAATCAAAATCAATAACTTTGTTTCAAATTATCACAGATCAATTGTTCAATCATTCATTTTAAAGATATCGAAAAGTTTTGTTCAAAGATATTGAAATTTTGCTCCCTTACGGAGGAAGGGGGAAGGGGGGGGGAGACGGTTGCTCCTACGTGTCCAAATTTTTTTTCCTGAACGACCATTACTTTTATAAATATATATATTTTTTAAATTTCATAATGATTTGTTATAAATAACTTTAGATTTAACATTATGTACATTTACAGGAAATTCTGTTCTATTTTAAAAATATAGAAAAACAGTATGACAACGACACCTATTGGACAATTTTTACCAAAAGTTGATAGGCACTAGTTTATGTCACGATGCAACTGCACATCAATTTGTATGAAAGTTTGCGCAGTAGTTCCTGAGATACAGTTGCCACAATGCTTTTGTTACACACACAGGGAGAGACAGACACACAGACAGACATTTTCTAAAAAAAGTCAAATCGTTCTCTAGACCTCTCAAAACATGTGAATACATAGAAAAACCGATGTCGAGATAATATCTGGAAAATATATAAATAAAATAAAATGTATCAGATAAATAACATATGACCGTCACTAACGAAGTCATAAGATGTCTTGTAAACATTTCTAAACCATCGATTTTTATAAAGGGTTAAAATACGTTTCGGGACAAACTGACCCAAACGGATCACCAGAGTTAAGATTATCCGAAATGTGTATCGAAATTCAACGCTTCAATTTTATAAATAAAATAAAAGTGCTATAAATGTAAGTGCTATATAAACGTTTCAGTCGTCTAACCTAAAATATGCAGGCATTTGTTATCCTTAAAACTTCTCTGATCAATCTATATCGATCAAAAAATGACATATGCCTGCAGAAAGAACATATAAATATCAAGCTTCCATCCATGATTCTATATGTAAGAAAAAGATAAAAACAATAGACATATCCATCATAATCCCTTATGCTCTCTGGGATGAATCCTGTCCTACTGATACAATGCCCGAAATCTACTCGCCATTCTTGGCCACGCTTTGTGAGATAATCCCAAGGACATAGTGAGTGATTTCCCTTATTTTTTACGGGTCCAGCGAAAAGAATCAAACAATCCAACATTTCCTCGAGGCCTTATTAAGAACCATATTGGATCTCTTCTGGTGCCTCTGCTCAGCCTTTCAATTACCAGTTGCAGGGATCACTTGGTTGCCAAGCAACGGGAGAGCTCAGGCCTATTAACCTGTTCACGCGGTACCCTAGCCCCAGTCGACTGCAGCTACTATTTTACCGGAATCGTGATTAAAGAGGGCACGCCAAATACTCTGTACTCCAGTTTAGAAGGGAAATTTAAGTGGGTCGTCCTGGTCTTGGCAGAGCGTAAAAAAGATTTATGCTGTCTAATGCAAGCAATTTTTATAACAACGGCGAATTTTATTAAATTTAATACGACAGAAGTATAATCTGTCCCCTATAAATTATGATTGATATACAATATATTTCGAACCTGTTTGCCTTAGTTTAGATGAATCTTAAGATCAAAGCATATATGGCTCTTGTAAATCATTTCTTTCAGTGAAATATTTGTGTGCTTCAAGCACTATAAGTTAGTGCTCTGGAAAAATGGACATATCAAACAATAAGTTTTATACCCCATATTAAATTAGTGAGTTCCATTACATAAAATATATCTAATAATTTCAATAACATAATTATTTGTAAAATAACTGTCACGAAAACTGTAAAATATTTTAATGTAGCCTAGGATAGACTAAAAATCAAATAACAATTAATGAGAAAATAAATTTAATGTGCATTTAAATTAAAAATACATATGTATATATATATATATATATATATATATATATATATATAACCCTTAAAATTATAATCCGCACACAAAATACTTTTAAAAAGATTCTTAGAGCCGAAATATAGATGATACAGTCTGCAGCAAAAGTAACCGAGCACTAGCAAAAATTCCTATGTCAAAAAAGTACACTTAATACTGTTTTGTTAAATAAATCCTTTTCGAATCCTGCTCTTAGTCAGTCTAAGAACATCATTCGACATGGATTTATTTAACAAAATAGTATTAAGTGTACTTTTTTTCTATATAAATTTTTGCTAGTGCTCGGACACTTTTGCTGCCGACTGTACATCCCTTTAAATGAAATATCTGTACATTGCATTTGCTTTATTCTACTGTATCTATGCACACTACCCGTACAATCGCATCTATAAACGTCCAAGATTACACAATAAAATTCGGAGATAATGTAAATTTTATAAATGTGATGATTAATTGTTTTTATTGCCATTTTCTGATACTCTAACTGTGGCGTGGTGGGACTTTTTTTACTTGCAGATATTTAAATAAAAATTGGAATTAATAATAAAAATAATAATTTGACTGTTGTTACCGAACCACTGTAGACCACTGTAATCATTAATTTTCTATTAAGAGGTTAAAAATATCTATATGCCATCACAATCTTTTTATTAAAGAAAGCGCAAAATCCTGCATAAAAAGCATGTCGTGACGCATTGAAACACAAATATTAGCCAAAGGAAATGTCACCAAATATTATTTCCTTACATAATGTTACATTTCTTTTTCGTTTCCATTATATTTTGTTATTATAAAGCTATTAAATATGTATATTAATATTAAATAAAGTAATAAAAATCAATTGAAGCATATAATGTATTTTTATTTAAAAAAAATCCATGATAACTTGATTTTTATGAGTGTCCACATTAATTTGGCAACCCACTGTAAACTTAACTTTTTTATTCTTTTATTATTTTCTCTTACCCATAAGGTAGAGAAAGTATTGTTTTTGGGTGAAATTTTCGAAAGTGAGATTTTGTTATATTTACAAGTTTTGAGGGATTCTGAATGCGAAAATTATGTTTTTAGCGGTTGGTCTGAGTGTCTGTCTGTCTGTGTGTGTGTGAGTGTCTGTCTATTATCAGCATATCTCAAAAACAAATTATGGCAGAAAGTTCAAACTTGGTATTCTAAATGTGTATCATATAAGGAAGCTACGCTAAACTTTTCGTTAAGATCAAGCAAATGGTTCGTGCACAGGGACAATCAAGAGAATTCTAACACATTATGTCTATGGGGGAAAGTGCAGATAAGTAGAGTTTAACTTCTATAAACTGCACTAAACCAAATGAAACGAATATATATATTGTGTAATAGAGATAGTCAGCTGGGGAAAAAAATTGTGTATGTAGGAGCCTCGCCTCCCTCCTGGGGGGGGGGAGCGAAGTCCCCCCTCGAAGGGAGTAAATTTTCATGATGGGTATCTTTCAAAACAGCTCGCCAATACATTTAAAACGAATGGTTGAACCATCGCTATGCGATAATTTAAAACAAAGTTATCGATTTTTTTCATTTTTAACATTTTTTTTTTTTTTTTTTTTTTTTAATGTAATTTTGAGAACAAATTCAACTTTTTTTTTTAGATAGTTAGTGTTATACTACTTCTCTAATATGGAAACCGTGTGCATTATCATGGAAGATGATTTTTTTAAATAATAATTTTTATAAATTGTTTATACTGAGTGACTTTGTATAGGAAAATATAGAAGAAAATCGTGTGGTGGCCACAACACACTAGTTATTTGTTGTAGGTGGATGTGCTTTACTAATAATATATTTCAGGAAAGCTTTTAGGGAATTGAAATAAATTCCTCATAGAGATATGCGAAATAATGTATGTTTTAAGTTAAATATTCATCGCTTGTTTTTTGTACATTAATGAACACACATAACTAATTATCATATAAAACTCTTCCGAAGCCTAATTTGAATTGTTTAACATAGGTTTACATAAAAGTACTCGTTATCGCACCTCTTAATCCCCAACCTGTATTTATAGTATTAAATTTCAGGGTAAGAGAAAGTAGTGTGAGTGACACACCAAATTATTATTTTTTTTCTTTTGATGTCACTTTATTTTACACTTATTAAAATAAACGTTTCAAAGTTTGTTTTCCTTTTAAAAATTTTACTAGAATTCTAGAAATTGTGTTTCCATTTTTTAAATTGTAAATCAGAATTTTTTAATTAATAAGTTTTAATAAACACTTTTTCTATATTTAATAAATAAGTTTTAATAAATATTTTTTCTATATCTCTTATGTGAACGGAGTTTCATTTCAGTAATTAAAATTACGTAAATGATGATTGAATTGGAATTTACCCAGATTATATCCAATTTCTTGAATTATTAGCTAATAAACATCATTTGTTATCTTTTTCAAATTAATTGGTGTATCTTTTAAAAATCAACTTGATGATTGAAGGTGATTAAATTGATTAAAGATTGCTTACGTGTGATTAAAGTACTAATAATTTAAATAAATATTTTTCTATATGAATTTAAACAATTTAGATAAGGAAAAATAAATAAATATTATTTTTTATGTGTTTCGTAAAATATTCTTCCGAAAAAATTTTGATTTGGTTAACATTTTGCTTAAAATTTTAAGTTTATAATGAATATCTTCATGTTTAACATATGGAACATTTGCATTTTATGTTGTTGAGTCACCTTTGTAATTCTTTACTGTTTTTAATTTGTCATAATTAGCGTAAAACAAATCAGAAGCATGCATTCTAATTTTCATTTATCTTGCTTGTTTCTGAAAATTAAAATATATTTAATAGAATTGTGTATTGAGCCTTTCGATCAAGCTTACAAATAATCTTGCTCTAAATTACCAGTTTCGACAAAATTCTCAAAATATACAAATGTATTTTACTTTTTATTTAATAAAGAATTCAATTATAAATTGACATATTTTATATATTGTACAGATATAGGTATGTCGAAGAAAAATATTTATCTCAGTAAAGTCTGTTACATTTTTCTTTAAAAAAGGCATTAAGATAACATAGATGAACTAAGTTAAAGTATTGCAACTGTATTTCTTGATCTTTTCATGCTGTATTTTGTTGCAATGGCTGTAAATTTCGAAAATTTTAGTTATTACAAAAATTTCATTTTTCAAAGATGTAAAAAAATGTATCAATAGAATAAAAAATTTAATACAATTATTTTTACAGACATTAAAAGGCGAATAAATTACAGGAAGATAATTTATCCGAAATAAATGTTTTCTTAATTATTTCATTTATACCTTTTTTCTGTTTTATAAACTGACTTAAACTTCTAGTATTCTCGGCTAATAGTTTATTTTTTTATAAATTTGTTAAAAAATAAAGTTTTTTTTTTTTTTTTTTTCGTGAATATTCTAATCGGAATTCATGCTTAAAAACGTTATTTTATACAATTTTTTTTTCAGCTGCGTTAAATGACAGGATATATCATTGAAATCAACATTTTGTACGATTACATAATATTTATCAAAATATTAAATATTTAAATTTTAAAACTTTTACAAAGGGATTGATTTAACTATATTAAGATAAATATTATTTGTTTTTATCCAACCCCTTAACCTAAGAATTATGAGCATCTGCAGTATGACTTGTCCTATACAATTTGCCAAATTTGTATAAAGTAACCATTTTCTGGATGTCACCAAGATGGGATTTTGTCTCTTATCCCAGAAGACTTCATTTAATGATCAAACGAATCTCTTTTCTATCCTGTTATGAGGTTAGAAAACAGCATAATAAGAGACGTGACTGAATGATATTTAACAGCTTTATGTTTAAGGTAATATTTTTTCCTTCAAATTTTTTTTTTTTTTATACCATTGAGGTTACAAAGCTTGAGGTTGGATTTTGGAACTTTATATCTTAAATCTGAGAATGTGTGTTTTAAAAATATTATCTTTTCACCAATTCTCATAAAATGCCAGAGAAAGGCTTGTGACTTTGGTTTGCGTGTTTATTTCTTTGTCAACTTATAACTTTCTCTTTCTAACTTTTCTAATTATAAGTCGAATGGTATGAAATTTAAATATGTTGTTAAATAACATTATACTATTTAATTTTTTGAAAATCGTATGTGTAACATGTAAAATAAACTTGGAAAGTATTTCGACATACTACAGTCTAGAAATATTAAACGTTTTAAGTGCATTTACGTTGCTGCGTTAAAGTCTATTTAAAAAAAGAAAAAAAGAATTATTTCAGAATATTTTTTATGTAATTATTACGTGATTGATTACTGTTTTAAAAACGTAAATATTTAAGAAATTTACTTTTTCTACTAAATACTATTCGGCAACTTAATTGTCAAGTAATAGTTTATGGACAACAACAACAACAATAATAATAATAATTAAATAAATAAATAAAATTTTATTTTTTAAAGAAAATTTGACTCATTGAAGAATAATAAATTTAGAGAAAAAACGTAATCTATTTTAAACTTTTCTATTTTGTTTGTTAATTGTATGTGGAGTTTAATTAACTTTTTAAAACTAATTTGTTATTGTAAATTAATGAAAATTGTTTCAAGATTTCTTTCCTGCAAACTAATTTTCACATAACTCAATTGTATGTGCTATGTTTTTAAATGGTTTGTTAAGCAGAGTAATTTAAAATCTCGAAGCAAAAATTGTATTTACTCAATGATAATAAACTTGATAATATATAAAACTAGAACTTTAAACAGTTCAAAAAACAAACAAATTTCACGAGATAATCACTAGTGTATAAAAATGGTTGTGTATATCATAGATATTTATGATTCATTTAAGATGTTACAATTTCATAAAAGTCTAGCAAGTTCCCCGAAATATACAGGCTTCAAATTATTATCATAAAGGAAATAATTAAAAAGAATATGTGTGGCAAAATTCTATACGCAAATGAAAAAACAATAGGTAGTGCTCTAACGTGAAACTATAAATATAATTTATTGTTTTTAAATTAAAAATTAAATAAATTTTAATAAAAGTTCAAAAAAATTCCGATTTAAAGTAAGCAATGAACATTTTTACGATGATTCATTGGACAGAAAATATTTTCAGGTATCTTTATATACAACAAGAATAAGATAATTACAAAAACAATATAAGATATTTCTAATAATAATGATAATAAGTCTTTCTGTATTCAGAAAAAAAAGAATCTGTGATTGATAAAACGTAATTCGAAGGATTCCATAACGACTACATAAGTACACCCGAAACGATTTCGAAAACACGACACATATTTGTTTCTCAGTTACAATGAATTTTATCCACATTTATTGTAAGTATAAAAACGTTTTAATAACACATTTAAATAAAATAAATTCAGTTGTTTTAAAAGCCTAAAAATAACTCATATGCGACTGAAAATATAAAGTGATTCATATATATATGTAATAACTGTTTCATATTAAAACTGATACTTTCAAATGTTTATAAAGAGAAATATAAGTAATACTTACTACAAATTTAATAAGTAAGAAAATTAAAACGAGTATGGAAAACATGTCAAGTATAAAAAGAGATTTAACACTTTCATTGCCAAGATGAAAACTGGAATTTCCATCCCCACTGCCTGAAAGTCGATCCCTTCCCTGGTGGTCAATATAAATATTACGTCAATATACTATTCCGCTTAGAAACTTGATAACGACGTCCACGCGACATCGCGTGACTGGAAATTAGCGTGTTAAAAAAAGACTCATATTTATGTTCAAATGTTTTTAATTGTGTCAGTATTTTGAATTCATCTGACATGTAATCTATAAACAAAATGAAATACGTATTTACATATTAAGAGAATTTAGTATTTTAGTCACAATTCCATCACTTCTTCTAAAAGATTTGGAATCATTAGATATTTCTTTACATAGATGAAAGTTGCTTCTTAATGTTTAAACGTAATAAGCCCCAAAAGCGACCTAAATGAAATTGAACTTGAGAATTTGTTTTTCTCGTTCGAAAATATCATTTTCGAGATTTTTTACAATAAACGTTGTAATGTTGTTGATTAAACTGTTTTATATTATCAGTAAATAAAAAAAAAATACACATTAAAGAAAACTATTAAATTAAATCATTAACTTTTTTTTCCAGACTGTTTTTTTTTTCTAAACCATTTATAATAAAGGTTTTAAGGCAAAATAGTTCAGTAATAGTAAACTATATAATGAAGAAAGAGCATTTTTAAAACATGGACAATATTTTGTTAGCCACACCATGAAGTCCAAAACCTTAAAAAATTAAAAAATATATATATATGATCAAAATTATATATTTGTCCAAAAAGTATTTTGCCTGAAAGGGTTAAAATCAATTATCATTAATACATGAGATTAATTAATCGAACATTTAATATCATAATTAATAATGATATTAATTATTTAATTTTAAATGTCAATACATCTTTGAGATTTTAAATTTAATTGTAGTACAATTTTGATATTTATTAAAAAATGTACTTAACATTCATTTTTGTTAAACTATAGATAATACCTTTTGTTTTACACAAATAACAGAAAATTTGTATTTTATATTGTCGTTCTACTGTACTTTTCTGCCCAAGTAGGCTAATTAGCCCAGAACCTATGGCTTAAATAAGATTCCGAACGACTGCTAACATATATGCCAATACTGGAAGTCGAAAAACCGACAACTGAAATCTAGAGCGCCAACTACCAAAGTCAGTACCAATTTAAATCTGAGTTGCTGGACAGATATTGAAAATTTATGAACTTTCTTTCATTAAATTTTTCATTTGATGAATAAAAATTATAAGGGAAAACATTGTATCAAAGCAGTAATGTTGTTGCTTTCACGTTGTATTTGTACGGACTTAAATATTTAAAGGAATAAATAACACTGCTCGGCATGAAAATTGGCCCCAACACCATTTTTGGAAATTCTTATGTAAAATGACTTCCTGAAACCGAATATGACGGCCATTTTGCCCTATCACCTACCGTTTTTTGGGGACGCCACCTATTTCTACCACTTTTCGGTAATTGTATGGCTATAAATTTGATTTATAGTGGAGAAAATAAATATTTTAACTGTTAAATATGTTCTGAGAGCCTAAAGAGGTGAAAAATTCTAAAATATGAACATTTGCAGCAAGAGATTTTTTTTTTTGGAGGGGGGGGGGGGTTACCACCAAAATTTTAAGTTTCATTTATTATATTTTATTGATCAATTAATATTATCACTTATTATACATTATATATTTTTTTTGTTTTTAAGCGTTAAAATAATTCTTTTCCATTCTTCAAATCAAATTCATGGCCATAAAATTACCGAAGAGTGATAAAAATTGGGGGAGGAGGTGACGTCCCAATAAAACGGTGGGTAATGGGGCAAAATGTTGGTCATATTCGGATACAGGGGGTTATATTACATAAAAATCCGCAGGAATGGTATCATGGCTCGAAATTTTTTGTAACGCAGTGTAATCAGTTGTAATATATATTTTTTTCAATTTATGATTTTCGGTAGGAAAATTCTTATTCTTCATCTTTCAACAACAGTTTTTCAGTTTATTTTACTGCAAAGACTCGTTAGTTTATAAAATGATGGTAACGAACATGAGCTGCTACTCTGCTGAAAAATAATATCTGCGTAAGATATTTTTAGCATTATGCTGATTATAAATAAGAATCTGAGCAAACATAAAATAACTCTTCAAAAATTATATTTCGACAGATTTTCCGACAGTTGTAAGGTCTTAAGAATGACTTCTTCATATAAAGCAAAGTCCCTTTTCTAAAATATTTGTTCCGTTATTTAAGATCCAAATTTCGTTTACTCAAAGTATTACTGAAAAATAATTCTAAGATTACTTAAATACTAAGATTATTTAAATCTTCAAATCTTATGCTCGAGTGTCCTTAACCAATGAAGTTATTCAGCGTAAAATGCTCTTAAAGGGTGAATCTAAAAGAGGTAAAAGTTATCGATAAATAAAATGAGTATATTGTCCCTTTTATAAATGTTAATTATGAATTTGTAAAACTTGTCGATGGAGATATAATTCGATAATAAAACCATTTTCGGAAGTTACTGCGCATATATAAAATATTTTTGATTTCGCTTTTATAAATAATCTTTAAAAATATATATATATATATATATATATATATATATATATATATATAATAAAATAAAATAAAACAAAATAAAATAATTATTGACATATTAAATATTTTAGATTGACATTGGCAATAAAAAAAATTAACGCGTTGAATTCCAAGCTACGAGATAACTTTTAGTTAACCATGAGTTAAATCTTAGCTTGACAGTCAACGAGTTAAACATAGAATGTGCTGAAATTTGTAAAAGATATATAAGAAAATATCAGTTTTCTGGTTAAATGTATTTTTTCTGAATCTGTAATGTAAAACTAATTTAATTACAAAATCATTCGTTTAAAATACTTACCAGTAGTTCAAATCGATTTTTTTATTTCAAAATCTTTGTATGTAATTTTTAAATTATTAAAGTTTTGGCAATTTTTTTTCTTCGTATAAAGTTTTTCTACTGTCCTAAAGAGAAATAAAGTTTATTTTAAAAATCTTATTTTATAGTATCACTGAAATTTTATAAATATAAAAGTTTTATAAATAAGAATACATACTAGTTTCCTTAATAGTTTGTTTTTATAAAAAGTAAAAATTGAGTTTAATTGCTATTCCGCGAAAAGTATATGAAGCAAAGCTTTTTCTTTAAGCAATATCTTTATTTTTAGCGGAGATTTATTATGTCAGTTTCGAGCCTATTACATGAATTTTGTTCGGATATTAAAAATTTATTCACATGACTTTTTTCCAGCAACTAAATTCTCTCCCAAATTCTAGGAATTGTCACGCATGTTTTGTAATTCTAACTTAATAAAGCACTATAAAACACTAATGATAACTTAGATAGTGGTGAAAAGTTCCGCCAATAGACGGAACTCTTCCGCCACTATTTTTTAAGAATAATCTGTATCCTATTTAATCACAAAATATTAATGTAAAGTAGAATAACTACACTCATGTCTATAAATTAAGGATAATGCTAGCTGAGGCAAATAACAAATATGACTTATTCATAATGTCCATTTATTAAACAAAAGATCAAGAACAAAAAAGGCGGTTTATGTAGGATAACATTTATAAAAACTACGGTTTTTGCTCCCTGAAGCAACTACAAAAAATATCTCCCTTACAAAATCTTAACATTACATGGTTGGTATGATGGTTAATACACTGTATGTCTCTCAGATGATGAAATACAGCCCTTACAACGCCTAGGAATGCTGAGTATTAAACTATTAATCTGATCTTGGGGAAGATTACTCTACTCAGTAAGCAATGCTCTCCGAAGTACCGGTATGCATGTAGGAGGTGGTTGACGGACTACAATCTGTCGGAAAAGCATGTCCTACACATGCTCTATCGGATTCTAGTCAGGTGAGAATGCTGGCCATTCCATGCGGGTGATAGCTTCAGATTGTAGGCATCCGTGTATAACGCTTGCACGGTGAGGACGCGCATTGTCATCCATAAACACAAATTCTGAGCTCATGGTACCCCTAAACAAACGTACATGTTGTTTCCAAATGATGTCCCGATAAATTTATCCTATCATTCTTCCGATTTGATCATCCAGATCTGTTCTGGTGCCCAATATGATCCCCCCCCCCTCCAAAAAAAAGATCACTCCTGCCCCACAGTAACGGTGTCATTCAATGATGTTGTTTTGGTGGTAACGGGTTCCTGACGGTCTACATATGAAAGTCTGGCGTGAATTACACTGCCAGCGAAACCTGGACTCGTCGGAAAACATCAAACAAGCTCACTGTGCTGCTGTCCACATTGCATGTTCTCTACTTCAAGTTAACCGCTGGCACAGTGCATTTCCGTGAGTGGAACACATCTAACAGGCATGTGAGCATATAGACCAACATATCCCAAACGTCTATATACGGTTTGTTTTGCAACTGTGGCACTCGTTGCTGCAGACAGCTGCTGAGACAGATCTGATGCTGTGCTTTATCTGCTTATTTTGACAGTTACTGCCAAATACCGGTGGTCATTTGGCATTGTAACTCGGGGCCGACCAGTACTGTAACGTCGACTGGCATTTCCATCATTTTGGTATCATTGCCAAAGCCTAGAGATGACACTTTGGGCGATTCTAAGTTCCCCCCGATACTTCTATCTGAGTACGCCTACATTCCAGTCGGCCGATAATTCTACCACGTAAAAAATTATCTGCATGCGTCCTCTGTGTCATAACCATTCGGTTGTTTCACTGAGCGGCACAGAGAACGCTTGTGAACAATTTTCCTTCTTTGCTCCCATTCCTTATCTACCCCCTTCTTACACTTTCCTCTCATTGTAACATTATATTGGCGTCATCTGATGGCTTTCTATAATTTGCATATTATTCTTAAAGATGTCTGTGGTATTTCTACAGGTGAAATTTTTGCATTAAAGTTCGATTTCATTGTGAATCTCAATTATCCGTAATTTATGGACATGAGTGTATTTATAAAAGAAAATAATGGTACCGAGAACGTGGAACATTCTTATTCTTGAATATAGAAGCAAATAACTTAAAGTTTTTACAAAACAATAGAAAAAAAAAAAAAAAAAAAAAAAAAAAAAAAAAAAAAGCATTTACCAAACACATATCGGCTAGATTTTTATGTACAGTCGGGGGGAAAAAAAACGCAGCACTTGATGGTATTTCGTTATTAATTGACGCAGAAAAATTTAATAGACACCATTCAACAGGAAATGAAATGCACTTTCTGAAAATGTCATCGAATTTTGAATTAGGGGTCATCAACATATTAAAATGAGCGCCAACTTTGATTTTTTCAATAGCAACACCCAATTTTATATTTGAATTTCTGAGAGTCTGGCAGTGCGGAAAAGTATACTGTTTGTATACTTTATCTTTAGTATTCATAGAGTTATGATCAAAAATGTGTTAGGGGGCTATCTCTAAATATAGAAAAATAAAATTAAGATCCTACAAGAACTAGACAAAATTATACTGTTTCACACCGGAAATATTTCAAGAAAAAAAGAGTTATAAAAAGAAATAAAAATATTAACATCTTTGCAGTATCTTAATTATCATGAATTTAGTTTTTTGGATATGTATATACTTTAGTACTTTTTCAGATAATTTTAGGAATATTTAAATACATTACACTTACGATTGGTCAGACAATACTTTTTATAAAAGTGCAATATTTTTCAATAAAAAAGTATCTATCATGGATATACTGATCACCAATAAAGCTTAAATTTTCTTTCGTACGTGTAACATAATATACAAACTGAAATAATATAGCTATATATATATATACAACAACGCATAAACTAAATCTTTTCGGATAAATTATTGTAAGGTTTCATAAAGTAAATATTAAACAATTTTAAAAGCACTTACCAGTTTTGGGTCAGTTGAACTCTTTGTAACTGTACGATTTGTTTTATAATTTCTATGAAAATATAATTTCTTAATTAACGCTTTCGCGACTGCTGACGTAGATTCACATCATTTGAAAATCTGTAACAATGCCAGTGGGCGTTTCTTTCGTAATTTGTGTGTTACTTATTTCTTAAGCATGTACCCAGTGTTCATATTTTTGCAATAAAATATACTATGGATAGAAATATATTAATTAGAAAGAATATAGTTATAATGTATATCCATCTGTAATATAATTGTGGTACAGAAAATTTGTTTTGAAATATTTTATTTTGACAGTATTTCAAACAGTAAACCCCGCCTATTTGTTAATTTTTTTCTTCTAGTGTTCGTTTAAAAGATTCTAAATTTATCACTAGTAATCGATGAAGTAAATACCACTTGTGTATATTTTTGTCAATGTAAAATAAGGGGTTTAACACGAATACTCAAAGTCACATTCACTTTTCGTTTCTGCATTGTTTTGTTTTGAAGAACGATAAAAGGCGGGTCTTTAGAAAACAGGAATTCTTGATACTAACACAAATGTCTAAAAATCAACATTTTTGTTTCATTTCTTTGCATTTGACGTTGTGGTTATATAATTTGACCCTCAAATAAAAAATAAAAATATTTTGTTCAATTTTCTCCGTTATTTTTTAAGATTTGCTTCGTTATCGCATTCAAAAATTTTTAAGAGACGGCCCCCCTAAACCACTCCAAAAGAAAGATTTATTTATATCTCGAAAACTAATAACTGGAATGAGCTGCAAATTTGCACACCCATATTTTTCAGCATTAGGATTCATTTTATGTAAAAATTAATATAGGTCATAATTCATAATTTTTATGAATATGAATTTATTAATATTTTTCAGAATTAAAAATATTTTTCAGAATCAAAAGTAATGATGGATTATGTTTGGGTTTCTTCACTGTATCTCGTAAAAAAAGAATTATATCGATCAAGTTATTTTTTGTGAAGATATTAATAAAAGTTTGAAATATGAATTTAACATTAGCACTTTCAAACTTTGAACGCTTATAACTCTGTGAAAAAATAAGCAAAATATACAACCAATATACTTTTTCGCATTGTCGCGATCCCAGGAATTCAAATATAAAATAAAAATTGGGCATTACCATTGAAAAAATCAAAGTTGGTGCGCGTTTTAATATGTAGACGACCCCCAATTCAAAATTTCCGTTCCTTTTCTGAATCTACTCTCAATTCCCCGTCGAATGATACCTATTACATTTTTGTGCATTGATTAGCAACGGAGTTACATCGAGTGCTGCGTTTTTTTTTTCCCCGACTGTACCATTATTAAGAAAGAATAATAAAATTCCTCAAGTGTAATCGTTTATAAATTTAAGCCCTGTAATAAAATAAATGTCAAATGGAAGTATATTTTAAAATAAAATAAAAATAATGTATAGTAAAACATAATGCCTTTATTAATACCTTTATACATACATACATATATCGTTAGTTATATATATATCGTTATATATATATCGTATATATGTATATCGTTAGTTTTAAAACAGTTAAACAATTTCTGTTTGCTTAAAAAAAAAAAAAAAAAAAAACTTTGTTTTTCAGATATTTTTAGTTATATATTCTTAAAGTTATCTTTTTAAACTTTTTTATTTCTTACCAATTTTTCAAAAATCTATTAAATTTCATGTTTTTGTTAAAATCATCACGTTTCATGTATTCGTCTGTCGTGTGCAATTTTCTAAAACCTGCATTTGTAACAGCAAAAGTTTGCTCCAGGAAAGTATCAATATAAAAATTATATTTTAAATATTGACTAAAAATAAATACAACTATGTATAATCATCATTTATCTTGAAAGAATTAGTAATGTATGAATGCAATGACGCGTTTTAAATATTTAGTATTTCTGAAGAAGAAAAAGAACGAATGTACCATTTAATTTAATCTGTTCATTCTCAAACTTACCGTTTTTCTATAGAGTTGCTAATAATGTGGTAAACAGTCTTAAGATTTTCTTTTCCCTTGATGTGTGCAATATTGTCTTGGGAATTCATACGGAGAAAAAATAAATGTATCTATTGATAAAATTTCACAACCAATTTTATGTATAAAAAATTAACCCAACATATGTTTTATCCCCTCTGCGGAAAGTAAAGATTGTCATGGCATTTTTCCAGATCCCCCCTAGGGGTGATACAAAAACATACCATCTACAACTACAACTCATGGAAGAATGCTCACTACTCATTATGCTGACATTACTCATGCAATAATGAAGAGTCGTTTCAGCATTTTAGAAACTACTCTTCCATTCTGGCATAAATGACCGAAGATTATTTTTGATATTTTCATGTTGCGATTTTAATAATTTATATTTCGTGAATAACTTCTTTTAAATTGAAAGCAAATATGTTTCCATGCTTTATCTTTTAAAAATAAATTTAAATATGCAATTTTTAGACGTTAGATGGTAATTTATTAGGATAATAAATCTAAAATATTTCTGAAGAAGAAAAAGAACGAATGTACTATTTAATTTAATATGTTCATTCTCAAAGTTACCCTTTTTCTATAGTTGCTAATAATGTGGTAAACAATCTTAAGATTTTATTTTCCCTTGATGTGTGCGATATTGTCTTGGGAATTTGTACGGAGATAAAATATATGTATCAATAAAATTTCATAAACAATTTTATAGGAAAAAAATTAACCCAACATATGTTTTATCCCCTCTGCGGAAAGTAAAAATTGTCATGGCATTTTTCCAGATCACCCCTAGGAGTGATCCGGAAACATACCATCTACAACTACTACTCATGCAAGAATGCTTACTACTCTTGCAGAACTCCTGCAAGAATGCTCACTGCTCATTATGCTGACATTACTCATGCAAGAGTGCAAGAGTCGTTTCAGTATTTTAGAAACTAATCTTGCATTCTTGCATAAATGACCGAAGATTATTTTTGATATTTTTATGTTGCGATTTTAATAATTTATAATTCGTGAATAATTTCTTTTAAATTGAAAATAACTATATGTTTCCATGCTTTATCTTTTAAAAATAAATTTAAATATGCAGTTTTTAGACGTTAGATTCTAATTTATTATGATAATAAGTCTAAAATAAATTATAATATGATAGGAAATAAGAAAGAAAAAAATAAATCACAAATCTGTATATCATACTTGTCAACATCCTAATTAATATTCCGCAGTGTTGTTAGTTATGCCCTTTTTTTTCACACCAGTAAGTTTTTAGAGTAATATTCTCCAAATGCAATTACGATTAAATTAGAAGAAAAATACTTTAAAAAGATACTTGTGTAAAAGAAGGCGGGGCTAAAAATACTACGGAATATTAATTAGTATGTTGGCAAGTATAATATCATAGCCTCTTAAACTAGATGCCTGCCGCGTGGCTCAGAAGCTTGGCAACCGTTGAAGTGGTAGACAGTGCCACCTGGTACAGATTGCGCGAATTTATTATTCAAGAGCCACCAAAATTTTTTAAAAGGGTGATATGATATACAGAAAAGGCGAATAGAACCGAAGAAACGTCGATTTTATATATATCATATATCACTTCTTAAAATTATTGGTGACAGTTGAATAAAAAGTCGCGCAATCTGTACCAGGTGGCGCTATCTACTACTTCAACTATGCTAAGTTTCCGAGCCACGCGACAGGCATCTAGTTTAGGAGGCTATGATAATATATACATTTATAATGAAATTACATACATTTATGAAGAATTAAAACATCTTCTTTTAATGTGAATAAAATTTATATTTTTCATTTATTTTACAAAATACCTAAAGAAGTATGAAGCACATTATATTTTAAACGCATTAACTAACTCAAATGAATATAAATTAAAACACTAAATTTTCCACCCGTGATACGTGAAATAAAATTATCTCTAAGATTAACGGATAATGTAGTAAAATACATTAAAATACATGATTTTACAAGCTTATAAATAATTTTGAACTATTGCCGACTGTCATCTATCTATCTATCTACATATATATATATATATATATGTATATATATGTATATATGTATGCATAAATTGTGAGTGAAAGGTTCATGGTGTAATACAACTTATGTAAGTGATGAAAGAAGTTAATAATTTACAATTTAATCCCTACTTGGTTGTTTATTATTATAAAGATTTAAGATAATTTTAACAAATCAATAACTTTAATTTAAAAATAATTTTTTTTTCTCTTTGAAAGTACAATAAGCGAAGAATTTTTTTTTTCTTTTTAATAGAGTTAAATTCTTAGATAATACGTATAAGTAAAAATAATACATATAAATTTTATTATTTTAAATTTGATGAATATTTAAAGCATGAGGATAAATCTCAAAGAAAATAAGTTTTCGTGGTAATTTTTATTTATGTGATCATACCTCGGATTAAAATATAATAATAAATAAAATTAAAAATGAATTTTATCAGATTTCCGAGTATTTAAAAATTTTATAACTTTAAGAAGTTTATCTACAGACACACAAAAATAAAATTACTAACCAAACTAGTGTTATGTTTTTGTACGAAATACTAACAATTGTCCAGATACTTAATAGTTACTAGTCTGCCGCTATAAAGAATGAAATTCATTCATAATTTTGTAACTAGAAAAAATAGCTGAATGGCAAGAATAAAGACACAACACTTAAGGGCTTTTTATGATAACTATATACTACTTTGTCAGTAAAGTAATTCGTTGAATATTTAATAAAAAAAATGTAAAACTTCAATTTATTTAGGCTATAAAAAAGGATAAAAATATCTTCAAGCTTTTTATAATCAATGTATAAAACATAAATAAGCATTTATCAACTACCCATCAAAGCTTCAACAAAAATGAAGCTTTAGTTTCTAATAATAAACTTTAAAAGTGCTAGATTAAAAAAAAAAAAAATTCTACTTCGTTACAATACAGAAATAAATCCATTCACTACTTTACATCCAAAAAACTGGGGAAAAAATGCAAAAATAGAATAAAAGTATAAAAATACTTCAAAGCTTTCCATAATCAATAAATGGGACATAATTATTTGTCTTTTTCTTTTTTTCTTTTTTTAAATGTTTAATTACTATTAACATTTTAAAGAGAAATTTGAGCAGAGGGAGAGAGAGTATATCAGATAAATTTTAATCTGATACATTTTTGTGATTAAGTGGCGAAAAACTTCAACTTCGCTGAAATTTAAACAACCATTTACGAAAACTCTAATTCGATGGCGTCAATTTTATGTGTGAACAAATATCCCACTCAATACACCTAGCTGTACTGTCTCACATCCTCCTACTGTTTGATGAGGTACATGCTATCATTTTCTCTCAACGTCCAAAGTGCTTATTTAATATCTTTGTGAATGAGAACATTCAAATTTACCCCAGTTTAATTATTAACTAATTAAGAGTGAATACTTTCAATGTGGAAAGTCATACATTGTTATTTTATTTTGTTAATGCATTTTTCAAAAGATTAAATGAAATACATTTTTTTTTTTTTTTTTTTTTTTTTTTAGTTTAGTTTCATTTATTCTCGGGCTTATAAATGTTCTAAAATTTTTTAAGACATCATTTTGCTTAGGTAAAGTTACACACAGCAAGAAGATATCTGTTAATAAAAAAAAAAAAAAAAAAAAAAAAAAAAAAGGAAATGTAAATGTCAATTTAATAAAATTAAACCTGCAAAATTGAACCCTAGCTTTTAAATATACCTAAAAAAAATTTTCTTTAAAATTCCCTTAGTATTTGTTATCAAAACCATAAAAATTATGTAAAAAATGAAACTTTGTGGTTATAAGTGAAATTTCGTATGCCATTTTCATTTTTTCAGGTTATTTTTTAAACTTAAGTGTACAATTATAAATTTTATTAAAAGGAAAAGAAATATTTTATATACACATATTTCCATTGTTTTTCTTTCTTTAAATGTTATAAAATCCAAAGTGAGACGATAAAATTTGTAAGAATTTGCATTTATAAACTGGAAATGAAAAATGTACTCGAATGTATTCAGCTTTGATTATTATTATTTTTTTTTTTTAATGTATTTTTATCAATGCTTTAAAAGAAAAAAAATCAAAACTTTATCCACAATAATATATTGTAAAATATGCTAGATGCTATAATTTTTTTTCATCGTCCAAAGATTTTATTTTAAACCTTTTTAAATAAGAACATTTAAATTTGATACAGTTTAATTATTAATTAAAAGTGAATCGTCTCGATGGGAAAAATAGTGCATTATGATTTTATTTTGCTTTTATGAGACATCTTTATATTTTACAAACTACTCACAGCAAAAAATTACAGTGCTCGGCAGGAAAACTGCCCCAACACCATGTTCGCAAATTCTTATTTAAAATGACCTCTTGAATCCGAATATGACGTCCATTTTGCACTATCACCCACCGTTTTGTAAGGACAGCCTCCTACTTTTATCACTTTTCAGTAATTTTATGGCTATAAACTTGATTTTTAGGGGGGGGGGGATTATTTCAACTGTTAAATATCTTCTGACGGGCTACGGAGTTGGGAAATTCTAAAACATCAACATTTTGCGGCAAAGGGAAAATTTAGGGGGGGGGGGTTGCCACTGAAACTATGTATTACATTTCTTACATTTTTTTAATCTATTATTAAGTTTATTTATTAAACATTATATATTTTATTTTTTAAGTGTTAAATTAATTCTTTTTCATTCTCCAAATCAAATTCATGGCCATAAAATTATTGAAAAGTGATAAAGATTGGAGGAGGGGTGGTGTCCCGTGAAAATGGTTGGTGACTGGGCAAAATGGTACTCATATTCGAATTCAGGAGGTCTTTTTAGATAAGAATCATCAAGAATGGTATCAGGGCTTGAATTTTATTATTATTATTATTTTTATTATTATTATTATTATTATTTTTTTTTTTTTTTTTTTTTTTTTTTTTGCAGCACAGTGCATGGAAAAATGCAGATTATCTATTAATAAAAGAAAGAGTTAAAAGTACATTATTAACTTAAAGTTTGAATAATAAAATAAATTTTGATTTTTAATTATTTTAATACATATTTTTCCAACAATTTTATTTTTATAAATATCTAGGTATACTAATCGTTCTTTTTTTTTTTTTCAAGAAATATTGTTATTTATCTATAATTGAATTTCATTTTGCTGGTTTATTTAATACCTTTTTCAATAAGAGCATTCAAATGCATCCCTTTTAGTTATTTAAAAAAACTGCCAGAGGGAAAAATGGTATATTTCTTTCTTTTTTTTTTTTTTTTTTTTTTTTTTTTTTGTGCTGCTGCTGCATTTTTCCAAATGATTAAATAGAATACATTTAAAAGTTTTTTTAATTTTAATTTTAATTTATTCTTAGACATATGAATGTTTTAAAGACGTTTTTTTACGACGCCTTTTTTTTTTTTTTTTTTTTTTTTTTTCCTAAGCAAAATTACTTAAACCAAGAAAACATCTGTTAATATAAACAAAACTGGAGTTTAAGGTAATTTAATTACCTGAAACCTTGTTAACAATAAATAAAGAAAAAAAAATATGTTTTATACTTTTCAAAACATAATTTCTCTTAGACATTTTATCATTGTAATTTTCTAGAGAAAATAACTATATATATATTTATATATATGTATTACCTATAATTTAATTTTGACATGTTTGTATATATTATATCACTTTTCCAATTCGATCATTGAAATTTAAGATTAAGAGATTTATTATCAACTAATTAACAGTGAATACTTCCTATCTAGAAAATCGTACTTTGTTATTAATTATAATAATAATTATAATAATAATTTTTAATTAATTAATTTATTTTTGCTAATGCATTTTTTTTTTTTATAATATTGCATTAATATATTTAAAGGAATTTATTCGTAGGCTTATAATTGTTCAAAAATGTTTTTAAAAACTTTCTTTTTAGACAAAGTTAATCACAGCTTGATAATATCTGTTAAGTAGACAAAGGACGGTAAAATGAATTATTTTTGTATATGAATTATTATTTTTATTTTAAATATTTTACAGATTATTAAATCATTAACTACAAAAATCTATCATTATTTTCCAAATACCGTATTTTAAAGGGTTAAAAGTAATTTTAGAGGCGAAATATCTATCTTTATGGGAAAAAGAATGCAAAGTAATTGCCGATTTCAAAATCCTTGTAAATTCAAAATTATTTTAAATCTCGAAATATTTTACTATGAGTTTTGTGTATATAACTGAATATGTATGCGTGTGTGTGTGTTTCATATTTTTATTGACCAATACCAGCATAAGTGTAAAATATGCTAATTTTCATGCTGTTTTCTTTTTCTTTTCTTTATTTAATATTCTTTTCTTTTCTTTTTCTTTACTTATATTTATATTATTTTTTGCATGCAATACATTTGAAAGAATCAAATTGTTTATACGTAAGGTAATTAATTTCCAGATTTCAAAATTTATTTCTAGTTTTCTGATACTGGTTAACATTCATGCACAGTTTTAAAAGGATTAGGTAAAAAGGAATGCGTAAGAAGTCTTTTTTAAAGTTCAACACCTAATAAAATTTTATTTTATCTTATTTTATAAAAGTTTGTAAATATTAATAGAAGAACTGTAGAATGATAATAGTTTAAGACTAATCTTGAATATTTAATAATAAATATCTGTATATTTTTATTACATCGATTTTGATAAATTTTATCATTCCCTTGTCCCTTTAACATAATCTTTTAACTGATAAATGGTGAAAACATGTCTCGAAAATCTACACATGTATTGCCAACTAGCGGCAAATGATCAAAACAAGACAACGAATGTTATTTTTAATATCAAATAGAGTTACATATTTTATTTAAAGTAAAATTTAAGTTTTGTAATAGGCGATTATTCGTCTATTATGTATATCAAATACCATTTCTTAAAGTTGTTGGTGACTATTTAATAAAATAGTCACAAAATCTGGTAACACTGTCTTAGAAGTAAGACAAATGCAAAGCGCATATCGTTTCATCGATTATATTCAACACTTTATTAGAAAATGTATCATAAAATTACCCAAAACAACGTTTCATTGTTTTCTTAGAGAACTTTTATAACATTTTTTATCATTTCACGCGAAGTATTTTTATTAAATTCAAAATTTCAATATATGTACAGTCATTAAAAAAAAAAAAGAAAAAAAAAAAACATGCGACTGCAACCAGTCAATTAGTCGTAACGTCTAGTTTATAATGGCATAGCCTCCTAAACTAGATCCTGTCGCGTGGCTCAGAAACTGGGAAAAGCTGAAGCGGTAGACAGCGCTACCTGGTACATATTGCGCGACTATTTTATTCAACAACCACTAAAAATTTTTAAAAGTGGGATATGATATACACAAAAGGCGAACAGAATCGAAGAAACGTCGATTATATATATCATATATCACTTCTTAAAATTATTGGTGACAGTTGAATAAAAAAGTCGAGCGATCAGTACCAGGTGGCGCTGTCTACCGCTTTAACTGTTGCCAAATTTTTGAGCCACGCGACAGGCATCTAGTTTAGGAGGCTATGATAATGGTATACATACATTTTGCTTAGGGTGCCGTCTAGATATTAAAACTGGCATCAACTTTATTTATTTATTTTATTTTATTTTATTTTTTAATTGCAACACACATTTTTGTCAGTTTTTTTTTTTTTTTTGAGTTATTTGGATAAAATCATCACGGAAAATGCTATAGTTTATGTATTTCTGTCACTTTTTCATTGAGCTATAAGCTGATAAAATCCGAGGATGGTAATGTTAACACTTTCGAAACAGCTGACGCAAATTCACGTCATTTGAAAATCTCTAACTCCACCAGTGGGTGTTTCTTTCGCAATTTGTATGTTTTTTATTTCTTAAAAATATACCCAATATTCATATTTGTACTATCATTATACTATGGATATAAATGCCTTGATTAGAAAGAGTATAGTTATAATGTATATCCATTTGTAATATAAATGTGAATACGGCGAATTTTGTTCTGAAATATTGTAACTGAGGAGAATAACGCCCACAGGCGGACCTTACTAAGAAAAAGATAAAAACATGCAGTAGCGAAAGTGTTAAATGACTCTCACAGATTACATTTCTTATCTTCCGAAACACTTATTCTATTCATTTTTTATTTATTTATTTATTTATTTATTTTCTTCCTTGCGTTAAAAAGAAATTACCTAAGCATATTGCATGCATATTTTCGATTAAAAAACATAATTTTAATTATGAAAATTACTAATAAATCCATATTTCAAAAAATTATGAATTATGACCTATATATATATATTTTTTTTTCTTTTCACAAATAGGATAAGAATCATCAGAAAAATGGGTTTAGAAATTAACAGATCATTCCGGGACAGTAATTTTTTAGTATTTGAATCATTAATAACAGAAAGTCAGAAATCTACAGGAAAAGTATCACAGATTCCCCCTTTTTTTTTCTCTCTGAGATTCTAATGATTTTCTAATTAAAGTTCTGAATTCTACTGTACAAATTAACTTATTTTTGGAAACCTAAATAATTACAGGCAGGAGATTCAGCCCCCTCAGCGCTCCTAAAATTTTACACTTATTTTATTATATTGTCACCACTCCATTAAATCAAATTTTTTTACATAATGTTTACACATGTATTATAATTCAATTATTCAAGAAAACTGCTTGTTGACAACAGTTGTGGTAGCATAATAAAATGCGAGTAAAATTTTTGAAACGCTGAAAAGCCGGGAAATTGCAGGGCTGCGACGAGGGAATTTTTCTGCTACTTTCGTACCTCTATTTTTCCATAACATAAAATTTATAATAAATTTATGCAGGCAAAGTTCAAATTTACCCGCGAAAAAATATTATAAATTTTATTTTTTGGAAATAGTGGTACAAAAAGAATATAAAAAAATCACTTGTGGCAGCCCTGAAATTGTGATATGAGGATTTTCCAAAAGCAACGAGACTTCTCTGAAACATTACTTTACTATAAAAAAATTATTTAGCGCATTCGTGTTTGCTTCCTTATGTGACGCCAATAAATAATAATATTATAGTTTTAAAAAATTAAAGAACACGCTTTTATAGAAATGTGAACTAAAAAAGCACAAAATATCTATCTTAGTATTAAAATGAAGGGTAAGAGAAAATCGTGTGAGTGACACACCATAATATTTACATACATTTAAATCTTTAATTAAAATAACTTAGAATTAAACAAAAACCATTTTAAAAAAAATCTCTCCTGACTGGGATCGAACGCTGGACCTTTAGGTTCGTAGCGCGGCGCCTTACCTCAACGCCACATCGTTCACGTAGGAAAGTATTTTTTTTACAAGATAAATTTTTTGTTTGCTTCCAGAGCAGTTACAAACATACATACATACATACAGGTGAAGCTAATAAAAGCGTGTTAAAAACCCCGAAGACATTCACAGCATCTGCTATTGAGAACGAAATTTCAATTATTCAATTTCGGATATTTGAAATCATTTTGTTAAATAATGTAGCGTTTTTTAGAGAAACTAGTTAAGGCTGGGCTTACTCTTATTTGCCAGCCTAACCCGGAAAATTGTTAGTTACCGCCCCTTTTTGTACATCACTTAATTTTTTTGAGTAATTCTCTTCAAATATATTTACGATTACATAAGAAGAAAAGGGCTCTAAAAAAAGACTGATGTGAAAAAAATAGGCGGGATTAACAACCTTCCGGGTTAGATTGGCAAGTATGGCTTACTGTTCAGAGAAGGAATATAATCTCTTTTATCGTAAATATTAAAAAAAATATCCCACTTTTTTCCCACTAATTTTTTGTGTTAATCCTGTTATACATATTTTTGTATTTGGATATTATAATATTTGATTCGTGCACTTTAAGTTAATAAAAAGTTTTAAGGAAACGCATAAAGGCGGGTCTAACATTTTAAAATAGACTTGTCGTTTAGTAATAGGATAACCAGTGTTTGTAGGCTTTTATAATTCCTTGTATCTTTTTAACCATATCATTAATAAGCGTAAAACTGTTAACACCCCTTGGAAATACGTCCCTCTTTCCATACCACTTTATTTATAGAGTAATTCTCTCCAGATGATGTTACGATTAAATAAAAATAAAATTACTCTAAAAAATGACTGGTATGAAAAAAAAAAAAAAAAAATGCGGGTAGTAAAAATTTTATGCTTCGTAATGAGATGATTGGCAGGTATGTAATTACACATTGCAAATTTTGTTATAATAGAAGGGCTATGAATTTCAAAGAAAATTTCTTCGTTAAAAAATACTGATATAAGACTATTATTAACCCCTTTCTCTTAAATATAAATATTTTTTTTTTTTTCAGTTTTTCTCTACCTAATTTTTTCTTTTAATCTTGTTAGCCATATTTTTGCATTTAAATAGTGTAAGTCTCGCACGTCAAGTTATTTAAAGTTTAACACATAAAGTGATTAAATGATTTATTCCATTTTTATAAAAATAAAAATCTTACTAAAAAAACTTAATTTATAAACTGCATTTAATAAGAAAAAAAAAAGGAAAATCATATTTTATTGTTTGTATCTCATAGAATTAAAGAGATTTATTAGATATTAGATTCTTCTTAAAGGATTAGTTGTTTATTTCTTCGGGAAAAAGTAATGCTTTTTTTTTTTTTTTTTTTTTTAAGCAAAAATAGGATATTTCGAGTTTGGCGGTTCTTAAGCGTACAAAACTGAATGCTGGAAGGAAAGTTGCAATATTACTTATATCAATAAAAACTAAACAATCACGGAGTAACAATGAAATTTATTACGAATAAATACTCAAAAATAAAGTGAACGTAACATGTTAATTTTAAACATCTTGATAATTATTCCACCTAGTATGAATTACAATATTATAATTGCATAATATCTAAGATACAAATACAACGATTTTAGCAGCGTAACTTTGTTTTATATCTAAAATTTTCCGTTTTTTTTTCGGTTGCTGTCTAAATAAATATCATACATTACTGTGGGAGATCTCAATTTAACTCTTCTAGATATATCTATTTATCTCTAACGCATTTTCAATTGTACTCTACCAAAGATTAATTAAAAGTATATAAGTACCTTTTTCCGAATTGTCTTGATCTCAGAAATTCGAATATGAAGTCAAAAATGGGTGTTACCATCCGAAAAAATGAAGATGATGCAAATTTTAATATGTAGATGACCCCTAAGAACATTTTAACAATTGCATTAATAACTAGACATCATTACCAGTCGATCGGCACCAGCACTTAGATGATCATTTACGGAAAAATTAATTGAGGGGTGGCCTTTTTTTTTATGACTGTAAAATTTCATAATTATTATCGAAAGCCTTTCATGTTGGTCATTGAAAATTTTGAATTCCATTTAAGATTCTTTTTTTTTTTTTTTTCTTTTTTTTTTTTTTTTTTAACGTTCACATTTTTAATCAATTCTTAATTTTGAGGGAAAAGAGTAGTCCACATCATTAGTGCATAGATTTAGAAAATAATAATAATAATAATAATAATAATAGTTCCCTGAAGTGTTCATTCGGAATATTACGATCTTCCATTGTATTACCAAATATATGCATTTAAGAAGTGTTTGATTTTCTGTTTTTTAATTTTAATGAACCAGTGTCGCAATCAATTATTATCTATCCGATGTGTGAAAAATCATTTAAATATAAATGACTAATATCATTTTGTACATTAAAAGAGTGTAAGATATAAAGAACCCGATATTCATTTTCATCGTTTCCGCAAAAAAGTGATTATTACCAAACTTTCAGAAGGCTAAATGGAAAAAGACGATTATGGAAAGATAAAAATAAGTTCCCTTTTTTTCTACTGCCCCCATCACATTATCCGTATTTCCTGAGGGCATATATTGCTAGGCCGTTAATGACACATAAAAGCATTTATTTTGCGACCGCTGTATTCTTTTTACCACTCATATATTACCAAATACGCATAATACAAGGCTGATAACAGAAACAAACATCGAGATAAACTTTACATGGGCGCAAAAAAATAAATAAATAGTAGCCCAGGAATCAGTTTTGGCTAAGGGGCCAATATATAGAGTGAATCGGAGAGATAACAATGCCCCCAGGTGCGAAAGGAATACAAACTTCGTTGCTTAATGTTTGCCCTTGGGGAGGTTACATACTTGGGCAGTAGTGCATAACTCCGTTGTGTCATCACGGAGCTAGATAAGCCTAATTACTGCTGTGTTTACCGTGGAGGTATACGCATGTGTATACGCATATAGATATATCCACAAAAGCGATACCTTCGGATAAAAAGACAACTTTAGTTTACATTTTCATGGATAACTTTGCTCTTAAACTTTGAACATTAACTTAATGGAGAGTTGAAAGTTATAACTTTAGCACAAAGAAAAGTATAGCCTCAAAAATGTAAGTAAACAAATAGCTGTCCCGGCGCTAACAAATAGCGCCGCCAAATACCTTAGGGTATGTTTAAACATCGAACACAAACCTTTCTTTTTGCTTTGTTTTTCAGATGCAGAAAAAAAAAAAAGAATTATCTTGTAAGGTGCGGTGGATTGTTCAGCTTTTTTTTTCCTTCCTTAGCTTCGAAATCTCTCCCCGTAAAATTCAACACTTTGCGGTGTCTTGCATTTTTATCACCTTGATTGCGGATTTTTTTTTTTTTTTTTCCTCCCCTCGCTAAAACTTTTTTCTTCTTTTTTAAAACTCTTTTTCATAAACTCATCACTCAAGTAATCAAGAAAGCTTAAATGATTAACGAGATTAAAAGTTCTATAACGCAATTAACATTTTTACCAAAATGCAAAAGATAAACAATTAATTAAGAAAATAAACAGATTTGTTCTTAATTGAATTTTAAATGAGCTCATTAAATATGTTTGCTGATTCATTGAAGTGTGCTGACGGAATCAATCGATCAACTTATCAAAAACTATGGAAAATAAGTTTGCAATTAAGTTAATTTTTTTTTTTTTTAAGAGTTCAGGTTTATATATATATATATATATATATATATATATATAATAAATAATTTAATTCCTTTACAATACTCAGCAAATATATATTTCAGTTATAAAAAGAAAAGTTTTAATTTAATATCTTGAGGTTTAGCACAAATTAACAACAACAGCAAACAAAATAAATAAATAATAATAATACTTAATTAATCATTTGCTACTATTAAAAGAAAAATTGGTATTATCTCGATCTTTTTACTTGCATATTTCAAGAATAAAAGAAAGATTATGATTAATTTTCAAGTGAGAATAGTGCGTTTGATAATATAATTGAAACTTTTGATTCATAAAATTCCTAAAGAATTTATTTAAAGCATTTATTCCTACCAAAGCCTTAATTTTAAAATATAAAACAAAACGTATCTTTTTTTTTTTTTTTTTTTTTTTTTTTGTCGAAAGGGCATTGTAAAATAGACAATTATGTTAAAACTGTTTCTATTACCAAGTATGAAAATCATTAAAAAATGTATTACGAACGCAATGTTTATTTATTTATGCACAACCAAACGTTAAAAATGAAATGTGTTTCACCAGAAAAATAATTCCAATTTAACTACATCCAATGTTTTAATGCTAATTTTATAACTTTAATAGTGCTATTTTAGTAGCATAGCTGCAAAAATCCTAAATAATATTCCCACATCTGCTAACCATTTCATTTTAAAGCGTAAAATTTTTAGTACCCGTCTTTTTTTTCACAACAGTCCTTTTTTAGAACAATTTTATTCTTATTTAATCGTAACAACATTTGGAGAGAATTACTCTAAAAATAAAGTGGTGTGAAAAAAGGGCTTTTTATCAAGGGGCGTTAACAGTTTTAGGCTTATTAACCCGTTAGCAGTCGCTATAGACAGCGCCACCTATTACAAATTGCGCACTTTTTATTTTACTGTCACCAATAATTTTAAAAAATGATGTGATCGACGAGTCTTCCAGTTTATTCGCGTTTTATATATATATCAAATGCCACTTCTAAAAATTTTTGGTGGATATCGAATAAAAAAATCTGGCAACACTTAAGAATGGGCGGCAAATCGACCAACTAGCGACTACTAACGGGTTAATGAAATGGTTGGCATGTATTTATTCCGTAGTACTGTTAGTAACCGCCCCTTTTGCCACTTAAATTTTAGAGTAAATCTCTCCAAATGTAATTACAACATACTTGCCAACATCCTAATTAATATTCCGTTGTATCGTTAGTCCCGCCCCTTTTTTTCACACCATTAAATTTTTAGAGTAATATTCTTCAAATGCAATTACGATTAAATAAGAAGAAAGATACTCTAAAAAGTTGCTAGCGTGAAAAGAAGGCGGGGCTAACAATACTACGGAATATTAATTAGTATGTTGGCGAGTATGTTACAATTAAATAAGAAGAAAAATTATCTAAAAAAAAAAAAAAAAAAAAAAAAAAAAAAGAATGGTGTGTGGGAAAAAAAAAAATGGCGGGTACTAACAATACTGCGGAATATTAATTAGCATGCTGGGAGCTATATACATACTTGCCAACCATGTCATTAATTACCGTACAATTGTTAACGGCCCCTGAAAAAACGTCCCTTTTCTCACACCACTATATTTTTAGAGTTATTCTCTTCAAATGTTGTTACGATTAAATAAGACTAAAAATACTCTAAAAAATTATTGGTGTGAAAAAAAAGGTTACGTCGCACTTGCGACCGGGACAGATGCGACCGGGGTTAAAATCGTAGCACTTGCGACCGAATTCTTAAACCTATGCACACCTGTTCCTCTCAAGGTAGCTTTTCCGACCGCTATAATTAAAGGCATGGCAATCGCTGCGTCAATGGACATATCCCGCAAAAGTCCACCATAATTCCCTTAACAATGCACATTAGATTTAATGAACATTATTTCAAAACAATCTATTTGTTATTGAATTTTTCTCGCCAAAAAGATTAAATATTTTACTATGCAAAAATCATTTAAAATATGTTATAGTATAATAACATAACCAAAATTCTATTAATAATTACATAAATATAGTGATGGTGCACAATCATTTTTGCAATCAGTATTATAAACTATTAAAATCATCGAATCCGGAGCATATTCAGATTTATTTATTAGATATTCTTATTAATAAAATTATAACTTTTACAAAAGTACATATATTTGAGTTAATGAAAAATTTCATTAATCTTCAAAAAATAATAATAATAATAATAAAAATAAAATAAATAAAAATAAAATAAATAAATAAAAATAAAAATAGAAATAAATGTAGAGAAGTATCTATGAAATACCAATGAAAGAAATTTAGCCATTGGTATTTAGTCAGACCCTGACTGGTGCTTATTAGATTTGAGGATCAATCGCTCTACAAGTGACGCTGTGATCCCATTTTCTCAAAATTTTTAACGTGGCAGTATAGGACAAAATTTCGTATAAATGTAAAAATTGGTATAATGACGTGTGACTTTTAACGAGTGACTGTAAAATTAATATGAATTATTGATAAGAGTAGTATTGAACTAGGAAAAAAGGTTTGTGCATGTGGGAGCGTTGCTTCATACCCGAGGGGGGGGGGGGGTTATTTTCAGTATGGGTATCTTTCTGAAAATCTCGTCAATACCTTAAAGACGAATGGTTGAACAGGTCTGTGATAATTTAAAACAAAGTTATAGATTTTTTTTTTCTTTTTTTAACGAAAAAAATCGCATTTCTTCTAATATTGGCAAAAAAAAAAAAAAAAAAAGAATTTTGTCGGCATTGAATCATATAATTCTGTCAGATATAAATCATCTGCATTTATAATGAAAAATAATTTTATAATTTAATAAATAATTTTCATTAAAATTCAGTAGAATTTTCGGTAAAATTATATAGAAGAAAGTCTTGTGGTGTGGCCACATCGTACTACTTTATTTATTTAATTTATTCACTTAAAGGTAAAATCTCTCTTCCTCTATATTTATTATTATTATTATTATATTTAAAAATATAAATACATTATAAAACATTACGAACAATAATAATCTTTATATATATAAAAGACAATGTGTGTGTGTGTGTGTGTGGGCAGCATAGCTCAAAGACGGTAGTTTGAACAGTCACGTGTTTCGACGCGAAGGTGCCCTCCGAGGGGGTCTTTGTGCGCCTCGAAACCAGATTTTCGAATGTTTGATTAGTTTTCTTTTAATTAATTAACATGTGTAAATAATAACTTCATATTAGCATTATATTAGCCATTTAAATTTTAGTTAGCTATAATTTAATTGTTACCAAAAAAGAATTACAAGTTCATTTTTTTTCGGTGTAAAAATAAATGCATTTACGTGAACAGTAAAAAATTATACATCTCACAAGAACTGACGTCATTATCACTTTAAAAAATTTATACATATTGATAAAGGGCTAATATAGTTCATGATGTCAAAGTATGTTGTTCTAAATTGACTTTTCATTTTTAAAAGAAATTTTTTTTATATTTTTACTGCCAAGTTGTTGAAACAAACAAACAACAAAACAAAATCATAGTTTTTCTTTTAATTTATTATCATTCAAAGAAAAAAATAAATATATATATATATTTTTAAAAATTTTGAAAAAAAAAAAAATAGCTGAAAGAATAGCGAAAAAGAAAACTCAATTAATTTAATTATTAAAAATCTCTATTTTTTATAATTAAATTAATTTTTGATTGTAATTTTTGATAAAATATTTTTTAATATTTTTCTATAATAATTAATAGAAAAAAAATCTTTTTTAAGTAAATGTCTTTTGAAGTACATTTTTTGAATAATAGCCTAAAGGATAGTACTGAGAAATCTCGGCTAATTTAATTAGTATATATTATACTATATATTTTAATGTAAAAATTTATGAATTAGATTATTTAAATAATATAATTTTAATTAGTTCTTTGTTCTATAATCATGACAAATGATATCTTTTTATATTACCAAGTATTTTGAAATAGTTTTTCTGTTAAAAGCTCAAACCGTAATATTAAGTAATCTGATCTAAATTCATTATTTAAAAAATATTTTTGATAATTAAATAAGTTTTTAATTATATTATATTATTAATTATTTTTTGTATAATTAGTGATTAAAATAACTTTTTATATTATATATATTTTTATATTATATATTATATAAATGTATTTTTATATTATATTTTTATATATAACTTTTTATATTTATTGACTTTTGTAGGCGTTTGGGTTTTTTACTTAGTAAATAAATTCAGTTTTGTTAACTCTTTTTAACGAATTTAATCAGTTAAGCCCCCCCCCTCCTTACACATAAACACATCTTCTGTGTTGCACCTGCTTTCGGATAGATCCGGTCGCAAGTGCTACCCTCAAACCAAAACGGTCGCAAGTGCTACGATTTTAACCCCGGTCGGATCTGTCCCGGTCGCAAGTGCGACACCACCAAAAAAAAGGCGGGTACCAAAATTTGTACGGTTCATAATGAGATGGTTGGCAAGTGTGTATATAGTAGTAATCACTATTTAAATGGTGAAACTTAGCACCAATATATTAGTTGCAGCTAAACCGGAAACATTTTACTTGTGAAACGTACCGTTTTATTTTTAGCAGTGCAGTCATTCCGACTTAAAATTATTAATGAAACAAGTCCACATTCTTTTTTTTTTTTAATGATGAAGATCTTAATTCATAGTTGCCAACATTTTAATTTATTCCGGAGCACATTTAGCCCCGCCTTTATTTCGCACCACTTTATTTATAGAATATTTTTGCCGATATATAACTATCATAGCATAAAAAAAATTTTCTCTTAAATTTAAAGTGTTGTAAAATAAAGGCGGGGCTAAAAATGCTCCGAAATAAGTTAAAATATTAGCAACTCTGCTCAATCAAATCATGGATGTCAGTATAGATTTATGAAAAGAAATTTAAAAATAGTTTATTTATTTATTTATATTTTTTGTATAGATGTAGATTTTTATTTTAAGAAAAATGGCAAAATGACAAAATTTCTATGTAATCTTGTTTGTAAACAGATGACACTGGAAAACTTGGTTTATTAAATTGCCTTACAATTTCATATTTAAAAAGCTGTCTCGAAAAAATGTTTAAAAGTTTTAATTTTCAAAAGTACAAATTTTAGCATAACTAAGCTATTGTTTTTCTTAAATTTTAATCTGATGTAAAAATGGTTGTGCTTGAAATGCTAAAATAACTATATACATCTACTTGACAAAAAATTTATATGGTGATCAATAAATTCTGAGACATTTTTTTTTTCCCTCGATAAAGGAAATATTTAGTTCTAAAATTGTAACAGCATGCCTAGTCCGAACATCAAAATATGTTCTTAAAATTTCCTTCCTGTTCTCTATCGGTTTCATCTCGGGTAAAACTAATGGTCATTCTATACGTTTGATTTCTTTCTCCGAATAAAGCCTCTTACTTTCAAAGCTTTGAAGTTCATTGGACATGCATAGGCTTTGAATTTAGTATTCGGTAAAAAAAAAAAAAAAAAAGTCATATCATATTTCAGTTCTTTCAGCCCATTTTGTGGCCTACTGGTAGAGACGGTGCATCTTTTTGGAAACCGTCATTAGAATCCGAACTTGAACATTATTCAGAAATGGCAGCGATCAACAAAAGCCACACCTCTGGTAGTATTTACCTCTTGAGGGCCATTGTCAGACTATGGGAAACTTATCGCAAAATTATTTAATGTTATTGTATATATGTTTAGCTTTGCAATATTTTCAAGTATGATGCTTAAGTTTTGTGCAGATGTTGGCTGCTTAAACAGAAGCGATAAAATTGAATGCAAACAAAAAATATCAACCTTCTCAAATTTCTGTTTAAGGACTGTAATCGTCAAGATTTCAATAAAATAAAGTAAAGTAAATTAACGTAAATATTTTTAGAGTTGGAAAGAGAAGATTTCAAACCAAAGGAAATTTAGGTTTTATGTTTTGAGCATTTTTGTGTGGATGATTTTGAAAAAATAACTTTAATAAATAATAAAACGTGGGCGGATTCTGGGCTTAAAAATGGGCAGAACTAGCCATGTATTATAATCAACCATATCTTAAATGATTTTTTTTTTTTAAGGTAAGAATGTTTACTTTTTTCTTTTTTGATCTATTTGTTGTCTTTAGCAGTCTTCTACTGAATCAATAAATCATTTGTAATTTGCATTCATTCCCCCCTGCAGTTTCATACACCATTATTCGTCTAGGTAGGAAAAATAATAATTTACTTGCTTTTTTTCGCATTGAGTATGTGTGAGTGAATTACTGGTACCATTTACGGGATAGATAGTTTAACATGTGATTATTGTCATTTAAGAGAACATTTCGAAATGAACTTTCACTTTCGAGTAAACATTCATGGGCAAAAATTCAAGATGAAACAAAAATATCAGCATAAAATCGGTAGACTGCAACATAACGATTTCAAGTGATTGCCAGTCAGAATATAGAATCATACTTGCCAACATACTAAGTAATATATTCCGTAGTATTGTTAGCCCCGCCTTCTTTTTCACACCAGTATCTTTTTAGAGTGTTTTTCTTCTTATTTACACTGTTCAAAAAAAAAAAAAAATTGTAAAATTACAACGAATATCCCTCATTTTGTGATGTGATAAAATCAAGCACTCGAGTTGTAAAAAATTTTCAAGCAGAACGTGCTGTTTTCTTACATTCTCTATGACATCACACAGTCATGTGACACAGATACGCGAAAGAGCTTCAAACACAAACTAAACCTTTTAAATGTTTATTACGACTTCCGCTATGATAAACGGTAAACGAAAAAAGGGAGGATCGAAACTGTCATTAGAATTTACATTAGGTCTAACAACAAACAAGTAAGTTATAATTGTTTTAATTTTGATTTTATTTCTTCTCTTTTTTTAATTCTGTCAATATAAGTTTTATACGGTTCTACGCTTTATTAATGAAATCTAATCTTAATTAAAAGCTCTTTCTCATGAAACTTCATTTTGAATTATGAGTAGTAAAGTTACAACACAGAAATTATTTCCTCCCAAAATAAAACTATTAAACAACAACTTTTCCAAACTAATTTATTTTAAAAATGATTTAAATTACTATTACTTACTGGGGGAAAAATTATATATTAGTTTTTAACTCTGAAAAATATTATGGCACTCAAAATAAGAACATTATTTGATAAATACTTAATATGAAACTTTTGTGCAATTTTTAGCATTCCATTACAATATTTTTTTTCTTTCTTTAAATTTCAAGTGTCCTTTATTTTATGCATCATGATTACATTTTTTTTTTTTTTTTTTTTTTTTTTTTTTACATGTTTATTTTGTAAAATTAATATGTTTGCTAAAATTGTATAGATATAAGTATTCTGCAAAATATAGTTTAATAAAGCATTGAAAACTGTCATTTTAATTTTTCATACGTTCTAAAAAATATTAAAGTAGTTATAATTCTTTGAAGTACTTATTAAATAATGTTTGTGATTTGATTAATTTAATATTTCTTCAGCGGATTAAAAATTGATACATAATTATTTTTAAAATAGAATCAGCAATATAAGACTTTTTTTTATTTTTTTATTTAAATGGTTAAATATTTTTATGCTGAAAAGAAATCGTTACTGTATTACAATTCTAATATTACTTTATAAAATAGAATTTATTGAATACATATTAAATTTCCTATTAAAATGCACAACATCTTCAAACTTATATTGACAGAATAAAAAAGATGAAATAAATAAAACAAATTAAAAGAAATATAACTTTAAAAGAAATAAAAATTAAAACACATATAGCTTAAAATAAATAGGTAAAATAAAATAAAATAAAATAATTCCTTTTTTTTTTATTTTCGATTGAAAAAAGCAAATACAACACAATGTGTTGTAAAATTGCAACACCCTTTTTGAAAATTCAAGAACGTATTTATTTACAATACACTTGAAATTTACCGCACATGGTGCTGGCGATTTTTTTACCCGCACATTGTGATGTAATCTAGCATGTTTATTTTTTTACAGTCTAATCTTAATTGCATTTTCAGAATATTACTCTAAACATTTACTGGTGTGAAAAAAAGGGAGGGACCAATAACCCGACGGAATATTAATTAGGGCGTTGGCAAGTATGTAGAATAGAGCCAGGTACTTACAATAGAGCATATGTAAATATAGCACATGATCTAGAATTTTTTTTCCCAGTTGACTATCTCTATTACAAAAAATATATATTCGTTTCATTTGGTTTAGTGCAGTCTATAGACGTTAAACTCTACTTACCTGCAATTTCCCCCATAGACATAATGTATTAGAATTCTCTTGATTGTCCCTGTGTACGAACCATTTGCTTGATCTTATCGAAAAGTTTAGCGTAGCATCCTTATATGATACACATTTAGAATACCAAGTTTGAACTTTCTGCCATAATTTGTTTTTGAGATATGCTGATAACAGACAGAAACTCACACACACACAGACAGACAGACACTCAGACCAACCGCTAAAATTAGCAAAATCCCTCCTCCCCCCCCCCCCCAAAAAAAAAAAAAGAAAAAAAAAAGAATAAGAAAAATAAATAACACAACTAATTAATAAACTCAATAACTTAATGTTTGAGCGTTACATTAAGTAATGAATTTCATTCAAAGATTAATATATATATTATTCTTTAATTGTTATTCTTTACCTTGAATATAGCGTAAAATAATCCCTTTGTAAATATTTTCTCGCTTACATTTATTAGGACAACAAGAGTCTTTATAACGCATAAATTCAACATGTTTGAAAATAATACAAGAAAACACTATATAGTTTCGACAAATGTACCTGTATTATGGAATAGCAATTTTATTAAGAATTACGTGTAATATCCAGCAAAAATAAAAATCTTTCTAAATGATATACTCAGTAAAGCATAAAGTAATATTTAAAGTAACAGAAATTCTCGTGCAGCTGTTGAAAAATCTAATTTGAAAAAATGAAATTTTTCTCTCCTTGAAGGTATGGTATTGAAAAACCTTATCTAGAGAAAAGTAGTTAAAAAAAAAGTACTTTTCGTAAATTTATTTTTCAAATCACATATTGTTATCGACAGCTGTGGGTAAAAGGAAATGAGAAGAAACCTTTTGAAAAAATAAAGTAATAGGAAATAAGATTATATCATAAATGGATATTATCTATCTATCTATATATTTTTTTAAGTAAAGCTTGACTTTGTTTTTATATTATTAAGTAGAAAATCTTAGCATGAATTTGAAAGTCTTTTTTTTTTTTTTTTCTCTGAGGAATTTTGTATAATATCCTTAAAAATATCAACATATCATGAATACTTTTCCACATTTTATTAGGTTGTGTCTCTATTTTTTTTCCGTTGGAATTTATTTATTATTATTGCTTTACAATGTCAGATATCTTTTATTTACAATAACATTTCATATATTAAAAAAATGACATACTTATTTTTGTGTTTCTCTTTTTATATGTTTTTATAATTTAGATTTTTAAAATCTATATATATATAAATGAATGTTTGTCTCTATGTCCTTTATAAAATCATAAACGGCTTGACCGATTTCGATCATTCTTTTTTTGTTTTTTTCCTTATAGGTCAGGGATGGTTTAGGGAAAAAAAAATTGAAAAAATCTTTAAAATTAATTAAAATATGAAAATAATAAACTTATTGACTTATATTGACTTAATATAAGCCATTTAAATTTTTAGTTGTTGCCAAAAAAAGTTTACGAGATATATTTATTTATTGTTTTCAGCATAAAATGAAATATGCTTTTATGCGAAAAATAAGAAATTACTAAATGTTAAATTGGTCGATGAGAAAATGACACTTTATAATTTTAAAATAAAATAGTAATATTACAAATCTAACATTTTCTTCTGAATTTTATTTCACAGCATTTTTTTATATACCTCAATTTCAGATTTTTTTTTTTTTTTTTAGTATGGCGGATGAAACACGCTTGGCATAAACGCTAATTCAGCAATATATTAAAGGTATTTTCTTATTGATAATTCTTGACATTTTTTTATAATTTTGATGCTGAAGTAGATCGGACATTTTTCGCCAAGGAAAAGATAGAAAGAAATACGCAAGCGAAGTGATGACGTCACTGGCCGTTCGTGGATGCAAGAAAAATATTTCCTATGTTAAACGCCCATTGGAGTTTTTGTAAAAAATTATTAAAAATCGAGGAAAAATATTTCCCGATCTTAATCCCCATATTTAGGTATAGATATGTATTAGTTATCATGTCCATGCATTAGATTAAGTTATTTTTGTTGTAAAATTGACAAAATTTGAATTTTTAATTTCAAAACTCTAGAAAAAAAAAATGGCAAACTTCCATATTCGATTGAAAGCACAAACATTTCATTTCAAAGGATGATATTAACACAATAAATATCCAACTAATATACTGATTAAAAGGGAAATGATAAATATTCTATCATAATTTGAAGTCAAATTTGTTTTTAAATGTCTAAATAAAGTATCTGATATAAGATACTAATATGTTGTAGCGGAATAGATTTGATATCGGTCATCCTTGGTAGAAAAATAAAATATCGCCAAATTATTTGGCGAACATAATTTAATTCCTTTCAAAAATCATGGTTATTTTCACAACTTATTTTAAGACAGTAATGAATAATATGAAACAATATTTCGTACAATGCATATTACGAAAATATACATCTGGCATGTATATTTTCGTATTACGTTTTTGATCACCAAATACAATAAGCGCCAAGAACGACAGAGTTTTGAAATTTAAAATTAAAATTTTGTCAATTTGACAGCAAAATAACTCAATCTAACACATGCACATGATAACTAATACATATATGTACCCAAATATGGGGATTAAAATCGGGAAATAATTTTCTTCGATTTTTAATCATTTTTTACAAAAAATCCAATGGGCGATTAACATAGGAAATCATTTTCTTGCATCCACGGACGGTCAGTGACGTCACACTTCGCTTGCGTATAGGAACAATAATAGCATAAATTATATTTTGGTCTAAAACGGGAACAAAAATTTAAAAGTCGCCAAGGGCATTAAGGCTGTACCATGATCAAGTTTACATATTAATTAATTTATTTTTCTATATACCAACTACTATTAACTAAGCATGAAGTATATATAACCACAAAATAATAATAATTGTCTCATGCGATAGAAGTAGCCTATCATAGCATATTGTAATATTATATGTGGCTTGAAATTGCTGTCATTCTATGGTTGATTGATTAAATCAAATAAATATAGGAAATAACTTGAGAGCAAATATTATGTACATCACATATAATGTTGTTCATATGTAACTGGGATTCAGATATAAAAGAGCTATTTCAAATTTTTCGATACTGTCCGTATCGAAACTGTCATATATGATAAGCACCCAAATGGAAGCCCACGGGTAAGCCATTGTCGCAGGCAATTGGGACAGGCACCGGAGATTGCAAGGTCGAACAAGGCGCTGCCTAAGGCAGCGGGAACCCAAAGCAAGCTTTGACGGATTTCAGTTTTTTTTTTTTTTTTTTTTTCATAAAGCATATAGAAAAGAGTTTGCCAGCGATGCGGACAAAGCCGTCCAAAATTGCTTAAGAACTAAAATATTATTCAACAATCCGCCGGGAAATGGGAAAAAAAAAAAAAAAAATTCCTTGTAAAAAGAAAAAACTTAAAAATTTGAAACTCATAAATATTATATGAATTTCACCACATAGTTAAAATTTTAATTAACCAGTCACCAAATTATTATTAGAACCAGATTAATATTGTGCAATAGTGAACTAAAATCATACAAAGAAAGGTTTCGAAATAAAATTCATAATTGACGACCCGGTTTTTATACTTCCGCAACGCAGTACTGTTTTAGTACAGGATCCCTATGGACGAATTTTAAATTTTTATCGCCATGTTGGCGATAACTTTTTATTTATTTATTTTGGCATTTTATTTTGGCTTTCAATGAGTTACAAATTTTTTTGAGTGTACTTTATCAGACTCTGTTTTGCACAGCACCACAATGATAAGGTTTCATTTCATTACATATTATGATCAAACCGCCAGTTCCCACACATACACATCAAAATTTCCACGTGAACGAAGTCGCAGGTAACAGCTAGTGATAGATAAATAAGCGTAAAGGAATAAATTGTTAGCGTTTTCTAAAGCTTTTGCAAAATAGATAATTTTATTTCTATATTTAAAGCTATCTTATTTTGAATTTTGATCTTCTCTAGTTCAACTTTTAATTTAATTTTTTAGAAGAATTAAAATTAAAGAAATTAGATATAGGAATATCACAAATCCTCCAAGCATTCATAAACTTAAACATTAAAAAATCTACTTATATTTTGTTTTTAGACTTTCAAAAAATAAAAAAATTGCCGTGCTTTAAGTATCATAAATATATACATTTATTCCTTAAAAAAAAAAAAAAAAAAAAGGAAGAAAGAAAAAAAGAAAGAAAAGAAAAAAGAAATAAATGTTGAATAACTTGTCAGAAAAATTTCCGAACTGTTACGTGAAATGTTTATGAAATATTTATGAGAAACTAATTATACAGATTTATTAAATATTTTCATTTACATATACAGAAAAAACAATACATATTCAATATAATACACATTTTAAATCCTTCTGGGTACAATCTTGTGCGGGAAATAGGGTGATTAGTCGATAATTGACCACTTAAGCATAAAATTCTAAAAAACAAACAAACAAAGAGGGAAAAAAAAAAAAAAAGAGAGAGAGAGAGAGAGAGATTTTATGAGGGGAAGTTTTTTCTGTCATTGATAGAATACGTAAATAACATTTAATAAATTGTTCTGTTACAATTTCCAATAGCAACTGATGCTTTCATTCTATGTTAACACTTTCGCGACCGCTGACGTAGATTCATGTCATTTGAAAATCTCCACCAACGGACGTTTCTTTTGCAACTTGTATGTTATGTGTTTCTTAAAAATATATACAATATTCATATTTGTACAATCAATATACTATGGATACAAATACTTTGATAAGAGGGAGTATGATTATAATGTATACCCATTTGTAATATAAATGTGAATGCAGAAAATTTTATTCTGAAATCTTGTAACTTGGGAGAATAACGCCCACAGGCGGACATTACTGTCAAAAAGATAAAAACATGCGGTCGCGAAAATGTTAGTGTGGAACCATTATAAAGTTGTACACAAATATTAAAGTAAGTAGCTGTTAATGTATCACTAAACGATTCTACGAGTTCTTTAATTCAAGCTTACAGCATTAACTCGATTCCAAAAGTTTATTTATTGAAGTTTGTAGGTCATTTATATTTATAATAAATAAATAAATGAATAAATATATATATAAAGTAACTACTTTTATTGAAATTAGGAAGTGGTAAACTATTAGGTATTCGAATATTACCTGTACTACCAAATAACCTAATTAGTTAATTACTGATTCTTTTTTTCAGTAATTGACCAATGTAGATGACTACTATGTGTGTCAGCATCTCATTTGAGTTTTTGAAACGGATTTCTGATCTTGTTAAGATTTCTAGCGTTCTACTTTGATAGTGTTGTTAGATTCGATAGTTTGAGTGGTTTAGGAAGGAGATGTATTTAATTTTGAACAAAATCGTCGAAGGAGGAGTTGGTTTTCTGCATAGATGGTGTTGGTTGGTATGTTGATGTCGATTAATATTACAATGACATATTTTATATATTTACATTGGATTATAATCTTTACCAATAATTCTTAATTTAAGTAATTTTTAAGCAGGAAAATTGACATGATCAATTACTTATATGACTACGGTCATTTGCTAGGTATAAGTGGTCAATTACTAACAAAATAACATTTTGAAAGTCTTATTGTAAGTAATATAAATTTTAGAAAAGAGAACAAAGAAATGATTATCAGTTATTAACCTTCATTTATTGTTTAGTACTCAGAAAAAAAAATCCAAATTTGTTGTTATGGATTACATTAGAAAATCTGATAAAACTTTCAGAAATTTTTACTAAATGGTGAATAACTTGCCGATTTAAACCTATAATGGAAAATTTGACCACTTTTTTTGAACTGGCGAGAAAATCTATTAATATAAGACTGAAATTTATCCAGTTTAGCCTTAAAAATACGGCGATATGTAACAAGAAAAAAAAATCGTGATGTAGCATTTATCTTAGTCAGATTGCATTTAAAATTCTTCATTATAATATATTTATAAAACCGTCATAACGCCTAAAACTGTTATGTTTACGGCAACCAAAATATTTCCTATTGTATTATATCGGCAAGAAAGTAATTTCGCTTTTTAAGCGTAAAATGTTATTTAGTTATTTATTTTATTTATTTATTTATTTTATTTATTTTTTTTTTTTGCTACCCCAAAAATGAACTGTAATCAGTCAGATGTCTTCCATTCTGTTTGATGATCTTTTTCCATCGTTCTAGTAATTTCATGAATTCGTGCTCTGTTCCTTATCAGCAAACAACTCAACCAAGTATAATTTGAGGTCATATTTTTTTCAAATTTTTACCATTTACTATGTTTTATACACTTTGAAATAAATTATAATCCGATGGTGCAAGATCGAGGCTACATGGGAGATGTGACATTACTTCTCAACTAAGCTCCAATAATTATAAATGTTACTAAAGATGTCGTGTTTTTATATTGTTACGATAAAACACGATGCCTTTGCGAATTGCCGATTCTAGCCATTTCATTTTGATTGTTTGCTCGAATTTCATACGTTGTTGGCAGTAAACATCTCAGTTGATTGTTTGCTTGCTCGAAATTAGCTCAAAATACCCAACATCTTTATAATATTACAAAAAAGATAGCATGATCCTTTTCTAATGCAATTCGACTTTCAATATTGTTTGCGCTATTTCATCACTCTTAGACCATGACTTTTTAAATTAATGTTATTGTAAACGATACATTTTTTTCATCACCAAATGATGATTCTTTTTTTTTTAAGTCGATTGCATTACATTTAAAATGTGTATCACAAATTTTGATTCGTCGTGTTAAGTTATTTTCTTTCAATTCATGGAGAAGTCAAATACGGAGCTTCTTAATGAATCCATATAAAATCTTATATGATTTTTACTTGTTGTGTGTGCATTTGACCTTTTGTAATCGCTCAAAGAAAAAAAAAATTACTGAAAAGTAACAAAACAAACAAAATGCTATCTATTTGTGCAAACCGACGTTACTTACTTGCCAAACCAATAGCATTTGTAATTCTTTATAGATGAACCAAGATTATGAAATAAGATTATCAGACAATGCTACATGTTAGAGGTCAAATTCTTTTTCCTGTTGCTATTTTCCCTTTTTTTCAGTATCTCAAAAGAATTTTTTGACGACTAAAGCCTAGTTGTCCTTACGGTAAAACCAAGTTTATTCACCTCGTGGTTTTTACAATTTATTGTAGGTAAAAAGAATTTTGAAAATATTTGGAAAAGAATATTTTAGAAAATTTATTAACTCATACCACCCTAACTAAACGTTGAGTGGTTATGATGTATTTCTATTAGAAAATTTCCGTTCTTTCGTATTAGAAAAGCGTTTAAGTACTATGATAAGTACTATGACTTTTAGGTTAGAATATTTTCCTGGTTGATAGAACGTTGTTGCCAATAATGATCCACTGACACTATTCGAAAAGTAAAATCAGGAGGTATAGTAGCATAAGAAATGGTGGATGCGAATGGCACATATTTTCTACCGTACACCCAAATTTAGATGACCATTTCTAGGATTAGAAAATAATGGTTTCTATAAGCTACATTTTAATTAGTGGACCAAACTATACAAAATTTTGATGAGCTAAGAAAATGCAGCTTTCTAAAAGTGCATACTAAAAGGATAATTTAGGATACTAAAAAGCGGACGTTAAATTTTGTAGGAAAACTTCATACTTTTTAAACCTTTCACGGATGTTTCATGAAGTGTTGCAAACAGGATAGATATTACAAGAGACTTTTCAATTTTATTTTTTTTACTTTCTTCTTAATATAGAAGAAGAAAGTATTGGATTCGAGAAAATTTTCGAACTCCAACTTTCAATGGATTTACACGTTTTGAGATATCTGAACATTATTTGATTGTTTTTTGAAAATGTCTGTCTGTGTGTCTGCGTGTTTGTATATCCCAAGATTTGTAGACGCTAACAATGAACGAAATTCAACCAAACTTGGTGCTCAGTTGGATCCTGACTTAAACTGGTGCTGATTACATTTGGGCATCTATCGCTCTACAGGTGGCGTTGTAATGCCTTTTTTCTAAATTTTTAACATTAGCAGTATAGGACAAAACTTCGAATAAATCTACATAATGAAAGTTATTATTAACGCATAATTTCAAAATTAATATGAATTGTCGATAATAATAGTAGTTCACTAGGGAAAAAAAAGTATGTGCATGTAAGCTTATCGGTCTCTCCCTTAGGGGAGGGGGAAGCAGCCCTTCCGGAGGTTGTAAATTTTCAACAGGGATGTATTTGAAAGAACTCGTCAGTATCTTTAAAACGAATGGTTGAACCATTCATCTGTGATAATTTAAAACAAAATTATCGATTTTATCATTATTATTATTATTACTATTTCTTTTAAATCAAAAATCGCATTTTTTGTGATGGCACACAAAATTGACTTTTGATCGGCATTTAGTGTTATATCGCTCTGAGATAAAAATCATCTGCATTCATCATGGAAGATTATATCAATAAATAATAATTTAATAAATATATTGTACTGCGTGAATTTGTGTAAGTTTATATACAGTCAGCAGCAAAATTATTGAAGCACACATCAACACTTTTCATACATTTGTATTTAGTTTGGACGCTAATTTTTGTCATCAACTTACATTTTAATAAGCAATATAAGACTAAAATCATGATTCGACAAATATTTACTTAACAAAACAGTATTAGGTCCCATATTTTTGGTAGGAATTATTGCTAGTGCTTCAATAATTTTGCTGTCGAGACCATAGATAAAAGACTTGTAGTAGTCACAACATACTAGTTTTATTTGTCTATTTTTTTATTTCATTTTTTAAATAAATTCTACAGAAAACGACTTCTGTAGATTTAATGTCGCCCTAGAACAGTACAGTGGGCAGACAAATATGACATTGCACATATTTCATGAAAAAAATATTCAGAGCATATATAAAAAAGTTATGAAGCATAAATTTAGTTACAAAGTTAAGCATACCATTGTATTGAACTTCCTTACTATACTTATGCTGTATAATCAGGCGAAAAAACGAGAGTATCAAAAGTCGTATGCGACTTTCAAAATATTAATAATAGATTGTATCAAATCTCTGAATGTTTTGATAAAACTAAGAAACAATTTACAAAATGTTTTGTTTTTTTATATGTAAACTAGTTTCAATAGTTAAAATATGACGCTACATAACCAAACTTTTTTTTTTGTAAAGACGCTATTTTCAAAGAAATTCGATAGATAAAATATATAGCGCTGTTTTATATAACATGACATATAAATATGTATATAACATAAAAACATATATGTATATAACCCTGATATATAAATTGTAGTTATACACCATTTAGTTATCCAAATTGTGTGTTGAAATCATTTCGGAATATTATGAGAGCTGTAAAATTAAATGTAGGGAACTAAAAAGTTTATTTATGTATTTTAAACTAAAAACACCTTTCTCCACAATTTTCCAGATAACCCTTATATTTATACATTTAATAAAATAACTCCCTCACACTTTCTTTTGAATAAACTTTATTCGACAAGTGATTTCTCACGTTTATTTAATCATTGGGTGTTGGTATAAAGCTCAAATAAAACAGAATAGTAATGAAAAATATATAAATGGTATGACACAAGAGCTCTCAAAATAAAGAATCATAAAAAAAAAAAAAAAAAAAAAAAGAATCTTTAAAGTACATTTTCTGAAAGTGATTTATCGACAAAAGACTTACAAATGGTTTTGGAGCGGAATTATGTAACTTTAGTACATCGGTAATACACTGGGGAGATCTATCTGAAACTCCCATTTCACTGCAGGAAATAACATTAAAGTACTCTTTTATCTTTAAAATATGTAGATTTCAATATTATATTAATTTTTCGCATGTACTTTTCTCGTTGTTTATATTATTACTCATTTCTGTAAATTGAATATGTGTCGTTGTTCAATGATTTGAATTTTTTTTTTTTTTTTTCTGTTTGAAGTAAAAAGTAGGGGCAGGGAAAGAAAAAAGCGGTATAAATGTAGAGCTTCTATAGAATATATTAAAAACCGTTCGGAGCTTTCAGGCGGTGCTTTTCCCTTTCCCTTTTTTTTTTTTTTTTTTTTTTTTTCCCGACAATCTTTTCTTCACTATTTCTGCTGCTGAGATAGGAAAATGTATCCTCTCTTGAGTATATTTCACTTTTAGGTGGGCAAGAAATTTTTGAAGTCAAAAGTTGATATCGAAGAGAAGTCAAGATCTTGGAATAAAAAGGGAGCAACTTTAAACTTGAGATTAAACATAGTTATTTTATTCTGCCGTGAATTATCTCCTAATACTGAATATGATTTATTAGACAACACTCAAAGCAGAAAATTACATGCTAATTAAAAGGCAAACATAAATAAAAATAATTAAAAAATAGTGAAAATTGACACTTTTAAATCACGTCATAAAATTTTATTAAAATACATAATACTAAGCTTTTCGCCATTAATTCATGGCATCATCAGGTATATAAGTAACATTTTTAAAAAACAAATGAGACAGCATCTTTATATATCCCAGAATCGTTGGCAGTTGTAGTTGTTACAGCAAAGACTTCTTAAATTGCGTAGCTAGGAACTGAATGGAGAAAGTCGATAAGACAACTTGTTACTTGAAATCGAAGGTTTGGGTTCAGTTAACATGGTAATTGTGTAACTAGGAACTGAATGGAGAAAGTTGATAAGACAACTTGTTACTTGAATTCGAAGGTTTTGGTTGAGTTAACATGGTAATTGCGTAGCTAGGAACTGAATAGAGAAAGTCGATAAGACAACTTGTTACTTGAATTCGAAGGTTTTGGTTGAGTAAACATGGTAGCACCAGGAATACTTTCAGAACAATACCTGTCGGAGACTCTTTGTCTTAGGCCGACTGGGAGCTTTGCTGTAACAACTACAACTGCCAACGATCCTGTGATATATAAAAATGCTGTCTCATTTGTTTTTTAAAAATGTAACTTATATACCTGATGACGCCATGAATTAATGGCGAAAAGCTTAGTATTATGTATAATATGATTTTAATAAAAGTTTATGACGTGTTTTAAAAGTGTTGTCTCAATTTTTAATATGCTTTTAATTATAATTATAACACGTGGACTTCGTGAGAAATCTCATCTTTTGGAGATTCGAGTTTTAACTAATAAATAAAAGGGGTAAAAACTTTTAGGTGGGTAAGAAAATTTCGAAATCAAAAGTTGATATCAAAGGGAAGTCTGAATTTTAAAGTAGAAAGAAAATTTAAATTTGAAACGTAATTATTTGATCGTGCCCTGATATGTTATTTATTACACTAAAAATTAATCAAAGCAGAAGTAGAAACGTAAAAAATTGGAAACATAAATAAAAGTGGTAACCACTTTAAAATATTAAAGTCAAAAGTTGATTTTTAAGGTAAGTATAGTAAGTATCTAAAAAAAAAGCAGACACTTTAATTGAAATTTTATATAACTAGCTTATTAGTGCCTTGAATTATTATCAATTACATTGGATATATATATTAGTAAGCAACTATGAAAATAGATATAGAAATTCTAAATAAAATTCAAACAGAAATAAATAAATTATCAATGGGAAACATTACAATAAAATTACATATCAGTATGGATACTAATTCAATCTGAAAATATAATTACAAAACTTTAATAATTTCATTATATTTATCATTCCTTTAAACAAAAATGATGCAACTTTAGGCTGAATTTAAATTTAATTATTTAAATTGTATTTTTGATCATGATTAATGAATATGTGATCCACTGCTATAAAAAATAAAGTATTTTTATGTATTTATTTATTTATTTTTACAATAACAATGGGAAGTTTGTCAAGTTCAAAATAAATTTTAAAAAAATCTGTTCAAGCCATGCAATTATCTTGAAACTAACATAAATTTAACGAAAACTGTGGTTTTATATTTCAATATGAATATTTTAAAAAAATATTGTCAGTTGTTCTTAAACTATGTTTAAGTAAATGATTTAGAAGATAAAATATCTGCAGAATAATTTTAATAAAATATTAGAGAAAAAAGAAACTAAGTTATCTGTTTACAAAAACAGATGAAAGTGTAATTAATTTTCGCAAAATTTTGAAACTCTCTCCCATTTAATAATAATTATTATTTGTTTAAATAATAAAAATAACTTAATTAAAAATTTAATTTGAGCATAATTTCATAGTGATTTCCGCTTTACGATACTACTTTGCTCTGGGAAGGACTGTTACAGGAAGCAAATAAAAAATAAATCATTTTAATAATATTATAGTACTTGGATGACCGAGTTCAATCGGTTTCATTCTGAAAACCATTCGTATTGATGAATCAACATTGCCAAGTAATGAGGCTTTATTGATGGCATATGTCCGGTTTCTGAAGGAAGGAGAAATTATATAAGGGATGCTTTTTGCAAGAAGCTTGATTACAGATACTAAAGGTGAATCTATTTTTAATACTGTCAAAGAATACTTTAAAGAGAAAAATATTCCTCTTGCAAACATTATGTCTGTTCCTGTTGCCACTGATGGAACTCCTGCTATGATGGGATGTCATCGGGGGTTCATCGCCCTTTTGAAGAAGGAGGTACCAGGTATTTTATCTGTTCAGTGTGTGATTCACAGACAGCATTTAGTTGCAAAAAATCTCAGTGAGCGTTTGCATCAGTCATTATAATACGTCATCTCTGCTGTGAACAAAATTCGCAGTAATTCTCTCGACGACCGGTTATTCGGGCTGTTGTGTAAGGACAGTGATGAAAAATTCAATCGCTTACTTCAACACACCGAGGTTCGCTGGCTCTCCAAAGGCGCTTGCCTAAACAGATTCTGGAATCTTTTCGACTCTGTGCTCGAGTTTCTTGAAGAAAAAGATGCAGCTCTGAAAGAAAAATTGCTACAATTTAAAGCCGATATTGCATATGTGACTGATTTATTCGCAAAATTTAATGCAGTTAATAAGTAGTTTCAAGGCGACGACCTCAACTTGATCATAACAAAATCGGTTACTTCTGACTTTCTAAAAATACTAACTTTGTGGAAGCAGAATTTTGATCGCAAGGAATTCACCTAGTTTCTAACCTTGTGGGATGTACATCAGAAAAATGAAATTTCCTTCGACGATACTCAAGTTTTCTGCAATCACCTTGAGTCTTTATACAAAGATTTTACTGAGCGTTTCCCAGATATTTTATCTTTGGAAGTTCCTTAAGAGATCATGAATCCTTTCGCGAATATCGAGAGAGCAGAAGTTGAGATTCAGGAGGAATTGGTCGAACTCTTAATAAATGAATGTTTGAAAGCCAGCTTTCAGAATGGTGAACAACGCCTCACAGAATTTTGGCTTCAAAATAATATCAGTCACCTCTATCCTGGACTATAGACTATCGTAAAAAAAATGTAACCGCCTTTCGTTCCTCCTACCTCGTTCAGCTAGGATTCAGACGGATCTAGCCACCAACAAAAGAAATCAACTCCAAATCGTAGAAAGAGGGAACTTTCATCTTCGCCTCGTGAAAAATATCGAACTGGATGCTAAAAAGCTAGCTTTGAAACATGAAGCACAAAAATCTCACTAACATAAGTATTTGTTACATTGTTTTACGTAATTAAGAATTAAAAACCCTTTAAAACATATTTTTTGCAATTAGTTAATTTAATTTTAATGGATTGACTGCAGTTACCTGCCGGAGTAAAAGTATCCACTTAATATGAATTAAGATTTATTATGATTACTTTTATTATTATAATTAATATGATTATGTTTTACTATCTTTATTCATAATATGATTTATTTATTTATTATGATTTAGTAACATATAACTATAGAAACCAAACAAATTTTCATGTGCATATCTATTGACAAATTTACTTAAAAATTTCGCTTGTTATAATTCACTAAGCCGCCTTACCCATACTCTAAATTACGTGATTTTCACAAAGAGGGCGTTGAAATATTTTTCGCTTCTTAAGGGGTCGGCAGCTCTAAAACGGTTGAGAATCACTAGTTTAAAATGATTACTTGGACATCTTTACCTTATTAAACAGTGAAGTATTGTTAAAGTATTCTGAAAGTGTTGGAAAGTGTTTCATAATCTATGCTAATGCATGAATTTTTTTTCTTTCTTTTTTCCTTCTCAATATTGCTGCATACCATTGTTTGCATTTGTTCAAATTAATCATATTGTTATTTTCAGGCATCACTGACTTTTGAAATCTATTCTTAAATCAAGTATAAAATTAATTTAAATAACAAAATGTATTTTAAAACTGTAAACACCAGGGTTTAGTGATATCTGTAGTTGAAATATATCATGATATATATCCAATATTTATTTTCAAAATATCATGTTATTTTATATATTTGATTATTATTTTCAAAATATTGTGTATGATAAAATTTTATATTTCTTATTGCTGATTATAAATAATTTCAGGTCTAATAAAATTAAGTTGACTATTTTGAAAATATCATGATATTTATGAACCCTGGTAAAGATTAAATTGAGATATAATGAACTAATTATCTGTCATCTTTCATTTATCTAGATGCCACAAATTTGCAGAGAATGCGATGGCCTTCACCCTTTTCCCTGTGTGATGAAAATTTAATATGTAATGTAATCATATATATTGAAATAAATATTTTTGCAAATTTAAAAAAGTGTATTGCTATTGCTTCTGTGTCCTAAAGTAACATATTTGTTATTCATTGTATAATTAAGCTGTTGTAGTAGAAAGAGGATTTTATGCAGGTAACTTCCTATGAATTGTTACTATTACTTTCCAGAGATACCAGTGCAAAAGTAATTATTTTCTCTTAAAGTGAATTTGGGGTAAAACACAAAAACTTGTTGCACTTTCAATATAACAAATATTTGGTTAGTGGTCTGTATTCAGCTATTTGGATTTAAAACAGAATATTTTATTCAATGTCAGTGTGTGATTATAAAAATTATGTATTAATTAAGTACCATATACTGCCATGATAAAAGCAAAATCGGATTTTTTTTTTTTTTTTTGCAAAAGTGAAAATTTTTATATTTGATAGAAATCTAAAAGTTTTACTAAATTATATGTTATAAAAACTTGCGGAATGTTATCGCTGAAACAAAATATACTTTTAAATTTACAGATAATCTAAAATTTTGTATAAACTTTTTATTTGTTTCAAAGACTCTTTTCCCTTTTACAGGATTATTTAAAATGAAAAGAAATCAGATTCGGTTGTTGTTACAACAATAAACATAACTTTTGTAAAATAATTTATTATGAATAATAATAATATATATTTGGCATCAGTACTTGCCAAAAATTCAGCATTTGACCAAAATCAATGTTTGTCGTATCTCGACTTTCAATGTAGGGAGGGATGGAACAGTTTTGACAAAAATACTTTTAACAAATTTACTTTTACTGGTACAACACTGTAAGTTTCAAAGAAACAAATTTAAACATTTCAACATCTTTTAAAATATAAATTTGATGGTAATTATTAAAATATTAATTTTATAAGCCAATTAACGTAGTTATAAAAATGTCCCAAATCTCCCTTATATGAGGGAGGAATGGAACGTATTTATAAAGTTAAAATAAGTGCATAATATACAGATATACTATGAAAAATAACAAAAACAGTGAGTCACTATGTATGTAAGGTAATTAATTACTAATAACATCTATTTTATCCAACATTAGAATATAATATAACCACTTAAATAAAAATTTTCAAATGCTCGATTAGTTCATCATTTTTTTTTAAACTTCTAGCAGAGAAAGTATATATATATATATATATATATTAGTTTAAATATTCATAAATAAGTTTTTGTTATATTTACATGTTTTGTGGTTCCCTGAATATTAATAAGGTTTTTAATGGCTAATCTGTGTGTGTTATCAGCATACCTCAATAACAAATATTACCAAGAAATCCTAACTGTAACTCAGCTTAAAATTCTCACTAAGTTTTGGAACAATTGCATTTTTTAATAGTCAATATAATTCAAAATTAACATCCAAATAAAGTGTGTTATTGTTCAAACATTTTATTAATATCTTGTTTTTATCGTGTTGAGGAATAAATAAGCATGATATTTCTTTTATGTTTAGTTCAGTTGATTGTTAAAATTATTTCTATAAATTAGATTTTATTATTGCTAAAAAATGCACTGAAGGACTGATGTTGAATAGGTATAAATAAATAACTTTGCAGAAGCACTATACATTGCAAAAAACTCGCAAAAATTATTTTGTGTCGAAAAAAACCATGATCCTTCATCAGGCGAACAAAGCAGGCGCGTGTGCAGCAATTAAAAAATGCATCGGAGGACTGGTGTTGAATAGATATAAATAAAATAATCTGGTGTGTCACTCACACGACTTTCTCTTACCCTGAAATTTAATACTATGAATACAGGTTGCAGATTAATAGGTAAGATAACGAGTTCTGTTATGTAAGCCTATGTTAAACAATTCATATTAGTTTTCTGAAGAGTTTTATATGATAATTAGTTCTGTGTGAGGGGGGCTGCCGCCCCCCTCAACCCCCCGTTTCATTAATACACCTACATTTATATAGAATTTAATTCGGTTATTAAAAAATATTTCTCTTTTTTAAAAATAATTTATTAAAATTATTATTTAAAAAGTTATCTTTTATGATAAGGCAGACGATTTCCATATTAGAGAAGTAGTATAACACCAAATATCCAAAAAAAGTCCATTTTATTCTCAATATAAAAAAAAAAAAAAAAAAAAAAAAAAAAAAAAAATGTACGATTTTTTTTTCAAAGTTTTTTTTTCGTTAAATGTAAAAAAAAAATCGATAACTTTGTTTTAAATTATCGCAGATCGTTGGTTCAACCATTCGTTTTAAAGGGATTGGCGAGCTCTTTTGAAAGATACCCATCATGAAAATTTACTCCCCTCGAGGGGGGACTTAACCCCCAGGGGGGAGGCGAAACTCATACATACACAATTTTTTTTCCCAGTTAACTGTCTCTATTACAAAAAATATATATTTGTTTCATTTGGTTTAGTGCAGTCTATAGACGTAAAACTCTATTTTCCTGCAATTTCCCGCATAGACGTAATGTATTAGAATTCTCTTGATTGTCCCTGTACACGAACCATTTGCTTGATCTTAACGAAAAGCTTACTGTAGCATCCCTATATGATACACATTTAGAATACCAAGTTTGAACTTTCTGCCATAATTTTTTTTTTGAGATATGCTGATAACAGACAGACACACAGACACACACACACACACACAGACATACACAAAGACCATTTGCTAAAAACATGATTTTCGTATTCAGGGGACCTCAAAACGTGTAAATATAACAAAATCTCGCGTTCGAAAATTTGACCCAAAAACAATACTTTATCTACCTTATGGGTAAGAGAAAGTAAAAACTTTGCACAAACCCCATAAATTGCTGCACCCGCACCTACTTTGTTTGCCTGACGATATTCGTGGTTTTTTCGACCTGAAACAATTCTTGAGAGTAAAAAATTTGGTGTAACGTTACTCCATAAAACTGGTGTAACGTTACACATCTCTTGCGGAAGGTTTACACCATAATATGAAACGTTTCTGAAATCTACGTAAGGTTACACCACAACTGCCGGTAAGTTTACACAGTAGTTTTGTGTAAACTTCCTCAATTACTGTGTAAACTTCCCGGCAGTTATGATGTAACCTTCCAGAAAAGATGTGTAATCTTACACAAAATTATTGTGTAAACTTCCCGGCAGTTATGATGTAACCTTCCAGAAAAGATGTGTAATCTTACACAAAATTACTGTGTAAACTTCCCGGCAGTTAAGGTCTAGCCTTCCACAAAAGATGTGTAACCTTACACAAAATTATTGTGTAAACTTCCCGGCAGTTATGGTGTAATCTTCCACAAGAGATGTGTAATCTTACACAAAATTACTGTGTAAACTTACTGGCGATTGTGGTGTAACCTTACGCAGATGTCAGAAACGTTTCATATTATTATGGTGTAAACCTTCCACAAGAGATGTGTAACGTTACACCAGTTGTATCGGTTACATTACTGCATAAAATTGGAGGCAGCAAGGCTTCCAATGGAGTAACGTTGCACCAATTTTTTTACAGTGTGCAGCCGATTGTCAAAATACGCGATTATTTCGTTTCTAATAGATAAAATTCACGCTTTTTCAAAACTATTTTCGAAAATACACAATGATTTTGTGCCTTATTAGTAAAATATGGAACGATATCGTAATTGACAAAATTTACGTTAATAACGCAAATAATCACTGCAATACGCGATTATTTCTTTGTTAATCGATAAGATATTCGCTTTTTTCTAAGCTTTTAACCGAAGTACTACGCACTAATTTTACTACATGTTATTGGAAAGCGGAACCATTTTGCCTCTAATTAATAAACTTTGCGCTTTTTAAAGCAACTAGTTACCGAAATATGCAATATTTCATTGGTTATCGACAAAAATTTTGCATTTTCAACAATAGTTCCCAAAATACGTGATAATTTTTCAGCTTAGTCATGAAATACTGAATTATTTCACCGCTAATTGTCAAAATGTATTTTTAATGCCTCTAATATTTGCCAAAATTCTTTATTATTTCTTCACTAAATAACAAAATTCGCGTTTCTTTCTTTCCAAAGCTTTTTTGATGAGAGTCGTTCTCGGAAAAAAATAAATGATTGAAAAATGACAATAATAAATAATTGAAAAATGGACGCTGGAAAGTGGAAAATTAAACGAATGCAATAGCCTACGAGGAATAAAAAACTAATCAATCAACATTATAATTAGTCAAGTTCAAAGTGCGTGTGAGGAATTGCCTTTGCTTTACTATTCACCTTTTCCTACAAATTGCCAAGTAATGGATACTTTGAACTTTTTTTTTTTTTTTTTTTTTTAATATTCTGAGCGCACCTCCTAAATTGTCTACATACCAAATATTGTAACAATGCTCAGTATATTATACTTTTAAAATCAGCAATATATTATATGTTTTAAAATAAAATTTTTGTAAATCAGTCGTAAATCAGATGAAATCAGTCCTAAATAACTTTTTTTAGTTTAAAAGTGTCATATATTTTAAAACATGTGTTTTTGTAAATTTTATCAGGATTTATATATGAAAAAGAACTTTACGTAAAGAAGAATGATAAAGTTCTAACTGAAAAAAAAAATAAATAAATAAAATAAAATTATGCATTAAAAATTAAATGCAAATGTGATTGTAATGAATTTATTCTAATCTCCTTTATTTCATTTCTTAAATATTAATAATACAAATAATGCAAGTGTACGAAACTTATGTTACTATTTTCATATCTTGCAACTGGAATATAAATGTTTGTACTTATAGCAATTGTAATTAGTAAGCCTTAAAAATAAATAAATAAATAAATAATAGTAATATAGTATAGCACTCACTCGACTTTCTCTTTAGGTAAATTTGAATACTATGAAAACAGACTAAGATATAACATGTGAAATATATCAACGTACTAAAGAAACATTTCATAAAAGTTTTAGAAAAGGGTTTTTGACACATATTTCTGTATGAGGGAGCTACCCGCTCCTGTAACCCCGATTTTTATATAATACCTACATTCATAAATAAACAAATAAATAAATAATTAAGGCTGTTGTCAAATTGAAAAGTTCATACTAAATTATTCAGACAACTTTCACCACACAACGTTTTCAAAATTGCCAATCTTGATTAAATATTTCAAGCTAACACCTCATATAATCTTAATACTAAATTTGAATTTTCTGCAATTATTTGGTTTTAAATTATGCTAATAATAGGCATACAAACAGATTAACTGTTAAAAATTTGATTTTCGTATTCATTGGACCCCCAAATCGCGTAATTAAAAAAAAAAAAAAATCAGTGCTGAAAATTTGATTTTAATCGATATCTTGTCTATCATACGGATATGAGAATGTAATTATCATTCCTAATCAATTGTTATGGACTTGGTAAAATTTGACAAATCACTTTTATCAATTACATTCAACAGAAAATAATGCATTTGCTTAATTTTGAATTACTGTATATGTTATCTATAAATTATATACAGATCATACAAAGTGTTTTAATTTAGTAAAGTAGGAAGATCACATTGCATAACTTGAAATGTATTGTTAATAATTTCCAAACAAAGCCCTAGTATATCCGAATTCTTTTGCATAGTCCTGTGTACGAATGTTAAATGATTTTCACAGGATAGCCTATATGAAACATGATTTTATGCATTTGACATATACATTATAATTTAAAAATTTTTAAGTGTAGTCTAAAGATGTTAAACCTTTAAAAACTTTTATCCATAAACGTAATGCATTTGATTTTTTTTTTTTTCGATGCCCTTGCACACGAACTGTTTGCACGATTTCAGTAAAATGTTTTAAGTAACATCCCAATATAGTACAGATTTAGATTACCAAATTTACAGTTATTGCTAATATTTTTTCTTGAGTTATGCTCCCCCCTCCCCCACCACACGCACGCACACACACACACACACATAGACCAAACGCTAAAAACCCGATTTTCGGATTCAGGATATTTTTAAATGTATAAATATCTCAAAAACGCAGTTTCGAAATTTTGACCCCAAAACAATACTGTCTCTACTATTATATGGTTTAGCGAATGTAATAAATATGAATATTATCATTAATTATTAATAGAAAAAAATAATTGTTTTGGTTTTAAAGAAATAATAATCTTTCGGGTCAGGAAAAAAAGAAAAAAGAAAAAGTATCAGCAAAAGAATTTTTTGGTTGTGTAAGTAATACCTATACGATATGGAAGTGGAAAATATATATATAAATCATATAATTATACACATTTTAAGCATTAAAAAAATAGTTTTAAAATGCATTTTCTCATTGATTAAAATCACACATTTGCTAGAAAAATTAATACTAATGATTATTATTGATATAAATATGAATCTGACTTTTTTTTTACGTATCGTTTGATATTGCTTGATTTTTTATCTAAAAGGTAGAACTAATTTTAAATATTTGACTCCAGCGCAAGGAAATGAAAATATTTTGGCAAATAGAGTTTAAAAAGTCGCATCCGTTTTCTTAATTATTTATGCATTTTAAATTTTTTAGTATGGTAATATCTTTTTTCTAAATAAGTCCTATTATTGTCTTTTAATTAATATTATTAATATTATTTTACTTTCCCTTAAAGACACAAGAAAAAAAAAAAGTAGTAGAAGAAGAAGAAGAAGAAGCAAAAATAAAAGAAAGAGAGAGAGAAATTTTTTTTTCAAAACTATATGTCAATATATATGTATTTTTAAATAACATAAATTTATCGACGAAAGAATTTTATGTTTTTTTTTGTAATTTTCATATATGGAGCTTAGTTATCCCGTTTTTATTAATAATTTACCTATAGATCTTCGTCCATTATTAAACCTTTTAATAATTGAAAGCTTTTCATGTAAAGTTACTTAAGAAATGCTTTTTTTTTTTTTTTTTTTTTTTTAGTGATGCATAATGGACGCTTCTTCTTTTTCCTGAGAATTAATTTTATTATTTGAACCATATATCCGAATGTCATAAATTCTTCTGTAGTATAAAGTAGTCGCCTGTTTTTAAGTGAATGCAATGCAAAATAAACAAATTATAACTTCACTTGAGAATTTTTATCTAATTATTTAACATAAGTTTTCAGCCTAATATTTTGGAATTCCTTTTTAAACAACGTCCAACTAGTAAAATTTTATCGAAACATATAACATTCGTTTTCATCCTTATATTTTGGATTTTATTTTTAAACACAGTCCAACTAGTGAATTTTTATCGAAAGATAACACACATGCTTTCATAATTATATTTTGATATTTCTTTTAAAATAACGTCCATCTTACTTGAAAGTTTCTCCACATTCCTGACTTCTAATATTATTTACGTCTCATCCGTCATCTCTATGAATTACACGTGCGTCAAAAATTAGGCAATTTTGTACAACTTCCGTCGTCGGCTACTACCAAATCTTAATACTTCTGATATACAACCCTCATTAAAGCTTATTCGATGAAGAAATAACCATCGACAACTATTTAACTTTCAATAGCTCGCCACGCAACGATTTATATCTACTTCACCCAAACTCCCATAAACACGAAAACTCATCTTTCAACTCAAAAGATGCAAAACATTAAACGAACGTGGGGCCCGCGCATTTAATGGGCCCCGTTTACACGCGCCCTATTTGCCGACATACTACTAACTCATCAGCAAACCCATAGGCGTGCAGACATACATATACATATTTACTCGGGTATGTTTATATAAAAGTCGATATGCGGTCGGGGGTGTTAGGAGAAAACTAGGGTTTAAGAAGAGCAACGCAGCGGAACGCACTACTCCCGCTTCTCATTTCCTCGCCCCATTTCCGACACGACTTCTTCCCACTCCCATCCCCTGAAAAGGTCCCCTTCTCTGTGTTTCACTCTATGCAAATGATTCAGAAGGGCTAAAAGAGAGCGAATATACATCGAGGACAAATAGGGAATGCTCGTCTAAGCTAAACTGACGACATAATCGCGATGTACTGGTATAATACCCTGCCGAAAAGAAAATCTCTTCGATGTTTATTACCCTGTGGGATCCACATTTTTCCCAGGTTAATTTCAGTTGGTCTTTAAAATTTACGCCTTTGTTGGTTTATGTTCATGCAGACATTTTCTCCTAGTAATGTTTCAAAAACATATTGAATATATATCAGGTTATGTTATTGGAATTAGCGCAACTTTTTAAAACAGGAGCGAAGAAAAAACAAAACTTTAGTGTGAGAAGAAACTTGCATAGTTAGGAGTTTCATTTTACGTCCGAGAGATGGCGTTGCTTCTCATGGGAGCAAATGACGGAATACAAGAGATACAGTGCAATTAATATTTAAATGAAACTTGAATAAAGAAATGAAAATACTCAAGTTATGTCCGTAAGAGAATTTCATTAACATAACAATATAATTTATTTCTCCTTAAAATAAAGTGTTTGTTAGCAAAATGTGGATTAAACAAATTATGAAGTTTCTGAGTCAAACTATATGCAAACCTGTACAAGAAAATATTAACAACTTTAACTTTAGGCGCATTTTTTTTTTTTTTTACTTTTCTTCTTTTTTTTTTATGAATGCAAATTTGAGGGAATACTTTTTCACACTTTATAAATGTCTTACTTTGAAATTATTTTTCAAAATAAATTATAATTAATAGAATATATTATAAGTAATAATACATCCCACGCACACACACACAAAAGTTTGAATTACAGAATAGGGGAAAAAAGTATATAACACTATTACTTGTGCATTCATTTCAGAAATTAAATGTAAACAGAAAAACTTTATTAATGAAAAAATAGAAGAGGAAGAAAAAGAAGACTCACTAACTGTACTGAAATTATAACCATTTGTAGAAATTCAATTTTATAAGTTGTTATGTTCTTTTTGCAGAATCTTAAAAATTGTGCTTTTATGTTTATGTCTGAATTTTGTTGCTTCTGTTACGCTTTATTTTCTATAAGTTCAATGCCCCTCCCAGAAATAACTAAATTAAAAAATACATACTTTAAATTATTTCATAGAAAAATAAATCCGAAATAAAGTTTAAGTTTTGCAAATAATTAAATTGATGTCTTTTTACTTTCTGTTACCCTCATATAGTAGGGAAAGTATTGTTTCGGAGAATTTTCTAAAAGGAGATTTTGTTATATTTATACGATTTAAGACTTCCCGAATCCGATGAACATATTTTTGTTGATTGGTCTGTTTCTCTCTCTCTCTCTCTCTCTGTGTGTGTGTGTGTATAGATCATAATTTCTCAAGAAAAAAATAATAGCAAGAAGTTCAAATTCTGTATTCAAATATGTATATTATAGTGATGCTATCCTAGACCTTTCACTGAGATCGATCAAACAGTGTGTATAGGGACATGCAAGAAAATTTAAATACATTACATCTAAAGGCGAAATTTCTGGTATGTACAGTTTAACATATGTAGGCTGCATTAAACAAAACGTGTATATTTTTTCTATACACAAAAGCATGTTTTGTGTAGAATACGGTATGCAAATTATTCATCATTCGTTTATAGAGCTACCCAAAAGAATTTGGACATATTGATGCTAAACTTGGGAATTGCTGGAAATGCAGTTCAGATTTTGTTATAAGTTTTTCATAAAATACTAAATTTAAGTATTCAGTGTGGAGTGTATATAATTTATAGACAATATACAGAGTTTCCTAAAAATAATCGAAAACATTCTTTACTAATGAAATTGGTAGAAGTGCTTTATTACGTTTTACCATGTGGACGAAAACTGTTCAGGAATGAAAAATTAAATTCTCATCACATACCCATACGGTAAACAAAGTATCTTTTGAAATTCAGTTTTCATATCTGGCTTATTGTTCAATATTGCGTTTTGAGATCCCTTGAATACGAAATCAAGTTTTTAGCGATTGATCTCTGTGGATGTGTATTATCAGAATAACTTAAAAACAAATAATTGCAGAAAATTCCAATTTGGTATTTTGGTTGCCCCTTTAAAAGTTTGATCAAAATTGTTAAGTTTCAAAGAGTATTGCTGGTAAAAGCTATCTGAAAAAGTTGAAATATATTTTTAAATTAAATAACAGCTATGATTTTTTTCTTTTTTTAATAAATATAAGTAATATATATAAAAGGGGGGGTGAGGGGGCGGTATTCCCCCTCACACAGTCAAATAAAACTCTATGTCAAATAAAACTGTTCCTAAAACTACTTTGAATTAATTTTAAAGTGGGTTCATATAAAGCGCTTGTTATCTTACCCTTTAATCTGAAATACGTCGTGTGAGTGTCACACCAAATTAATTAATATGGGAATGTTGCCTTAATTTGCCTGTATGTGTATTTCAGGAAAACAAAATTCATGAAAAATACAAATACCATTTCGTCTGCGATCATGTTTTATCATTAGTTTACAGAGATCATTAGTTTTTGCGATCATATTTATTTATTTATTTTTACATTGTAAAGTTAGCTTATTATTTAAATATTATTTCCTTTCCTATGTTAATCTAAAAAGAAAACATTTATAAATTGGCCTAATCTTCAATTAACTTATAAATTGCTGTTACACACACACATACATATATATATACCTATTTGCTATATGTGGGTTTCGTTCAGTTGCACCTCGTATATCTTTTTCGTAAATTTCTAATATTCTTTAGAGCGTACTATATTCTGTTAAGAAAAATGAATTCGGTCGATTATTCGGAACGGTCTCAGACATAATGCGCTACCTATTAGGCTACTTCCCTCCGATTCAATTACCTGAACAAAAATTTGCTGATTACTTTCATTAATACTAGTACGAATTTTTACATTTTCAAAAAATCAAATCTTACATAATGTAACTTTCTGGTCGCTTTGCATGGTTCTATACTATTCAGAAAATGCGAAAAAAGTTTTTGCAGTAAAAATGAAACTCTTTTAATTGTTATTTTAAGCACAATATTCAGGCATAAAAGAATCAAGGTTCATTACAATTTGACAAAAAGAAAATGAAAAACAACATTAATGTACTATTACATAATAGTCGGTAAATCTGGTATAAACATTCTCCTCTGTGATTTCCGAAAGAACTATGTGGCGAAATTTCTTTAATTATTATTATTATTATTGTTATTATTTTAAATGTTGGAACAGATATTCCCATTTATGTCTTTTAAATTGTAAAACTCTGGCGTTATCAAAAAGTGACACATTTACCACAGATAAAGTCCCGAATAATCACCATTTAACTTTTAAAAAGTTTTTAGTATATTACTTTTAAGATCTATAATTGATGACTTCAGGTGATCACCAAAATTTGTTCGCAATAACACGATATTCGTAGAAATTAATAATGTATTGGGTTGTTCGGAAAGTAATTTCGTTTTTTTCTTCGAAAATGAAAGACGATTTTCTTATATTGTATAAATATTTTAATGAATTATATATTCTCCACTTTGATCGGTTTCTTAGCAATCTCACGAGTTGTTATTTGGCAGTTTTTCATAAATCAATACTTTATTTTGTCTTCATTAGCACAAACTGGTTTTCTAGAACGTTATGCATCTTCAACTCAAAATTGCCAGAACAAAATTTGGCAAACCAGTTTTGACAATAGCGTTCTTTAAAGAAATTTTCTGTGCACACATCGTATACTTTTTTTCCTTGTTTGAATAGTATTTTCACATTTTTGATAGCAAAAACAAAATATGCCGAAAATGTCGCTTCTGATTTTCTTTATTTGATAGGGCACCCATCAAAAACTATTGAGCAGAATAAAACGACCTTTTTCACAAGCAAGCCTTGATATATCAGCTGTCACAATATGCAATGGCAATGCAACTTAAATGTGAAGAAGGTGTGAAAAAAATACAATTAAGTCCTCTGCTGAGAAAAACGAAATGACTTTCCGAACAACCCAATATAATGGTCCAAATTTTATTGCTATAAAATGCATAGTTGCCAAGTTTACGATTTTTGATTACCAATATGTCAAGTCTCCGTTATTTTCAATGGACACTTCATTCCGGAAAGTTTTTATAAATATTTTCAGTTTATATAATTTTATTTAATCGTCGGAAATATATGTGACAGATTCCTTTTTTAAAAATACTGGTGATAAATCGGATTTAAAAATTACCATTGTGGGCAGCTATGAATATATCTCTGATAAGTTTTTGCAGCAGTTTTCTATCATTAAAAAAAAGTAAAAATTTCTATAGAAAAATTCTGGTAATAAAAATTCGCTAATAGGACAGCTGTAAGCAACAGCCTAGCGGAAGGGGACACAACAACAGAAAATAGAGACAAAATAAACAAACATTTTTAATTGTATTGATTACTATTAAAAATAATTTATTTTTATTTAACTTATTTTATTTTATTTATTTATATTTAATTTTAATTTTAATTTTTATATTTCAATTTAGAATTTTACTATGTTAAAAAAAAAAAAAATAGAAAGAAAGTTATTTGATGGAACTAAACAAGTTTTTTCCAAGCTGAAGACGCCCACCTGCGGCTGAGTGGTTCTGCACTCAAAGCTGGTAGACGTGAAGTGCCGGGTTCTATCCCAGGTCGCACTCCTCAGTTTAGCCGTTCGGAGCTTTCCGTGTTCTCCGAAACTTGCGTAAATACGGGCAAGGAGCATTTAGAAAGATCCCCATAGAGTGCAGTCTTCCTCAGGCCTAGGACCCTTGAGCAGTCAATCAGCCTTAATCCCCACAACCCAAAGCAATCGAAGCTGGAGACAACAAAGTGGAATCAGACTTTTCATTAACAATTTAATCACGATTAAGATAAATAGCTAAATTTTTCAGGAAATCTAACTCAGAAATGCGTTTGGCATTAAAGATAGTTTTAACTTTCTGAAAATTGAAACTATGGTTGATTCCCAACTATGCTTCGCAAAGGAAGATTTAGAAATGTCTTGTTTTGTAACATATGGAAAATGCTCACATAAGGGACATTCAAGATTTTTTTTTTTTTTTTTTTTTTACTTTCCGAACACTACAGTGAGGAAAGTATTGTAATCATGTCAAAAATCCGAATTTGGGATTTTTGATGTTTCTATACGTTTTGAGGTCCCCTGAGACCGTTTTTACTATTTTTATGATGATGTATGTATGTGTGTGTATGTATGTGTGTATGAATATGTGTGTGTGTGTGTGTGTGTCTGTGAGTGAACACGCTAGCGTCTAAACGCTTTGTTCTAATAAGCTGAAAGTTGTTACGTATGTTGTAAGTCACCATAGTACGGACCCTATAGATTTTGGTAAATCTAGCACTTATAGTTTTTTTATAGGGACACCAGCGAAAATTCTTTATCATTATGGCCTATGGTGCCAAATTTTTAAAAGTGCGATAGCGTCTAAACACTGCATTAATCTGTGCAAAAAATTTGAACACATGTTATAGGCCCCAGTTGCAATAACTGTATAAATTTTGGTGAATTTAGCACTTACAGGTTTTTTACAGGGGCACAAAGAAAAATTCTTTACCATTATGGCCTATGGGGCCAAATTTTTAAAAGTGTGATAGCGTCTAAACGCCTTATTAATTTGAGCAAACAATTTGTACACAGGTTATAGGTCACAGTTGCTCCAACTGTATAGATTTTGGCGAATTTAGCACTTACAGTTTTTTTACAGGGACACAAAGAAAAATTCTTTATCATTATGGCCTATGGGACAAAATTTTTAAAAGTGCGATAGCATCTAAACGCCTTATTCAATTGAGCTGAAAATTTATATGAATATTATAAATCACTGATACACTAACTATAAGCATTTTGGTGAATCTAGCATTTATAGGTTTTTACAGGGACGCAACAAAAAATTGTTTATCATTATGATCTATAGGCTCAAAGTTAGTAGCGTTAAATAAAACATCGTGTAATATATGAAGAAAAATACTCAAACACTCTACTATGGTTTTCTCTCTTTTGTTTGTTTAACAACTCCTCTTTCTTTACTTTATCTACAAAACTGTCAATTACTCAATGTTCGGAAAATCAAGTGGAGTCGCTCCAGATTTTTTTTTTTTTTTTTTTTTTTTGTTTACCTATGTAAGAAATTTTGTATATCGTTTACGTAAGAAACCTAGTATATCGCAAAATTATGTTTAATGCTGAACGTATTTCTGAATTAGATTTCCTGAAAAATTTAGCTATTTATCTTAAGCATGATAAAATCGTTGATGAAAAATCTGATTCCACTTTGTTGTCTTCAGCTTGGAAAAACTTGTTTAGTTTCATTAAATAACTTTATTTTTTTGTTAAGTAATAAAATTTTAAATTGTAATAAATAAATAAATACAATAAAATAAGTTAAATAAAAATAATTAATATAATAATAATAAAGAAAAAAAAACTTTCTTTTTGTATGTTTGTTTCTTTTGTCTCCCTTTTTTGTTGTCATGTCCCTTTCAGATTGGTTGTTGCATGCAGTTAGCTATCTTATTGTCTTGTTGTTTTGCTCCTCTCTCTTGAGTTTTTCTCTGTAATAAAATCATAATTAAAGTATGTATTCATAACAATAATAATATTAAAGCACACTCACACTGGAAGAATCTTATGGTTTCAGAAGCATTAAATGAAATGGTCTTCATTCATAGAACTGCAGCTATCTAAAAATGGGAGGTGAAAGAGAAAAGCAAAATTCATGTGGAACTCGTCAAAATAAATATGTATATTAACGATCATTCAGTTTTTAATGGTCACAAAATTTTATATTTCTTACATTACTAATAGAATCACACAGTAATAGAAAAAATTACATTTTAATGATGTATCTATTAAAACCATTCAGTTTCAATGTGATAATATATCATAGCTACCAACATCCTATATAATATTCCATAGTATCGTTAGTACAGACCCTTTTTTCACACCTGTCCCCTTTTTAGAGTATTTTTTTTTCTTATTTAATCGTAATTACGTTTGGAGAGAGTTACTTTAAAAATAAAGCGGTGTAGAAAAAGGGGCGGGTACTAACAGTAATACGGAATATTAATTAGGATTCTGATCACTTTCTAAGCAAATATACGCATATATATATATATATATATATATATATATACACCCAGTAATAGCCGAGTAACAGAAGATTTAATGCCACTGAATACGCCTAATACCAAAAATATTTAATTTTTACCAAATTAAATTTTCCTGTGAAGATTTTGAGTTCAATTATTTAAACAATTAATTTTACTATTTCTAACTATTTGGTTTTTTAATTATTTTAATTTCACTTCAAACTTACCTTAACTTTATTTCTAGATAGCACGGCTCTGCATGAAAATCGACCACAACATCATTTTTGCAAATTCTTATCTAAAATGACCTCCAGAATCCGAATATGACACCCATTTTACCCTATCGCCTTCCGTTTTGGGGGGACGCCCCCTACTTTTATAACTCTTCGGCAATTTTATGGCTATAAATTTAATTTGTAGGGGGCGGAGGGATTATTTTAACTGTTAAATATCTTCTGAGGGGCTACAGAAGTAGAAAAAGTCTAAAACATGAACATTTGCAGCAAGGAGAAAATTTAGGGGGGAAATTTGCCATTGAAATTATGAATTATATTTATTATAATTTATTAACAAATTATTATTATTATTATTATTTATTGTACATTATATTTATAATTATTTTGCTTAAATTAATTACTTTGTGTTAAAATAATTCTCTTCCATTCTCCAAATCAAGTTCATGGCAATAAAATAACTCAATAGTGTATTGTAGTATTGTAACTGCGCAGTGTATTGTAGTTAGCTACATATCAAAATTTGACGCCTTTACGATAAATCGATAATAGACCATAACAAAAGACGCAAACAAGCAATGAGAAAGTACACTCACGATTACTAACTAAATTCTTTTTTTGGCAAATTAGTTATGGAAAAAAAAAAAAAAACTTTTCAGGGGAACCTTTCTTTTTACCGTTGAGCACCAATGTAAGATTTTGTTCTCTGGGGGCTACTATAGCAAATTTTCAGCGGCTTTCCCGATCTTACGTTGAAATAATTTAATTTGATTTCGAGGAAGAAGGCGCAAAAAGCAATTGAGATCGAAAAATCAAATAATCAAATCGAAACAACACAAACATTCTTCCCATTATGAAGCATATCCAGTCCTATTTATAGTTTTACATCAATTTTTGTATTGACTTTGTTATTTAAAAGCTACTTAAAAATTGTGCAGTTTTTTTATGTACTTATATACTTTGTAAATTATCGTCTATCAGTAATTTTGAAGAGATGTAACATGAATGCGTATCCGCATTCAAAACTATTCATTTATTGTTTTATTGAAAACATCATTCATTAATTTATTCATATACAAACTGAAACTCAGAATCTGATTAATATAGGGCATCTTATTGATTTGAATACTATTATTTCTTAATCGTTTCATTCCCCGTGATGCCAGTTGGAATCATAACATTTCAGATTTTCTTTCTTACCATCTTACCATTTCTTTCTTACCATCTTCTTCTTACCATCTCGCGTTGATTCAAAACGAACAATATTAAAATCTATATACATTTTCCCACCAAAAAATACAGATTTTAGATGATTTCACTATCCTTGTTGATAATTGAAAGTATATTTTACTCTATTCTGATAATAATACCAGAATCAGTTTCCTGTTTTGGGCAATTTAAGTAATTTAATTTTTTCCTTTCATTTTATATCATTAAATTTTAACAGTAAAATCGAAACACATTTGTGTATTACTTAATAAATTCATTCATAAGTTTTTTCTTTCTTTTTTCTTAAAATTTTTATGTTTGAATGCCAAAAAATTGTAATATATTTTAATTTTATCATAAGCTAATTTTTAAAAAATATTTGAAAATTAGAATTTTTTAAAAAATTTAGGATTCAAACGTAAAAATATTTTTTGAAAGTATACTTATGAATGAATTTATTAAGAAATATGATGGACACATAATCGTTTATAGCAGGCCTGACCAACTCAAATCACTTGGTGGGCCGCACCATATGCATACATGTATATGTGTACGTTTGTGAGTGTATAAATCATGTTTATATATCCTTTTTCTCGGGGAGGGCAAGGTGAAGATTCAAGGCAGAGTATATTGATTTAAATTATTTTCATTCTCAAATTAACAATAATAGTAGCATAACAACAATTATGACATATATATATTAAGAACTACAATAAAAAGAATGATTAATATTTCATTACAACAATGTGATTCTTTAACTATCATAATTGTTGAAATATATTTCCACTTCAAAAAGTCAGAACGGATTTATTAATTTTTAATGTGTTAAGTTGTCGAAAGTTGTCAAATTTTAAATATCGGTAGTTTCCTCGCGGGCCGCACAAAACTGCACAGCGGGCCGTGGGTTGGCCACCCCTGGTTTATAGAATGTATGATTGGAACATTCTTGTTGAACTATTTCCGAACATTCGGAGAACGTTTCGTTGCTGCTTAGGTGGAAAAGTTATATTTAAATTAAATGACATGCTCTGGTTATAACTTCATTTCCAATGAAAATTAATTACGCCAAATATATTAAAAAAGGTTTGGGGGAAAACAAAACACAAAATAGTCGTGTACTGATAAAAATTAGTCTGAAAAGAAAGAAGATAAAGCATTAGATTTAATTACAAAATAAATAAATAAATAAATAAAAAGGGGGCGTTGCTCCTCATTTCTCTAAAAAATTAAAGTAGATATGTTTTAAAATGAAATTATTCTTGAATAAATTAAAATATCATTGTGTTAAATAGTTTTTATTTATTTATTTTAGATTTTATTAATTATGATAAAACAAAACATTGAATTTTTACTTACGTTTTGGGGGGAAAAATGCGCAATTTTTTGTTTAAAGTTAATATCTGGATTTTATGAGATCTTTGTATTTAAAATATTTAAATTGTTTTTTATAAAATTTATTCATACGTGTAGCAAAACGAGGACGAAGGGATAGAAGAAAAATATTTAAAACATGGTCCTTTCGAACTTGAATCATACGCTATAGAACCAAATTATGTTGTCAGTTATTATTTTTATTATTATTAGTTTAGATTATTAGTATCTGTTTTCGTCCGCGTTTTATAACGCTGTCTTTTCGTGCTAAATCGAAAACGCCTTACAAATTCGTAGTTGATTTTATTTTCGCATCTCTTACTGGTTCCGATATAGGAACATTAATTTCGATATTTGCAACCAGGTTATTTGTAACTAATCTTAACTTGTAACGTATAGCCACTTCACAATACCTAGACACCGCTTTTAAGGGAATAGCTAACTCTAATATATTACTAATAATACAAAGGGGTGTGTAATTGCACTTTAATTAACATTTTAGTACTAGGTGAAGACATTCGTCAATATTGAATTTTGTAGTAATAAAATCTTTATGCATAAAGCATCTTACATGATTTATTCAAAAGAATTAAAAAAAAAAATCAAGAAATTTTTAAATGCTTTTAAATACAAACTTCTAAACGAAAACGAAATATTGACTTAACTTTTGTTCTTTAGTTTAACTTAAGTATTATTCAAGCCATTTAACCCTTTGCGGGTCATTTAAATTACACTGCCACCGGAATTCACGAACAAAATTAAAATAAAAGAATTTGACGACGTTTTCTGCTTTGTTATAAAAGTAAAATTTCGCTAAAAAATTTCCGGGATGAGTTTTTTGAGTTGAAAATTGAAATTAGGTGATGCTGTAGTGGCATCACCGCTCCTGAAATGATTGAAAGCTTATGATGTTGAATTTCAGCAACAAAATATATTTATTCTTTTATCGAATCTACATACATGAATAGTTTCTTCATGAATAAACAAAAATTAAACGAAGACTATCTTTTCTAAACAGCAAACAGTAACTTTTAAATAGTTTTAAACTAATTAGTAAATATAACATAGAAATTTGTCGTTTCTGTTTTCCTACATGCAAATAACATTTTTCTTTTTACTATGTAAAACAGTGTTCCCGCTTTTACATACTTTCTTCTCTAAAATACGAAAAAATTCATTCTGAAAGTTAGAAAGCTCATATCTTTCTTAAGCAAGAAAAGATAAGTTTTCAGTGCTTCTTAAAATTTGGGAAAAGATCCATGCTTGCAGTTTTAACTTCTGTCTAAGGGGTATATTGGAACTGTTACCGATGCAGAAGCAACATTTAATGTATATTCTTCATGTTGTATGCTTCAGTAACTACCCTATTTTTCTTAATATAAGAAACAGATGCTTGGGAGAGACAGTCTCAATTCATTAAGAGTATGTGCCAAGTCCAGAGGCTTGAATTTTCTCTATATTTTACCGTCAGCCTTTATCTTTGTAAATTCAGAAGAAGCGCATGTTTGTTATCAAACAATCCCTTTGGGTTTGTTTGTATTTTTCTTTTTTCCCGTTTGTATGCATGTTTAGAATGCGTTACTCCGAAGAATGATTAATAATGTTATGGATCATTACCTGTTAGAATCTTTATTTTTCGGGATGATATTTCGATTTTAGATGAATACTAAATAAATATCTTTTACGAATTAAACGATAATAGTGTAGTCAAGAAAAATATTGAGTTTTAGTGAATTAAATATACGTCTAGTTTATTAAAATGTTAAGAATTTTTATTCCAATTCTCGTGTTTTTTGTTCCTATCTAGTAACAAACTCCGATTCAAGGCCTGATTAAGACTGAGGCACACATTATTTATACTTACACCGTTATTTTTTAACAAATACTTTCCTCCCATAATAAACAGAAAATTCTCATTAAAAATTATTTTAAAAGAATTATGGTGTCTAATAACGGTGAGTAAGTTGCACATTTTTTATAAAAATTATTTCCTCGTCAAAGCGTGGAATTTCTATGTCATGAAGTAAAAAATAATTGTAAAAATATGCCGGTGAGAGTGTGCCTCACCCTTAATCAGGCTCTGCTCCGATTGCATGTATGTCTGCCTACTTTTTCATGAACTGTTGAACGCAGAGATACGTGAAATGTACCAAAAAATATGAAATAACTCAAGGACTCCGAGTGGACCATTTAAATTTAGCTATTCCAATTAGTTTAAAAGGTACCAACTTAAAATCCAAGAGAGTACAAGATAAGCGTTACAAGGTAGGGATAGATGGATTCCATAGATGGACATTTTTAAAGCGTACTACTTTAAAAATGTTCATCTATAGAAGCTTCAACTGCCTGAAGTGGTTGAGCGGCAAAATGCAACCAGCGGCAGCGGAATAGATTAGAGAAACCAAAGTCTAAAATTATATATAATTGGCCGAACGAGGTTTTCAGAGATTTCAGTGGTCTTATTTATTTATTTATTTTTATTTATAAAGGGATAAAGTAAAAAGAGATTATTATTATTATTGCAATTATGCTGTATTATTAGGATTTATTATATATTATATTTATAATATTAACATATTATTATGTATATATAACACAATTCATTAAAATAAATAAATAAATAAATAACGGAATGTTTAACAACTAAAGTTTGTTACACTTAAAGTCGATTATTAGTCGATATATTTATTATAATCTTTAAGCCTTATCGTTGCTCATCAAACAATAGGGAAGGAGAGGAGAAAGATAATCCAACATTTCTGCTTTTGTGAAGTAACGAATTCTTCTAAAAGCTTTCTAAAGAATTCGCTATCCAAAGGTGTAGATTTTTCAAAAGCTTTCCATCTGTTTCCTTGATAAGTCACGGAAAGTTTTTAGGAGCTGGAAATCAGCGGGCGAACTCCACGGATGTGTAGAAACTTTCATGATCCATAACAGTATTGGGTCTTTTCTCCTTATCTACTTTTTCTTACAAACTCTTGCGAGAACACAGACAGAAAACTTGAAGAAATTACTATCTGAGTGGGTTAGTAGCTAGATTTGAGACACAACTCAAATTTACTCATTAAGAAACTCTTTATCTAAAGATATGTGAAAAAAGTAAAATTTAATTTCATCAAAAAAGAAAAAATAACAATCGAAAATATTTTCTATTATCAAAAAATGGTGAAAAGAAAAAATATCTATCTTTTGAAGAAGTTTGCAAAGTATTTTTTTATCGTGTCATTTGATATTACAGTATTATTTAAATTGTTTTGATTCATTAAATTTTGCATTATAATATATAAATTCATGTTTGGTGAAAAAAAGGAACATAATCTGAGTAACAATATATACATACATACATACATATATAATAATAAATTAAATAAAACTTAAGTGACAATACATCACAGACATTTTGAGGCTTAAAGTGACATTAATACTTAAGCAAAATCAGTGTAAGTGTTTGCAGCCATAGAAGCCATTTTGGACACTTAAATTGGAACTGAAATATTACACAGGACTGCGATGAAAAAATCTATACAAAATTTTCCATCTACTTTAAGCGTAATTATAAGTACATTATAAAATTTAGATATATACAGATTTGCCGACTTTTCTAATTTCATTGGAGAATTGTTACCACTCACTCTTATTCAATTCCATTTTTTTTTTTTTAAGTAATTTTAACTAAGATATAATTAAATATTAAACAAGTAAGTATTAGGAGAAAATTACTTTAAAAGGTAGAATTTAAAATGAAGAGAATATTTACAATACTCGAGAAAAGTCGGAACCGTTGACAACTCTCAAAATATCGAGTTAAACCTGTTAGTTGCGAGGAAAAAGAGTCCGATAGAATTTATTCGTTAAATCGTAGGTGCTTGTAAAAACCGATTCCACACAAAATAATAATAATAAAAATAAAATAAAAATAAATAAAAAATTATCAAAAGTAAAAATTTAATGCATAAAAATGAATATATTTTATATGATATACTTTTTATTTAATATAAATAAATAAATAAATGAGCACGTAGTATGTAATTGGGCTTTTGATGCAGATAGTGGAGGCAGTGAGGCAGTCTGCCGAGGAAGTTTTAGAAAAGTATTTTCGTTTGCAAGGAATTGACACTTATTTTGTGTTTCATTAAGGGATAGCTGAAGGCAGGGGCCGTACTCTCCGCCCGTTTTTTCAGGACACTCTCATGAATGAGAATCTTTCAGATTTATTACTACAACTATTTTTATAAAATAATCTCTACCCTATGTAATCATAACACATTACTATAAATATATCGAAACTATTTCTGCATGAAATAAGTGGTGGCAAAAACACGGGAATTTCTTACCTTTGAGAGTGACCTGAAAAAAAGGACAGAGATTACGAACCCTGGCTGAAGGTGTAGTGAGAGATCATTCTGTTGTCATTTATTACTTATTTACTGCAATAAAAATTTTAAGCCTTTTAAAAAATCTTTAGGAATTTGAAATTTCTGCAAAGTTCGTTTCAGATAAATAATAATAATAATAATAATAATAAAACACTAAACAGCTGTTAAAATTCCGGCTTTTCAAGAAAAAATCTTCACTAAATCTAAATTACATTTGCAATAATTTTTTTTAAAAATAAATGGCTTTTAACATAAACCCGTTAGCGCCCAGTGAACAGCTAATAAAATGGCACGTATATTTTTCGTGGTTGCTTGGAATGGTTTCTGCTTTTTAGTGACAGTTTATAGCGTCACTCTAAATGATCCTTGAAAGTTTTATGTGCCTTCTATTAATTATTATTTCATAATTTGGGTAGTCATTTTATGATTTTTCATTCGTCACACATATATTTGCTTTTTGCGCAAGTATACTAACTTAAATCAAGTTGAATAATAATATATATTATAATACTTTACCTTCGAGACCTTTGCCAACATATAATAGGAAATTAATCTGTTATCTCAAAGTTTTCTCGCTAGAACACTAAACGTCAATAAATGAGGATAGGCTTTAAATTTAAAACTATCAGAAGAATTGTTTCAGTTAATCTATTTTACTGTCAGTTGTCTATATTAATTTAGAAGTGAAATATTCGGCTAATAATATTTTGCAAAATTAATTCGGGCGTTAATGGGTTAAACCAACAATTTTTTAAAATTTGTTGTCAAGCTTGAAATCTTGCTAAAACAGGACTCGCACTAAACTAATTCGGTTGTATTTTGTTTGAGAAAATTTCTCGATGCTACGCAACTTCTACTGTTTAGTTATCCCATTAACATGTAATTTTCTTTAGCTTGTCATCTTGCTTCTGTTCAAATTTCAAATAAATTGTCGAGATTTTTAAATGTAAAATAATTAAATTTGAGTTATTATTTTGCTCTAGCTTCACATCATCTAAAATTACTTATGCTTGTATGTCAATTGAGTAAACTATGTTTTTTATATGCTTGCCCTCCTTGAAAGTTTAAATGCGAATGAAACACTTTTCTCTCACAATTTTAATGGATTTTTTTTTTTTTTTTGTATTGAAAGATGCATCTATAATCTTGAAACTTTATGTACAAAAAAAAAAAAAAAGGCTATGCAACAAGTTTCTGCAAATACAATATAGATTAATCACAAATAAAATATTTTTTGAAGAGATATTCAATTAAAATATACATATAAAAAATGTCAAAATAAATAAACGTTTCGAAATTCATCCAAATTTTTTCATCAGTATTAAAAAGAACATTTAATACGCTCAAAGAAATTATTAAAGTAAAATGGAATATTGGGTTGCTAATACGAATGCTACATTAATTGTATATGTCTGTTTGGCATTATGCCCTCTTCCATTAAATACGAGAGCTATAATTATGGCATCCAGGGATTAGAATTTTAATATTTTTAAAATCGGGAATATAAACAGTTGCGTTAGAATAAGTTACAATTTTTGACCGCTTGTTTCAATCAATAAACAAGCGTCTGTGCTCTTTTAATCTAAATCTGGCTCTACGGCCAGTTTCACCAATATAAATATATTTATAACTTTTCCAGGGAATAAGACAAACTACAACAATGAGATCAAGTGAGAAAATGTTAGGTATAAAATAAAAAAGTATTATGTTCAGAGCTGCCAACCTAATCCGTAGAATTGTTAATATCGCCCCTTTTTCCGCACCAGTTTTTTTTAGAGAATTTTTCTTTTTAATTAATCGTAAATACATTTGAAGAGAATTACTCTAAAAATTAAGTGGTGTGAAAAAAAGGGGCAGTACTAACAATCCTTCGGATTTGGTTGGCAGTTCTGTATGTTTCTTATTTGACCAATAGGACGAAAATCAGTGAGGATATTATAAAGTTTTATTAACCACTTCCTTCTCTCTCCCGTGAAAATGAGTTTTCGCATACTTGTCAACATACTAATTAATATTCCAAAGTATTGTTAGCCCCGCCTTTTTTTTCACATCATTATCTTTATAGAGTATTTTTCTTCTTATTTAATCGTATTTGGATTTCGAGAATATTACTCTAGAAATTTTCTGGTGTGAAAAAAAGGGTGGGACTAACAACACTACGGAATATTAATTAGGATGTTGGCAAGTATGGTTTTCGCTTTATATTTCTCGTGCCCATGATATTTCCGGACTGGAGTGTTCAAAAGTAACGCACTAAAAATATTTAAAAACAAACTATTTTTGACACCCGGATTTTTTTTTTTTTTTTTTTTTTTTTTGTCTTGTCACTCTAGATGGAAGTAGCAGACTATTTAAAATGTAATTAGAGATAATAAGTTTATTTTAAACTGTCAACACTATCCAGTTTTAAATGTTTCTAATACTTATTTTGTAATATTAGCTGAATTAGGTTTTTGAATGCACGTGGCTTTGTGCTATGTGGTAAAATATACTTTTTTTAGTATTTTGTACATTATGCAGTCAGAATCTCGAAGTAATTGGGATTCTAATTTTAGTATAAATGCATATGAGAGTGATTCGGAAATAAGTGATATTTATGAAAGGAATCTGAGAACAGTGTTGTATTATATGTAAAATTATTGATTTTAATGTTTAAATCACATAACTTTTATTTTATCTATTCACTGGAAAAACAACATTCAGTTATAATAACCCTGATGGTTGGTTTTTCTGAATTATATTTTCCTGATTTCAAGCTTAAAGAAAAAAAAACAAAAATTAAAAAATTAAAAATAAATACATATATTGTTCATACACTTTATTTTGCCGAATTTTCTTGAATAAAAAAATATGCACTTTTTTTAGTGTATTCTTGAAAATTACGAGATCGTGAAGGTGTTAATGTAGCAATACCTTCGGAGGGAAAACGGAAATATTTCACAGAAATATGTTTTTTAGTAGCTAGAGAGTTATTCATCTGCAAGGGGAGAGAGGGGAGAAAACGGATAATCTTTTCACGATAAATGCGTTTAAGCCAGCAAAGAAGATAATTGTTATTTTTTAAATTCTGAAGTATTCTTACTTAAAAAAAGAGTTTCATTTCTACTTAAACAAACAGTCTGAAAAGCGGCAACTTTGTGTTTAGGATTGGATGAATAAAAATTTAGATATTGATCCGTATAAGTGGCCGTACGATAAACAGATGTTTGAAAATCAGTAGATGATTTAGAAGTTCGTTCAACAAGAGCAATGAGGAAGGACAAATTATTATTCTGTTCAATTTCTAAAGTAAACTGTATTTGAGAACCTAATAAATTAGAAAAACTCATCGTACATGTTGTCATGTACGATCTATATGTTGCAAATAGTAGCATATAGCTGAAGTCATTACTTTTTCTAATTTATTATGTCCTGAAATACAATTTGCTTTGGAAATTAAACAGAATGATAGATTGCTTGCTCGATTCTCTTGTTGAACGCACATCTAAATCATCTAACGGTTTTCAAACATATTTTTATTTTCACTTTTTATTTATTTTTTAATATATATGTACAGTTTAAATATCTCACAATAATAAAAAAATAATAATAACTTTAATTTATGCGTATCAATGAGACAGTATGGGGTTTGTGTATATTATACAATATACATCGAATTTAAAAAAAAAAAAAATTGAAAATTAAAGTTTTAAATGAAAGATCTAGTAAAATATTTAAAGCTTGATATTGCATTTGAGATCATATAGTACTTTTAAGTACTATTTAATTGGATATCTCACACTTATAACCAGATTTTTATGTAGAAATGATTTCTTCAAATAATGTTTCATATCTCACGGGAATCAAAAATCACAAATCCTGCCTTCGAGCAGCGTATAACCTTCTAAGTTTCTTTCTTTTCCTTTCTCTCTCTCTCTCTTTCTCTCTTTTTTTTTTTTTTTTTTTTTTTTCATATCCCTCTAGTTTCTTTAGCGCTCTACAGACGTGAGGCCTTAAAAAGTGTGCTAATTAGAGGACGGTACAAAGAAGAGCTCTAACAATTTTTTCTCATCTCACAGCATAGATCCTGCGCTGAAAAATTGTACAGAACTATTTCTTTCAGCAAAGAAGCTTGTGAGAGTTATCAATCTATTTACTAAGATGTGAAATATTTTTTGCAGAGTATTAAATACAAGATGCTTAGTAGAGGAAAAAAAAATTAATAACTTCACAGTAAAAGACACAGCTTCAAAGTTTTCTAAAACAAGTAAGATGATTCACAAATGTCAAAGATTCTAAAATGTTATAGAAAAAAAAAAAAAAAAAAAAAGTAGCTGGCACCTTATCAGCGGTGTCTGCCTAACTTTTATGTGCGTTGGCGAGAAAGTTTCGCATATTTCACTTTCATATCTTTTTATGCACTTTCAGTAGAATATATTTTATGTTAAATACAGAAAGAAACATGTTGAAGGAAACTTTTATGAAGACTTGACTATACTATAATAAACTGATATTTAAAAAAAAGTATATATATATATATATACTAGCTTATTTTATGCTGAAAATTTTTCAATAATTTTTAATGAGGAGTTTCATATTTTATAGCAACTGAAATTTTCTCTTTTACTTAATAAAATTTACTCTTCTTTATAAATTGCCATATACAATATTTTTTCAAGCCTTATTTAAATTTCACGCAAAAATTTAGATTTATCTATAATAAAAAAGGGAAGTAAGCTGAAGAAAGACTTACTTGGAAAAAGCCTCAAATAACTGTATATATAATAGTTTTAACCCTTTCGCGCCGACTGTCACGCTTACGTACGTACCAGCAAGAAACGTACTCCTTTCCCGGCCGGCACGCCGGCGTGCTCAAGCGTTTTCTCGTTCACCCCCATGCATCACACATTTGTGCCACATGATCTTGGAACTTTTTAAAAACTGCAATATTTGGCCCCAAATGGCATCGTTTGCCAATAGGATTTGAGATATTGATCCATAGGATTTTAACGCGAGTTTACGCCTCCCGTCGTAAAAGGGTTAAGGTTTCCATCGGTATTTTTATTGGGTTAAAAAAAATGGGAATAGAAAATGCTCGTATAAAGAATTGAAAATATTACTCTAAAGTAAACCAATGAAAACATATGTGTATTCATTAGCTTTGATTTATATTTTGTTTATTTTAACATGTAAAAACTTAATTTTGTCTGTTTAAAAAATTAAAAAATCGATCTAAAAAACCTTCTACAAAATTTCAAAACACTGAGCAAATGAATATGTTTTTCCCTGATAAATTTCTAATTTTATTTTGTAAAATATTATATGCGTTTTATTAGCCTTTTTTTTTTTTTTTTTTTTTTTTTCTTAATTTATAAATTTATTTTTCAATATAAATAGTTATATGCAATATATATATATATAATATATATATATATATATATATATATATTAACTTACTGAAAGTATACGCAAAAAATTAGTTTTGTCTCTAAAAATGAAATGCAGCAAACAAAAAAAAGATCTTTCACAAAACCTCAAATAAGAGAGGATAGAGAGAGGATAGTTCATTACAGAATTGATAATGTTTGTTCGAAAATAAATGTATAGAAGCTTGTGTGATTTTTGCTATCCGGTATCTTAAATTGTTTGTGTGGATTTATTAAAATCTACGCAAAAGTTCACATTTCTCCCTTTAAAACTTCAGAAATAAAAAAAACTGAAAAAATGATTAATTACAAAACTTTAAATAATTAGGCATTATATGAAGGTTTGAAATTCGGATGGACCTTTTGCTCGTGTTCAGAAAAAATCAATAAGGAAAATGTTCATTTAAAATTTGATAATATTGACTTTAAAATTAATGAAGAGAAGCATATATGTCTTTAATATTTCTCATTTTGATTTTGTTCATAGATTTTTTTCAGAGTTAACACGAACTCGATTTTTTTTTTCCACGCGTCTTCCAACGCTATTTTCGAACAGAATTTTTTTTAAGTTTACAGCTTTATTTCTATAGAAACAATACTATTTAAAATGATGGAAGACTCAGACGAAAACTAAGAACAGTATAAACCCTACACTATTTTTCATGGATAAACACACTTCATAAAATTTTCATAACATATATTAGTTTGTAATTTACAATATTTTTACAACACTTTTGTGTTAAATCGGTTTGTATTTTTTGTATGAATTTAGTATAAAATCTTCATGAAAAACTTTTGGAAATGTCTAGAAACTTCATGGAATCGTCTAGAAACTTCATGAAAACGTCTAAAAACTTTATGAAAACGTCTAGAAACTTCATAATTTCATGGAACCTCTTGGAAACTTCGTAGAACCTTCTGGAAACTTCATGGAACCTCTTGAAAAGAACTTTTTAGAAACTTCATGAAACCATCTAGACACTTAATGGAACTTTCTAGAAATTTCATAAAGCGTTCTGGAAACTTCGTAGAAACGTCTGGTAACTTCATGAAACCCCTCTAAAAAAATTTGTCTCTCAGAATTTTCTAGAAGGTTACAGAGTTACTCAACTCAGGTAGCTTTTTAGTTATATAACCTAAATTACATAACAAAAAAACTAAAAATAAAAGAAGAGTAAAAAATGACTTTTAAAACAGAATGTACTTTTAAAAATTTCAACAGAAAAACAACTGTTAATCATTTATATTAAGCCTTATGTAAGATTGCAGAGAAAAATATACGGAAATGTTAAAAATACATGTTATATGTGTATTAAAAAATTGATAAAAATACAAAATAAAGATTGAAAATCTCGATTATTTACTTTTATTATTGTAATTAAAATTATTGAATTACACAGGTGGATGATGAAATATTTTTCTTCAAGGTGATGTGTTTCTCAGGGGCATTTTTAGATTCTGATTGAGGAAAAACTATTCAAAAATTTCTATCGCATACAGTTTTGACAAAAAATGGGCTTGTTTGAGCCTAAAGTTCCAGTTTTTCATCTCCTATCTATATAATTTCCCGTAAAATCTGGGTGATGCGAGAGAAGAATAAAGAAATCTATTTCATCAAGGCATAAAAAAAAAATAATAATAATATAGAGGAGGTATTAGAGACAATGGAGTGTTAACATGTTGGCAGATTACTGTTGAATGCTGCAAAGAGAGTCCTCCTCCCCCCTTCCACAAGGTCCTAAGGCGTGCACAAGGTAATAAGCTCTAAACAGAAAGCTTCGATGTAAAGAAACGCATTTAAAATGATGCGTAAGTAATATCCTAATTTAATGTATTTTATACATTAATTGTTTCAAATTTGTTATAACATCTGGGTGAATTCTTCCGATCTTCATCCTTACTTTGTGAGAATTCCTAGCGTGATAGGAAGAAAAAAATAATCATTTCTGAATTCAGCGTATCAAAACACATTAAAGACACTCAACGCAGTGCAGAAAAAAAATGGAAAAGTATGATTTCGCAGTAAATTTACCGAGACTCTGGATGTAAATTTACAGAGACTCTGGATGAGTATTTCATTAAATTTACAGAATTTTTTTACGGTGTTCTTTTATAGTTTTCTAAAAATTGGAAAATAAGGAAAATTTTAGAAAATTGGGGTCAGTTTGAAGGAAAAAAAAAAAAAAAAAAAAGCAAAATTCAGAAAGTAAAAAAACTGCTCAAGTAAGAATGCTTTTCATGTCTTTTTTCTTCAAGCTGGCCACAATTTTCCACATTTTTCTTTATTTAGACATTTAGGGCGAATCTATAAAAATATTCGATTTTAAAAAGCTTTTTTAATTCTTCTTTTGCCAAGATTTTTTTTTTTTTTTTTTCTGGATTTGTGTTTTTAATATAACTTTTTTGATATAAAAGTAATTGTTTATTATTTGTAATATAATATTTTTACTTTTCTTTTATCTTTGTTCTACAAATTTTAAAATGATTTAGTACCTTAATTTTATTTAAAATTTTTGATAAGTTAAATTAATTTATTAATATAAATGAAACATTGTATTTTTTACCCAGTGTATTTTTATTTTTCATGAAATATTAAAAAATATTCTTATAATTTTACTGATAAGCATGGTTAAATGTTGTGTAAAGTATATATATAGTTACAATAATTGCATATTGCAAGAAAACAGATGATCAAATGTCAGATTTATCCCCAAGAACCAAAAATAAAGACATCTCCAAGAATAGCTTTATTAAAGATATGAAAAACTCCACAATACTCACTTGAATATAATTCATAAAATCTTGTGTTCACAAATGAGGGATTGATAAAAACTAGTGTATAATAAATAAACAATTAACAATAAATATGAATGTCTATCCATATTGGACAATTTACAAAGAAGAAACAATGTTAAACTTAATAAAATGTTAAAAAAATAATAATAAATAAATAAATAAATAAATAAAAATATTTAAAAGGTGAAGAATTTTCTTTTCAGGATCGTACAATTCTTCAGAGAGAATAAAAATGACAAAACTATGAACTATAGTGGCATATTAAGCCAAACGCAATAGGATACAATTGATTTTACAGGGAAATATACATACACAATTCACAAGACTCATGTAAATCGGCTTTCAAAATATTGCAACTGTTGAGCTACATTCATATATTTAAAAAGCTTAGTAGGTTAGAAAAATAACTAAGTTACCTTTACAAATTTGACGTCTTACGGCTGTATTCACCAACTTTAACTCCCGGTCGAACACGAAAATTTGAAAAGCGTATAAAGTCAGGGTTGAACATTTTAGCAAAGTTTGACGCATTGCATTTGCCATCTAGTGGGTATTGTTCAGATTTTTTTTATCTGAAAACAACCAATCAAAAATTATATGAAAACTTTGACGCTAGATGGTAGAAGTAGCAGCCAGATTTTCTTGGAAAGCTGCACTCTGCCTTTAATCGCTTTTCAAGTTTTTGTGTTGAACCGGAAATTGAAGTTAATGGTGAATAAGGTTATTAATAACCTTTAAAAGTACAACTGAAATCCTCTTATAGCACACCAGCAGAGAACCACTGTAAGCGTAAAGTGGGTGCAATGGTATTGTATGGAGTTTTCGCACTACTACAGAATTCGACACAGTCACTTTTTTTTAATACAATCTTAGCAATCTTCATATTATTCAATCGAAAAGAAAAAAAATAAGTTGAACATTTATGAAATATTTTAATAAAAAAATGTGATATGTAACCTCCACATGAATTCCATTACCCTGTACTATGCATACTGTGAACCAGGGGTTCAACTAACAAATATGTAAAACCCCTGAAAACTGCTATTATTAACTATTTCTAAAATTTTAGAAAAGAATGCGTAGTCAGGATTATTGTAATTTGCGATTTTTGTAGTTTTATTAAATTTAATATCAATATTATCGTCTTGATATGTTTTATTTAGGGCATTGATAATTTTTTATATAATTTATACCGTTTTTATGCTCCGTAAGTCTGGTGTAAACCTTTCACATGGACTTTTTGATGTAGCAACTTTCTTAATTGGTAGGGTATGTAAACGAGATTTTTTAGATACCTGCGGTCTCGAGGAAAATTGGGGGGGGGGGGGGATCTTCGTCACTACGAATTATTAGATGTATATATTGGGGTTCGGTTTAATAGGTATATTTATATTCTACTTTTTAGCTGCATTTCTGATTTTAAATGAAACTTCTATCAAATAATTTGTAATGACAAATATCCAATCCCCTCCTGGAGACCACAGGTACCTACAAAATCCCGTTTGCATACCTTAACAATTAAGAAGGTTCTTACATCGGAATATCCAATAGAATCGGAATATCCACACCAGACTTAAGGAGCACAAAAATGATATAAGATATGGAAAAATCACCACTGTCCTAACTAAAACATACCAAAAGAGTTTTATCGATATTAAATTTAATGACACTACAGAAATCTCAAATTATAATTGCCTTGACTATGCAAATGCATTCTTCCGTGGAACGGTAGAAATAATTAATAATAGCAATTCTTAAAATGGCAATGAATCAAAAGCTGGTTTAGACTGATTTTGGCGCCATCTGCTGAAGAAGAAATCGAAATACAGAGAAAAACGTCACTTGGCTCCAGCGTCACCGATAACTGAGGAGAGTGCTGAGAACGGAGGGGTTCCCCTTGTGAAAGCGGCTACATCAACTCCAAATATGAAGCTATAAAGTAAAGTTTGAACTTTAATTTAGTTAAATTATTCTTCAATTAAAAATTTAAAAAGTGTTTATTTATACCAATAATAAATGATATTTAGGGAACTCTTAATACATTATACGGTAAATTAAACATTTAAAATAAAAATTTTAATAAAAACAAAATAATTTATCATGAAATTCAGAGTCAACAAAATTTAAAAACTTCTGAATTAAGTGCCTAAGGTGTTGGTGTGTTGACATATTATTAGTAAGTCGAAGTATCAACACATTTCTCAATGCAGAGTTCAAAATAGTATTTAAGTTTCATATACTGGTTTCATTCTGCTCCGGGATATTTATCTATACATGTATACATACAGTGATTAGAGGAGAAAATTGCATCATTTTTAACTACCAATTAACTAATCTCTTGAAAGCATGTTGTAACAACACAGCAAATGTATTCAAATGCCCATCACTAAAATGTAGCCCCTGAAAAGTTTCTCCTCTTTCTTTTTGGAAATAGGTCAAACTTTTTCATTTCTGGTGACACTAACTAATCAAGACTCTTACCAACTTTTCTGTTATAACCCACTAACACGTATGCCATAAAGACATCTAAAGACTTAAAAAAAAAAAAAAAAAAATAGATCTGTTTTTTGAAAAACCTATTTAAGAAATATAAAACTGATCTAAATAATCAGAACACCTATCATTTTTCCTCTGCTAACTAACTTATTTAGGCAAAAAGATATCTAGACAGGTATATGTAGCAAAATTAATGAAAATCAATCATTTTAAGACACGGATGTTGGTACCACATCCGATTTTACAAAAGCTTTGCAAACACATCTGTACACTGGAAATCAACCAAAACATATGTAAGGACATTTAAAATGTAGATAAAATGATTTTTTCAAAAAATCTGTGGAACCTTTTTTTAAGAAACTAAATGCAGACTTAAAATTGGACTACGAAATCAGGTCACCTAACAATTTCCTGCAAGTAACCAACAAATACATACAAAAAGGTATCTGCAAGATGGTACAGATGGCGAATTGAAAGAAAATTGTTAAAACAATTTTTGAGATACGAATTAAAATTAAATGCGACCTGACTTACAGCTTTTCAATTTTTAACAAAATCTGGCTAACACATCTACACATCTAACTCGTCTTCATTATAAAGTTCTGTTGCTTTTAATTTTTTCGTTCCTTAGATTTGACAGACAGAAGATTCCCCTCCCCCCTCCCCCATCATATGAAATGTGTTCAAAAAATCATATTCCACGAATAAATCCAACAGGGCTCTGCGAATTTTCGCTCTGAAACATTGAAGTAGCGAACGAAAAGACAATAACCTTTAATCGCTAAGTTAAAAAATTTTGTGAAACTCTCGCCCAAGAAAAAATCAGTGCTCCGATATGCAGTTTTTCACATACAGACTTAATACATCAAGACTTTCAGTTTTCAAATTTTTTCCCAAATACTGATAAACATATCTGTACACATTACTACTTGAAATTATAAAGTTCTGTTTATTTATTTATTTTTTCCTGTTTGAAGATGTGACAGACAGAAAATTCCCCCCTTTTTCAACAACACATACACGCACACTGACGAAGCTCTGAAAAATACATATTCCTACTTGTACTCAGACCTTAAAACATAAATCAGGTGAAAAATCTATACAGAATTTTTTTTACTGAATTACAATACATTTATTACATATGGTAGGCACGTGACGAAAGTAAAAAGTGGTATTAAAAAAAAAAAAAAAAAAAGACTGTACTGAGTCCAGCTCTACGGGACTTCAGCACCTAGAATTCATAATGTGGCAATCGTCCAGCAAAATCGAGCTAAAAGATTAAGCCACTGATCGAGATATCACTGTGTCATCTACTCTTTATTACTGATTTTTATTTATTTATTTATTTATTTCGATATGCTCATATATAATAAGTTTAGGATTACTTAAACTTGATTTATATATATATTTTTAATAGGACATACATATATAAACTCTAAATTTAAAAACGGTTTTCTTAAATTGGTCAATTTTGAAATTTCTCACCACTTCATTTTAAAACGTATTACAATTACTCATTCCGATACAATTTCTACAAAAGATTATATTTGTATTAACTTTTTTCCAATAATAATAATGATTATATCGATAAAAAGCTATAAACAAGAATAAATGAGGAATAGATGAAAAATAAAGGTATATATAAGTTTAAAATATCATAATATTAAAATATGATTTTTATAAATTCGTTAAATCAAAATCTTTTACTGTTTTTAAAGACAAAATATAGTTTCTTATTCAAAACTTTTTTTTTTTTTTTTTAACAAAAGATTATATTTGTTTCAAAAGTTATCTAGTAGGCTTAGTTATCCAATAAGTTATCCAGTTAGACAACTTCTCCAATAGAACTTTACTTTTAAATAAAGAAACTTTAGCAAATATTTTAGTAATAATACATTAAGCATATAATATGCAAAATGTTTGATAATAAACTACTCGTGCATTTACAATTTTGTGTATGCATGGTTGATGAACCATTAAAAGGAAGCCTATTTATGCATCAGATAAATAGAAGTTTTGAAAATTTTATGTATAATTAAACACATGTTTAATACAGTTTATTTCACAAATTTAATGTAGCAAAATTTAGCTTCACGAAAATATTAACCACGAGTATAATAAACAATTTTATTCAATAAAATAATTTTATTTAATTCTTGTAATAGAGATATACAATTGTTTTGCATTCAAACTAAACATTGTGGTTTTTAATTCTTTCTCAGTTAAAAAATTATATATAATACAATTTATTAGAGATAACTATGATTATGAATTAAAATTGACTATATCAAAAACAGTGGGTGACCAAATTACTATTGTGGAATTTTTTGCTTTTATTGTGACATAATTTTTTTTCGATTTTCTGAAAAAATACTGGACGAAATGGTCTGAACCTTCAGACATGCAAAGAACATTTAAAAAATCACATTTTTCGTTATGGATTTAGTCCATCGTGTAATTAGGGGACCAACCACAAATTGAAGAAAAGAGCAAATACATTGGATCACCCTGTATCATAAAAAGCTACAAATAGCTTGTAAATTTAACACATTGTTGGACATACTATGTACAATATTTCTATGTGTTATTTCAAGAATTGCGCAATTATTTAGGAATATATATACATATATATATATATTCAAAAATTATTAATGTTTTTGGCAAGTTTTTTGCTTATAACTAGAACGAATTTTCATAAAATTTTACAAAACTTCCAGAAAAACTGACAAAACATTAGCGAAACATTATGCTGAAACATAAAATCCACACATGTAATATTCGTTGAGATATGAGCATTCAAAATAAATTTTGATTTACAGAGCGTGCGCGAAAGATAGAAAAAAAATCATTGCAAAGCTTGAAAGCTGCCCAATATATCTAGCTTTTAACCTATGTAATAAAATTTCTTCTGTCTTTCGCGCATGCGCAGTAAAAACAATTTACTATACATGCGCATATCTCAGCGAATATTACACGTGTGAATTTTATGTTTCAAAATAATGTTTCTTGTTTTGTCAATTTTTCTGCAAGTTTTCTAAAATTTTATGGAAAACTGTTCTAGTTAAAAATCGTGTCAAATAATAATAATGTTTTTTACAAAATATTAATTTTTTTTTCTTGGGAAAAAAATAGTGCAGATAAAAAAATTGTATATGAACCTGCCTACATAATTGTGCAGTTCTCGAAACAAGACATAGAAATATTGTTCATTGTATATGCAATTATGTATTTAAGTTACAAGTCATTTGTAGCTTTTTATGATACAGGGTGATATAAAATATTTGCACTTTTCTTCAATTTGTGGTCGGTCCCCTATTTACACTGTGGACTAAAACGACAGTGGAAAATTTTGAGTTTTTAAATCGAAGAAACTTAAAAAAAAAAAAAAAAAAAAAAAATCTAATAATTTGATCACTCACTGTTTAATCGTATACCATTATAGTGCAATACGAAAAATAGATGATACCTTAAAAAGTGTAAGAATAGAAGTGAGAATTTCAAAAAATTCTCCAAAAATTCTATGATTAATAATTTAAGAGAAAATTATCAGAAATTCAAAATTTTTTATAAATATTATGTTCATTAAATTACTTTTCCTTTTACTCCTTTTAACAGGTTACAGTTCCCTTTGACTATTTTATAAAAAAGAATAAAGTAAATTTTAATAAATCATAAGTAAATATATTCGAGTAATAATAATAATAATAATAATAATAATAATAATAAATCGTTGAATCATGTTTTTACATAAAATGTACAAAGAGGATTTGAAACGTATGATTAATTTTATTATATTAATCATTAATTATTCATCAATATATTTTTAACAGAGTGAAGGTTTTTTAATTTAATTAAGATTTTTCCGACATTATTTATGACAATTCTAAAATTTGAAATATTATAAAGATATATATTTAAAAATTATAATGTTATGCCAACTTTTAACATTATATTCTAAAATGATAGATCCATTACTCATAAATTCCAAGCATTCATTATTAACCAATATTTTAATAACTTTTCCCGGCATATATTATATCTTGTAGAGAGAAAAAAAACACAAATTATATTTTTTGCTATTGTCATCCGAGAAAGTTTCATTCCTAAATTAAATGCTTTTCTGTATCTATTTGTAAGTTTATAATCTAGATTAAGAAAAAAAAAAAAAAAAGATTTTAAAAACGAAATTAAAAATTGCATTTATTAAAATTCATGCAACTGCATGCTTTTCAACGATATTGTTCATAAGTAATATTCATAAATAATAATGCAGACATCTATTTATCATATTCTGAATAGATATCTACATTCTAATTAAAAATTTTATTCATTCTAAATAACTATTTTAATTACGCAAATACAGTAAAATAATTTGAAAAAATGGTTAAATTTTGTTAAGTCAGGTACAACGTTAGTAATACTTAAAGAAAAAAATCTGATGTGGGCACAACATGACTTCCTTATACACTTTTAGAAATATACATAATGTTAAAAAACATTGACTTTGGACCCGAAACAGTTGGCTAAAAATATTTAAAAAAAAAGAATTATCACCGTGTTCTGAGCTTTTCTGAAAGTTAGCTAAAAACCGATTGCAAGATTTGCACTGGTAACGCTGACGAAGGCAGCAGGGACCCGAAAAAATTGGCTAAAAGTATTAAAAAAAGGAATTTTACCATGTTCTGAACTATTCTGAAAGTTTCAAATGTCTACCTAGTCGGGAAGTTAGTTAAATAATTTTTTTGTTGGACCATATAAACGCTGCCGAAGGCAGCAGGGACCTGAAACAGTTGGCTAAAAGTATTAAAAAGATGCATATTCACCGTGTTCTGAACTATTCTGAATGTTTCAAATGTCTAGCTAGTCGGGAAGTTAGTTAAATAAATTTTCTGTTGAACCATGTAAACGCTGCCGAAGGCAGCAGTGACCCGAAACAATTGGCCAAAAATATTTTTAAAATGCATTGTCACCGTATTTTGAGCTTTTCCGGAAGTTTTAAATGTCTAGCTAGTCGGGAAGTTAGTTACAAATCGATTGCAAGATTTGAACTGGTAACGCTGCCGAAGGCAGCAGGGACCCTATACAGTTGGCTAAAAGTATTTAAAAAATGCATTTTCACCGTGTTCTGATCTAATCTGAAAGTTTCAAATGTCTAGTTAGTCGGGAAGTTAGTTAAATAAATTTTCTGTTGAATCGCATAAACGCTGCTGAAGGCAGCAGGTATCGGAAACAGTTGGCTAAAAATATTTAAAAAATGCATTGTCAACGTGTTCTGAGCTTTTCTGAAAGTTTCAAATGTCTAGCTAATCGCAAAGTCAGTTAAATTGCAAGATTTGTCTAAACCGTTTTTGAGTTATTACCGTTTTTTGATACATTATGGCCAAATTTTTGTCATTATGAACCTAATTTTCCTAAATATCTCCAAAACGGAAAATCATAGAAAGTCCAAAAAGGGAGGTGCACAACTAGATGTTATAACAAACCTATGTACCAATTGGCAACTTTCTACGTCCAACCGTTTTCGAGTTATGCGACATACCCACACACAGACACACACACACACATACAGACGTCACGAAAAATCGTGTAAAATCCCTTATATCTCTAAAACGAGAGCTCGTGTTAAGATGACACTTGCAGGTGTGCAACTAGACATCATGAAAGTCACACGTATAAATTAGCAACATTCAGCGATCATTCGTTTTTGAGCAATGTGAAATACAAAATCCATTTCGCAAATCGGGATTACTATACTTCCTTTGAAACCTTTGGACGGCCCCTGCCTGCCTGGGCTCGGCCAAGCTTAACGGGTTGAATGCCGTCCGCCGGAGCGAATAAATCGCCAGAGCGAATAAATCGCGTGGAAGCAACTAGGCAGCAATGTAACTAGACGCCAAAGCTCAGGAATTGCAGCACGCTCCAGATGTTAAGGAATTTGGAATAAGTGCACTAACTAGCTGAGAGTCGAAATAACCGGAATTATACAAAATTAAACAATTTTGAATTTAGGCAGGGAGGGGAAAAAAAAAAGAAAAAGAAAAAAAAGAAAAGAAAACGCTGGGGGAGCCGCTAAAGTTAGTTGTGCACACAATAATTAAAGCCGAAAGAGGAGGCCATTTGAAAAGGGGAAGGGGACATCACTTATGATTTGAGAAAGACGAGGGAGGAACAATGAGATTATAATAAAAAAAAAAAAAAAAATTACGTGAAGCCACTGGGGGATGGAAGATAGTTTTGGGCGCATAGCGAAAATTTTGAAGTTTTTGAAGTGGCAAGGCCTAATCCTAATTGGGAGGGAAATTACTATGCGCAGGGAGGCCGAATGGAGAAGAGAAAGAGGGACCATACCAATTTTGATCCACCACGGGGGGATGGTTCCCCGCGTTGGTAGCCCGACGACTGCTAAACGACCCCATCGAGCACTTGACGGTGCAGCACAGATTAACGAGGACCAGACACCGCCACACCCTCGTAAAAAAAAAAATAAAAAAGAATAAAATAAATAAAATACAAATGATAATAAATAAAAATAAAGTAAATAAAAATAAAATAGAATTAAAAAAAAAAAATAGAATAAATTAATTAATTAAAGTAGGTAAGTACTTAAATTAAAATTGGTCTATACTTCCTTATACTTCCTTATACTTCCTTATAAATTGGTCTATACTTCCCTATACTTCCTTAAACTATACTTCCTTATACTTTGTATAAGGAAGTAAAAAAAGGATGATATATATATATATATATATATATATATATATATATATATATATATATATATATATATATATATTTGATTTATAAATGAAAAGTAAGATACTTAGTCGATTATATAAACTTTCATTCAATTTCTATTTTAAAAATTACCTTCATCTGAACAACTATTTATATTGTACTAATATAGAGTAGTTATTAATTAAGTATTGTTAATTGAATATTTTTTGATGTGCATATATTTATTAAATAATATAATTTAGTTTATTTAATAAGAAATTTTTTTTTAAAGAGATACAAGCAATAAATTAAATTGTTATAAATACGCTTGAATTTAGTTTAAAAACTTATTATGAAATAAATAACTTACTAAAATAAATCAAAACAAAATAACTATGAAATCACTGCCATATATATATATATATGCGTATAATATTTACATTTGTTATTTTCTATCTGAAATAAATGTAAAAATGTTTATTTAAATTAAATTTAAAAACCACTGCTTTAAAAATCAAGTAGAATGTTAATGCAACATTTTTAGATCAAAAATTATAATTGAACTATCAAAAAAGCCTGCAATCAATAACTGAAATAAAATAAATGTCTTTTATAACAAGTTTCTTCACACTATATAATTTATTACATATAAAAAATGCAAGAAAATTTGCAAATTTAAATGCATTTCAATATTGCTGAGATTACAAAGGTACAAATATTTCAGAACAATACACTTGTTCCTTATTTTTTTGCTTTTTAAGTAGCTGTAAATTTGCATCTTTTTTATATGCTAAAAGGAATTTCCACTCTCTTTTGAAAGTTCAATTTCTTTTGCATTTTATGGCATGGGGGAGGGGGGGTTCAGCTTAGGAAATAAAATCAGCACTATTTCATTTCAATACACATACAAATCAGAAATCCAGTCGTATTTTCTTTCTTCTATTTTTCTCCGTACATTTAAGGTCAAAATTGTTGTTAATTATTTATTATGGAGGATTTTTATCACTCTAAAAATAGAGTAATAGAAATCAGAACGTTTCAAAGAGAAAGGATGACAAAGAGAAATTTGTCCAAAATCGTAAGTATTATTAAACTACGTGTACTTATTTTATTATAATTTTTCTATCACGGAGATTTTGGATTTTTTAAATAAATCAAGCTCTGAATAATAACCAAAAACTTAAATGCATGTAAAAAGGAAACGAAATGTTGTTTCATTAAAATACTACAAACCAATAATGTTATTGATTCTTGTTAATATAAATGGTGCACATTAAAAGGAAGAGTCTAATATTTATAACAATAGAAAAACAACTTCAGTTTAGAATTACACTTACGAATCAGTGTAAAAGCACATTTTTTTTTCTTTTTTCAAATGCAGTTTTAGACAAACATTAAGCTATATTGAAATCCTACTGTTAAATTTCTTATGGATTTTATGACTTTAATTTAAAGAAAGATTTCAATTCAATAATATCTGGTACTAACGAAAAGCAGAGACGTATCGACGATTCTGAAGTTTAATACAGCTTTAAAATTTACACAATGATCGAGAACTGAAGAAAAAACAAATTGGTCATGATGTTAACATTACTTTAAAATGTTTTGTACCTTAAAATAAATTTTGAGATGACAATTTGATTTGAATTACCCTCATCTTCAATAAGTTGGTAGCCCAAGCTTTTCCCTTGACAAAATATGGTAGAAATTAGACTGTCTGGGAATCGGATCAAACGAATTTTCTAAAAATCAAGCATATTACGGTGTTGGTGTTAGGGTTAAGGCCAACTGATAACATGAGCGTTCTGGACATAAAAGCATGTTACGGATAAAGGGATTTTTGAAATTAAAAATCGATATAACTCTTTTCAATCTTTTTTTTTTTCTTTTTCTTTTTCTTTTTTTTTTTTTTTTGAAAAATATCAGTATATAATACTAAAAATTCATCCAGAAAAGAAATAGCTATATAATAATGATTTAAAAAACCAAATCAATCTATCTACGTTGCAAATGGTTTTTATAAAGATTCCGAGGGATTGTTGGTTGTCTAGATACTAACTTTTGGTCAGTGATTTAGTATTTATGTATGTTATAAAAACTTATGGCTGGTTGAGTAGACCAGATATTTCCATAAGGAAGCGGGCTGGTTGATTGGCTGGTTTTGTAATAAAAAAAGAGGAGTGGTTGGTTATTAATATCTTTCCTTTTGATTTTTAACTTTTTACATTTAAAGTTATATATACCCAATCAAACTTATACTGATGGGCTCGCTTTGGCCTACATCTGGCATCATGCAGTTATCATTATTGCAAGTTGCCACACGTACCTCAAGCGCTGGTCTTTTATGCCTTCCAGCAGTGACGGAGGTTGATCGTACAAATGTCGGTGGCCTAGAAGCGGAATAAACACAACTGGCTTTATGCAGGCTACCAGTACACCGTCAACGCCAAGTTTATCGTGTTATGGCCCCAATTCATAGGGCTTACAAATTGTATGCATAAATGTAAAAGAGGTCGCTGGATCAGTTGATTTGTAACTCTTCTTGCGTTTCGTCCTTTCGTGCGAAGTTTGTTGTTGTAGTCTACGAGATACGAGACGTTAAATCTCATAATAGATGAAGTATATGGGTAAATAATTCAATATTTAATTTAGTTTTGTATTATTTTTTAAATATTATTTTTAGAAGCTTTCGATTATAAAACAATGGTTATTACTTTCGAATTTCCAGAAAAGTACAGCAAATATTAATTCATCCGTTTGATATGATTGTTGTTAATTTTTGAATTACATTTTTAAATTGTAATTATTATTATTTTTTTAACAGAGTTAAGAAAATTGTTGATCTCATTTTATATTTGTATCATACAGTCGTGGGGGAAATATTAGAATAATTGTGAATTTTTACCTTTTACGCTTAATTATAATTTTAATTGAAGGAAATTATTTTCACTTTTTTTATAATTTATTTTAAATTCTTTAAGACCAATTTGGATGTATTTTTAACTCTTTTCAGGAAAGTTTAAAAGTGTTTATGACATCAGTTCTTCTGCTGTCTGTCTGCGTTCTCATTTTCATAATAATTTTTAAAATTATAGAAAACCTTTTCTAACTGTATTTATCTTTCATGTCATACATTCTAAACCATAAATATTTTTCAATATCATTGAAAAGTGTGGATAATGCAAAAAACAAACCTAAATTAATGAGTTAGAATATTTTTGTGCGGCACTGTAAATGGATCATAAAAATTGATTATATCATTTTCGATAGAACACATCCTTTATTTAATTTGTAAAACCTATGTTAATTTGAATATTTAGCGTAGTATAAGGATTTTAAAAATTATTTTAAGAAATACTTCTATTAAAACAGCAATGTATCATAACTATTTTATGAATCCTTGTACATAAACCAGTTGTGCTACATGTCCGACTTTTAATGACAGGCATTCTACTGTAAACCTGAAAAATCTGAATAACGTGCAAGTTTTATAGAATTCAATGGATTGGAAAATGCAGACAGGCAGACAGATGAAACGAATTCATGAACACATTTAAACGCACATGCATTTATATTCGACACTCTTAATGAATCATTATATTATTGTAAGGTAAAAATATAAATAAAAAATACGAAAAAATTCTTCTCTCATCGGTAGAATAATAGGTCCGGGCCTCCACGGCCTGTGACAGCGTATACACTCGCGCCGTGCGCGCGTGTTCCTTCGCCTACCGTTCCAGCCCCTCCTAATTACTTTACACTTTCAAAAATATCCGCAGTCGTTTTATCGGGCTTTTAAACCCAATAATACTAATTTCCAACGTTCTGTATGAATTTTTTATTTTTTCCCCTTCCCCCCCCCCCCCGCACTTCGTAATAATTCTACACTTTCGAAAATAACCGCAATCGATTTATCGGGCCTTAAAACTTTATAATATCAGTTTTCAACGCTCTAACTCTCATTTCTATGCTTTTGCCTCTTCGTCCCCCCCTCCCCGTTTATCCTATTTTTTTTCCCTTTTGAAAATATCTGCATTCGATTTGTAGGTCCCAAATACCTATAGGTGCCACTTTTGAACGGTCTAACTCTATTTCTACTGTTTTGCCCCTTCGCCCCACAATTCCCAGCTCTCCAAAAATTTTTGCAAATTCGAAAATATCCGCAATCGATTTGTAGGTATAAAACCCCTCTATGTACCAATTTTGAACGATCTAACTCTATTTTTATTTTTTTTGCCCATCCGCTCCCCCACACTTCCATCTCCTGTAACTTTGCACTTTTGGAAATATCCTCATTCGACTTGCGGGCCTCTAAAACCTACCCGTGCCAATTTTGAACGGTCTAACTGTATTTCTATTTTTTTCCCCCCAGAACCACTCCCCCTCCCCGCTCCACCTGGGACGAATTTCTAAAATTCCAGAAATTGGTTTTTAGATATTTGTATGAGCTATATTTTAGAGGAAAATCTCACATATATCTTTTTTTTTTTTTTTTTTTTTTACGATACAAAGAATTATTTGAAATCACGTCCCCCCTCCCCTTTAGGGCCTGAATTTCTAAAATTCCAGAAATTGGCTTTTAGGTATTTGTATTAGCTGTATTTTAGATCAAAATTTCCCGTATATCTTTTTTTTTTTTTTTTGTAAGATATATAAGATTATGTGAAATCACGTTTTGCTCCCCTCCCCCCCTTGGGGACAGAATTTCTAAAATTCCAGAAATTTCTTTTTAGATATTTGTGTTAGCTATATTTTAAAGCAAAAATTTTACGGCTATCTTTTTGTTGTTGTTGTTGTTGTTTGAGATATGAAGGATTTTGTGAAATCAGCATTTTGCCCCCCTCTCCTTGGGGGCGAATTTTGTATAATCTCTTTTTAGTGGATGTCTACGTAATAGAAGGAACACTATCACAGAATTTCATGTTTCTAGGTCCAGGGGTTTGGTCTGGGCGATGATGAATCACTCACTCAGGACAAACGATTTTATATATATAGATAAAATTACGGTATACAGACTCAAATAATTTAATATTCGTTTTAGTAATATTAAATTATTTCAAAATAAAACTAGTATATGATAAATTACTTTTTAAAATACGGTCTTATGGAAAATAATTTGATTATTCTTATAGTATTTATGATTTATTATTATTATTATTATTATTATTATTATTATTATTATTATTTTTTTATTTTTTTTTTTTTACCATGAAATATGAAATAATTCAGACATTACGTGTTCTAAAGTGTCTAATATTCTGAAATGCTTCATATTATTTAAAAGAGAATGAAACACGTATACGTTTAAGAATTTTTCTGGAGCATTTTTGTTACTGGAAATTATGTGCTTACGATTTATAGTTACAGGGAAAAATAATACGGATTCTTTGTAGAACTATATGAATTCTGGAGCATTTTTGTTACTGGAAATTATGTGCTTACGATTTATAGTTACAGGGAAAAATAATACGGATTCTTTGTAGAACTATATGAATTCTGGAGCATTTTTGTTACTGGAAATTATGTGCTTACGATTTATAGTTACAGGGAAAAATAATACGGATTCTTTGTAGAACTATATGAATTCTGGAGCATTTTTGTTACTGGAAATTATGTGCTTACGATTTATAGTTACAGGGAAAAATAATACGGATTCTTTGTAGAACTATATGAATTCTGGAGCATTTTTGTTACTGGAAATTATGTGCTTACGATTTATAGTTACAGGGAAAAATAATACGGATTCTTTGTAGAACTATATGAACTTTAAAAGAAATGCTCGAAAACACACTCCGTTATAATTATTACGTTTGTTTATATTCTAAAATATTCAGTATTTGAATTTTTTTAAACTCCTGTTGCGTCAAAACTGCGTATTTTACTATTAATATTGCTTTGTTGAAATAAATATCTTTGAATACCTGTTTAAATATTTTATTATATTCGGAGTTACACGCTGAGTTGCGAAATTTCAGTATTTATATTTTATCACAGTCCCATTCAAAGTTACATTGATTTGTATAAAATAGTTTAACTTAGTATAAAATTTGTATATAAATTTTAAGACATGAAGAGTTTTTTTTTTTTTTTTTAATTCCAAAATATACATTCCAAAGAATGCAATGTAGAGAAATAAGTGCATAGAAAAAAATAAGCTTGTGATATAAGAATTATCGTTAATAAAAAGAGAGCAACGGAATCTTTTTTACAGTCCATAACAACATTATTGAAGGGCTGGATATAATTCGTATTTAAAAGATATGCACTTAATACTGTTTTGTTAAGTAAATATTTGTCCAGTCATGATCTTAGTCTTTATGCTGTTTATAAAAAACTAAGTTGATGATAAAACTTAGCGATCAAACTAAAAAAAAAAAAAAAAAAGAAAAAAAAGAAAATGTGGATGTGGATGTGGATGTGGATGCGTGCTTCAAAAATTTTGCTGCCGACTTCATGTTGTACTAGATATCCTGAATTTTTAAGGATAGCCTTAGATCAAAAACTTCTAAAATAATATAGAAAATAAACAAATATAAAATCAAATTAAATATTAATTGCATGGTAAATAGCACTGCTAAAGTTAAGAGAAGACAGACAACATATCAGCAAAATAAAATTAAGTAATAAAACAACATCAATAAAAGAAGAAAAATAGTTATACTCATAATCAAACCTTCTCTGGCTGACTCTAAAGGACCAATAAAGTGATATAGTAAATTTATGCATGCCAATGTCGACCCATCATTCGCCCACTAACATTTTTATACTTTACTGCAATTTACCGTGTAGGGGATTTATCGTTTGTGGCTAGCCGCCGGTTGGAGAAGAATTAACTTTACATTTAAAAAATAAACTTTCTAAACTGAAATTTCGTGGTCTATTGGAGTTGTGCCACGAGTAATATTCTCACCTGTTACATATATGTTTGCAGATACGGTGACTTGCCAACGGATTTTGTGCAAGAAATTCCGAGCTGGTTATCAGCCAGGGTAGCTCAATGGTAGAGCAATCGCACGTTAACAAAGAGCCCAGGTTCGATTCCTTCTCTGGTATTTTTCACATAGTTAGAATAAAGAACAAACCTACACTCCACTTTATCTAAAATGAATTTCTAGAGCCTAGTAAATACTACAGTGAAAGTAGTGCGAGCATAATACTCACGTCGAATTTGAAATTATCGCTGTTAGATACCTTCAATATTTGTGAGCGAATAATTTCATATTATAAATTCTTTAATATCTGTTACAACTAATTGAAAGCTAATTGTTAGTGAGAAAGTCACCCTTTACCTTTATTTAAAACATCAAATAAATAAGATTAGTTTTATTCAAATTTATGATTATTTGAATTATAGACGCAAGTACTGGTAGATCAAAGAAATGAGGCTGAGTGAAGCGAGCCTTTACAATATACATATATACATAAATTTTGAAAAAATATAAAGATATATACCATAGAAAATATAAAGAAAAAATTCAACGAATCATAACCATCATGTAATGACAATCAAGAGAATTCGACAAAGATTTATAAAATATTGATTAAGTAGTAATTAAATAACTATATGCAATAACTAAATTTGGAAATAAATTAAGCAATGGTTATTGTACTTTGTGTCTTTTTTATTTTTTGTGGCATTAGTGTCTTACTCTAAGAGTATGTTATTGTGCGAGGTATTTTTAATGATTTTTGAAACGTGTAATAGATTTCACAGTTTGGACACCAAAAATAGTTCAAGATTTACTTATCTGCATAGATTATAAACACATAACACTCAAAATGAGTGAAGAACCATGAACACAACCTCTATAAATAGAAATTTACAATTGTATAAAAAATAAATGTGATAATAAAATTATTACATTAGAAATATAAAAAATAATTTTTGTTATATTACAATAAAATATAAGAACATAATAATTCGTTATAAAATAAAAAGTATTCCATATTGATATAAAAATAAATGATTGGGTTTGGGTTATGGATATCGCTCCATGTTAACTTTTTGCGTATTAAAGCTCATTAGATTGGGATCTACGGCTTAATGTGGATTCCAAACTACTACGAAAATCCATATTAGAACTGTAAATCGAACCCAACACCCGACAAATGAAGAGCGAAACACTATACGAAATGAAATATACATATACATATGTGTTTATGTACGTTATATTCATATAAATTTTAAAATGTTTTACTACATTGTACGAAAATTTCCACATGTAGTCGATAGTAGGAACTGCCACATTACTATGAAAAAGAACGAATATATATATAGAATATTGTAAGCACTATTTATAATCATTTCTGAAACATACGTCAGAATACGAAATTTGGACATCAAAACTACTTCACGATTTACTTATCTGCATACATTACGAACATATAGTACTAGATCTCTTCCACATTGCAGAAGTAGTCCATTTTAGGCAGTATCACATTCAAATGCTTTCGTATGCGCGAAGAAAAACCGCGAACAGCCGATTACGACTATGATTTCACCATGTAAAAGAAGAAATAATAAAATACGGTTTCAGTTACATTTAAACGGGAATACGAAATATGTAAGGCACCCTTCTTTGTACGGGTATGTAATCGCTTTTCCCCCTAAGAAAAGTGCAATATTATTGTTGAGATACTGATATTTGCAAGCGAGTATGTCAAAGAATTTTTTTAACAAAAGGGAAAAAGGGTGAGACAACATATCTAGCATAGTAAGTAGTGTTCTACTAGTGTTTAAGGTGAAAAGAGTATTTTCCTCTTTCGATTTTCTTTCTTTCTCACATTTTCCTTTTCTTTTTTGTATTTTGAAAAACTTTACAGCTGAAATTTTTAATTTAAGAAAAGTATATAAAGAGTAGCAAAAATATGACAGTTACATCTCTATAAAAAAAAAAGTAATCATATGTTTCATAAATTGCGTTCAAACTGACATCAATTGAAAAGTTATTAAAAATTAAATGATAAAGCAAAGACAGAATGCTTCTCTTAAAGTGATTGTTGCAAAATTAATTCCCACTGACATTCAAATTAAAAAAGGGAAAAGAAAAAGAAAAAACAGATTTATCAAGATTTATCTTCATATTGATAAGCAAAAATAATATTTCAATTTGATATAGAAGAATGAAAACATAATAAATAAACGATGTGATAATTTTACTTTCGTATAATGTTTTACATGGGTGTCGAGCACTTGTATCTTTCTAATTATGGGTTCAATAACACGATTTCTTAACATGTTTAAATACAACTTTTTGGTTTTCAGACAAATATTTTTACCAATTTTTTATGTTATATATATATTTTTAAATAAATATAACTTTGATTTGCATATGCATTTATTTATTAGTAATAAATGTAATTTATTAGTAATAACATTTAACAATAATAAGGAATGAGAGTCAAAGACAGCCCGAAATGCTCCTAATATGCAGGGTGCTCACTAAAGTCCTTTCCTGCCCTTTTGAATGCTGAAAAGCTGCACCAGTAGTCATAAAAGTGGTGTTTAGGTACCTAAAATGGCTGTGCGCTACTAGGTGTGACCACTTACGGATCCACGTGGTGGAAATTGGCGGAGTTAAGGTTCTTATATCGAAAGCGATACGAGATAGGAGAAAACCGTGAATTACAAAGTTGTAGAGTATGATCGATTTAGTACGAAAAGACACCCTGTAGTCATGAACGCTATAAAGAAAACGCTTAAAATGTGTATTTGTTTACAATTTAAATTTAAATACCTTATATTTATCCTTTTCATATAAACGAATATATTTCGGCATGCTTATTGCTGCCCTCTTCAGCGTTGAAATGACGACTTCACATTGCTGGCACCTCCAAAGTAAACATTCCTCACTTACAGTCGTTTCAACTTCACTTCATTTCTTGATTTTTAACAGCTATTGCCTATCTTCATGAATTAAGCTGTGTTCACGGTTGTTAATAGAAGAAGGAGTGGTTAGGATTTCTATGGCATCACTTTTTAAAGCAAATTTGTGATTGTTATAGGGGGCTATTTTTTGAATATTAATGGTGTTACGGTTAATGGGATTATTGTTATGGGTGGTAGAAAGCGTGGTAGAAAATTTATTAAGCTTAAGATCTGACATATGTTCTTTTTCACGTTTTTTTTTTTTGGTCTTTTAGTCATTCCTATGTAGCAAGCTCGTGATTTGTCCTCCAAGTTAAATTCTATTTTGTAAATGCCAGAAGTGTCTTTAAACGGTATAGGGTCTTTTTCATTCCTGAGGTGTTGGAAAACGTTTTTGTTGGGTTTTATTGGAATATGTATACCAACAAAAGATAAGGACGCTAACTTCGCCATTTCACCACCGAGTAGCGCTGTAAGTGGTCACTTCTTGTAGCGTATAGACAATTTACTATATAAAAATGTTTAAAAGTATATATAGAACACTTTTCTATATCTATAGCTGCAGCCGTTCAGCAGTTAAAACTGTGGGGACGAACTTTGTTGGGCACCCTGTATAAATATTGACAATGAAGCAGTGAAAAAATTCTTAATTCTGAGAAAGCGATATATGTTTTATACATATATATATGCGCACGCGCGTGTTTGTGTGCATTTATTCATTGATTATACCGAAAGATAAAAGTTTATTGATATACGTACCCTGGATGAGCACTTAAACAAATTTAGACCGATCTAAGAATCTCACAGAAAAGTTGTAGAGAAATTAAACGAAAATTATTAAAAATTGACTATTTTAACAGAATTATTCAGAGACACTATTTTAAAGTTAATTTTGAACAATTGCGATATGGAAAAGCATTTAATTCTTTTTGAAATTTTTAGAAATACTATACATATTTTAACACTTTTTTACGACTGAAGTAATTAGTAAAAGCAGTTAAACTTATGTTGGTTAAATAGAAAAAAAAACCTATTAATTAAAATGAATTCATTTTGGTTTTAAATAAATTACACTTTACTGAGTAATTGAAGTTTTTTATTTCTGTATCAGGTTTTGCAAACAGACTGTGGAAATAAATATTTTATTTGATTCTAAAGTCAACGTTTCTGAAATAGTTTGTTACATTTTTGAACATCCGAAGCCATTGAATAGTTTTTGTATATTTATTTTTCAAATAGGTACTGTAACGACGAAATGGAGTGTATAAAGAAAAATAGGCATTGCTCGCATTAGAATATTTTCATAAACCTACTTTTTGTCCACTACCCGTTTTTATTCTAAAATTCATTAAACTTAATATTCACAAATAAAAACATGCAGAAATACTCTTTTTTATTTTTTTAAATCAATACTATTCTTTCATATTCTGTTCTGTTTCGATTTCTATTGTTCTTTATTATTCTATTGCTTTTCTATCCAATCTGTTTGTGTTACTAAACAGAAGCAAATTTACATGTTATTTAACACTGTTTTTCTTTACAAAATTAAAATACACCGTACAAAACATATTCTTCGTTTAGTTAATTTTATTACGGTTTCTTCTTCTTCTTTTTTTTTTCATTTCTTACAATATTTGGCTTTATAAATTTGACAATAATTGATATTCAAGCATTTAGCGTTATAATAAACATAATTATTTTTCTAAAAAGAAAAAAAAATATTTTCTAATGTGGATCAATTATTTATTTTTATTTTTCCACTTTCTCCAGTCATATTGTTTTATTATATTTCCTTTTAATCTTCTTGTATTAAAAGAGACAACAGAAATGCCGTTTTCTCTTTTCAACTGTTATTGAATAGAAATGTTTGGTCAAACTCGGTACTCAAACAAAAGGAAAAATATTCGACTTAAAGAATTAATTAGTTTTTGTTGGACTTTTTGGTCTGTTTGTTGTTAGAATTGTCATTGCAGTTATTTTCCAGTCCCACGTAAACTGAAATGCTGTAAATTTATTAGAGTTTTAAAACACAATTTAGAAGAGACCGAAATTTTCTGATACCGAAATTTGAGATGAAAATTCGTCATACAGTTATACCAGTTCAACATCACAATGATAAATTCGTCGAATGTTTTTGTTTATACATGTTAGAAACTGTAGGTTAGTTGGAAATTTAGATTTTATTAAATACAAAGATTTTGATACTTAAAAAATTTTGAGCGAAAATTTGTTACAAAACTCTTGCAATTTAACATTATGGCTTCAATCAGAAAAATGTCTTTACTTGAAATAAATTATAGAAGATTAAAATATTTCAACTAAAATAAGAAATCGTCTATTTTTCTGCTACATTAGTGAAAATATAATGAATTTTATTGAATGTTTTATTTTTCTGATATTTGTTTGAACCACTAAATTATTTTAAAATTATGAGAAAATATTTGAAAAATTGAACGATTTTAAAAAATTTCTCTCTTACAAAGTAATCTATATTTCTGCTATAATTTATTCATGCATAATTCAAAAAATATTATCGGGAATCAAAGTACAACTATAAGTAAAGGTAAGCAAGTCCTGCAAATTTTATATACAGAAAAATGTATATAAATTTATGTTAACAATTGTACATGCTTTTGAATCTTTTTGTAAGGCTTTTGGATGCTAGTTAATTATACAAATACATTTTAAATCTGTGAATAATACGGGAAATGCACTAAATTTTACATTTTAGGGAATGCAATCATTCCGGGTAGTTAGTACAATGCAAAATATCACATAAATGATGGTATAATATTTTATTAGTTATTAGTGAGATTTTAAAGTTTGAATATTATTTAACTAATGTGTATTAACGTTTATCCCACTGCCTATACAAACTTCCAAACTATTTTGCTTTAATTTATATTTCAGCACTTTATCATTAGTGCACGGCATTATTTCACTTCCTGGCAAACGTTATTAACAATTATTAGACTCTGATCAATATTTCTTAATTTAAACGTGTTTGCTGGAATTAATTCATTTTAGTGTTTTAATTGATGAAACGTTCTTTTCTATAAACTGTCTAGTTCTTTTTATTAGTAAAGACTTTTAAGTTTATAAACATAAATAACTTCTGTATGTTAATGACGATGTGTTTGATATTCATAGTCGAATATTATTTTTTGTAGACAATTATCCAAGTATTGTGCTTAGTAATTCCATGCCTTTATGCATGTATTTTATGTACATATGTGATAAAAATGTGTTATGTGTCTGTTTGGGGGGGGGCTAAATATTAAGTCAGAGTCATGTAAACAATTTTCCAAAAAACGTTTTGAATTTTGAATTTTACATTTTTGAATTTAAATACTTTTAGAGATATTTTATTATACCTATTATTTTCACATTTCAATGCACATGTCTGCAAAATCTCGTCATAAAATAGATCAATAAAAAATAAATTATAACATTACATATAGTAAAGAATTTAAAAAAAAAAAAAAAAGAAAAAAAGAAAAAAGAAAATTAAAAATCAGCCATCAGGTGGCTTTTTACGTGGAAAATAGGCAATTTTAACAAATGACTTAAATGGGGTCAGCGATCTACTTATTCGCTTTAGCTCTAAAATGCCGTTTTGAGGAAAAATTTAAGTTCAACAACCCTGTATTTATGAGTTTTATTAGTCAAACATTTTTTTTATATTGAAATGTGAAAACCGAAAATATAGCAGGAATTTTGTTTATTGCCAGAGAAATAAGATAAGTTTCGCTTTATTTAATCGCATATTATATATGTTAAAATTGCACAATTATGAATATTAATACTTAAATAAAATTATTTATGGGAGGCATAATATTGATTTGTTCGGAAAGTAATTTCGTTTTTTCCCTTCAGAGGATTTAATTGTATTTTTTTGCACCTAACTTCACATTTAAGCCGTATAATTTTTATATGCTTTGAGAGCTCATATAGCAAGGCTTGTGTATGAAAAATTCCAATTAATTCTACGCAGTAGTTTTTGGTTGGTGCCCTTTTAAATATGGAGAGCGATAAGCAGCATTTTCGATATATCTTACTGTTTTACTACAGAAAGGGTAAAAATGCTGTTCAAGCCAGAAAGAAATTGACCGATGTGTATGGAGAAGGTGTGTTGACAGTACGCCAGTGCCAGAACTGGTTCGCTAAATTTCGATCCGGCAATTTTGATGTCGAAGATGCACCACGTTCGGGAAGGCCGGTTGAAGCTGATAAAGACGCAATAAAGGCATTAGTTGATGCGAACCGGCGAATAAAAACACGTGAGATCGGATTGAGGTTAAATTTATCAAATCCAACAGTTTATGACCACTTGAAGGGCCTGGGATTATCCTCGAAGCTCGATGTATGGGTTCCCCATGTTCTCACAGAGAGAAATCTGTGTCGCCGTCTGCGATTCGCTTCTCAAACGTCACGAAAATGATCCGTTTTTGAAGCGTATCATCACTGGGGACGAAAAATGGGTTGTATACAACAACGTCAAACGCAAGAGGTCATGGAGCATAAAAGATGAACCGGCTCAAACCATTGCCAAAGCCGATATTCACCAAAAAAAGGTGATGCTGTCTGTTTGGTGGGATTTTAAAGGAATCGTTTTTTTTTTTTTAGCTTTTACCGGATAACACAACGATTAATTCGGAAGTCTACTGTCATCAGCTGGACAAACTGAATGATGCACTTCAACAGAAAAGGTCAGAACTAATCAACAGGAAAGGTGTAGTGTTTCACCAAGACAATGCGAGACCTCACACAAGTTTGGTCACTCGCCAAAAGCTTTTACAGCTTGAATGGGATATAATGCCACACCCACCATATTCTCCAGACCTGGCACCATCGGATTATTATTTGTTCCGGTCACTCCAAAATTTTTTAGACGGTAAAACCTTCACCTCAAATGAGGAGGTCAAAAACCACCTCGATCAGTTTTTGCCAGCAAAGACCAAAAATTTTATGAGCGTGGAATTATGCTACTACCAGAAAGATGGCAAAAGGTGTTGGACCAGAACGGCCAATATATAATTTAATAAAGTATTTGTTTATTATACGAAAACTGTCTTTCATTTCCACAAAAAAATACGAAATTACTTTCCGAACAACCCAATATAATCGGATAATTGAAGAATATACTTTTTCTATGCTTGGAATATCGAAATAAATTTCGGTATAATACAGCGGCAAATTTAAGTGTGGTCTAAAAAATGAAATTAGAACAAGTTATCTAATGCAGAAATTTTCCGTATGAGACAGTGGCAAATTAAAGTATGGCCTAAAAAGTGCATGTTGAACAAGTACTTAAATCCATACTTTTTTTTTTCTTTTCATAATATCTTCAACACGTTTGCGAATATAATCTTTTAAACACTTTTTAATACCTTTCAGTGCCCAGTAAAATTAATTCGCCTTCAAAACTTAAATTAAGTGCTTTATTGAAATAATTAACTTTCCTTAAAATAACATTTTTGTAAGTGAATATTCAATTTTTTCGTGTCTATTAAATATTCACTGAAATTACTACACTCCTATTCTCCTGAGCGGCAGCAGATTATCTCTGTCAAGTTTAACTTTCTAATATAAAAAGCGAATTGATTTTTTTTTTTTTTTTTTTTTGCTTAAAAAAATAGTTAATAATACTTGAACAAAGTGATTTATTCAATAGAGATTTATTGTTATTTTTATTCATGTTCATTAAACGATTTCTTTTCTAGTCAGCGGCGTACGGTCAGACGTCGTTACTCCCCGACTTACCTCCCCCGACATTCTGTTGCTCTTCAAAAATCGATGGCTTAGAAGTGAAGAGCCGCAAAGCAGGGATCTTGGTTACTATGGGAACACTACCATGTGACATACGGAAAAGCGCGCTTCAGTAATACTGGTATTTCCCGTCAAGTGGTTGGTTTCTTTCATCGTCGAAAGTGTTTCTGATCTCACCTGTTGGTCTCTTAAAAAAAAAAAAAAAAAAAAAAAAAAAAAAATCTTAAAGCTTCATTACATGTAAAAATCAAGAAATCCAAAGTTCACATTTGAAATGTCACTTTTCTATTAGGATACCATTAGTAATACATATCCGAAACAAAAAGAGTCGAAGATTCTCTTAACTAAAAAACACAAAGCTAATAAAAAGGCGAGGTACAAATACAAAAGTTTGTCATACAGGTATTTTTCGTCAGGTGGTTGATTTTTTTCACCGTCGAAAATGTTTCTGATATCATCTGCTAGTCTCTCGTTCAAATAATTTCTAAAAGCTTCATTACCTGTAAAAATCTATAAAATACAACAGTTCACACTTGAAAAGTAAATTTTCTTTCAATAAAACATTAATAAGACGTATCTGATAATAATAATAATAATAATAATAAATAAATAAATAAATAAATAAATAAATGAAGATTTTGTTTACTGACAAATAAAAGTTTATGAAAAAGCAGGGCACGGTGCAAATATAAAAATTCATGGAAATAGTATTTGGTTTCATTCATCCTCAAAAGTGTTTCTGATCTCAAATTGTCTCATATTCAAAAAAATTCTTAAATATTCCTTACATGAAAAAATTTATAGAGGCAAAGTTTGTATTTGAAATGAAAATTTTCTGTCACGATAACACTAAAAACACATATCCGTAAAGGAAAACAGAGTTGAAGATGCTGCCAACTAGTATATAAAAATTTAATAATAGGCGAGATATGGATATAAAAATTTAATTTTTAATAACCAATAATTTTTACAAAATCCATTCATAAAAAGAACATTGGGGATCGTCATTTAAGAAATTTTTAATGAACTATTTTGAAAAGATAAACAAAATAAAATAAAATAAAAATAAAATAAAATAAAGTAAAATAAAATAAAATAAAATAAAATAAAATATTAGTTTTTAGTAACTATATTTTTCTATCAACAGCTTAAAAAATCACATGAGAAAAAAAAGGAACTTTTGTAGGAATATTTTAGTTATAAATATTTTCTTTATAATTTATATATGTTTCTTCATACTTCCTTTATACTATTCCTTTATATAGTAGTGATAAATTTGATGAAACATAACAGAAGCAAGACAAGTTAGGTATAATCTTCATTTTTTTAAATTTTTTTTAAGACTTGATTTGAAGCTGTAAATAATTGTATTCTACGTAAATCCTATAAATTTAAATAGAGATAAATAATCGAGATAAACTAATAAATCGAGATAAACTAAAGCATATAAATTAAATGAAACTCACAGCGAAAATTTTTTCAAAAGTTAATTAAATTACAGTTCGCAAAATATCAGATAAAAAATCTATGCATAGCTGCCAACTTTTTTAATTTATTCCGGAATGTTGTTAGCCCCGCCCTTTTTTCACAGCGTAAACTTTGTAGGAAAATATTCTTCAAAGTATAATTGCGATTAAATATGAAGAAAATTACTCTAAAAATATTACGGTGTGAAAAAAGGGCGGGACTAACAACATTCCAGAATAAATTAAAAAACTTGGCAGCTATGAATCTATGCATAAATGAATCCGCAAAAGTCTTTCAAATTCAACCATGGAAATAACTTTTTCGCTGATGGACCGCCACACTATTTGTCGCATTTTATCAACTAATCAATCCTTTACAGGCCGAATTTAGGTACAGGAACACCTTTAATTCTTTTTGTAAATACTTTATCTTAAAATATACTTTAGTTAAAAGGTATTACTGATTTAAATTTCTAAAACATAGTTTATTCTATTTAAAATCAACTTCAATTAATTTCATGTACCATGGAGAGCCCGCTAGTGTTTTGCTATTATAGCCACTAGTGAACGAAATCGTACAGTGGTGCTCAAGAGTGAAAAAGGTCTCCCCTGATGAAATTTTTTTCACCTTTCTGAGCTTCTACTTGAAAAATATTCATTCTTATTGGTCTATGTGGTTTCAGTGATCTTGTATCTGTTGCTTACCTTTTACTACGTTTAATTATTCATTATATATATATATATATATATACATGCATTTTATATAGAAGCCCAACATCTATTTTTGGGAACATAAATATTTCACAAATCATGCCAGGTGCATTTTTTATTAATGTTATAAAATTTAGTATTTTTTAAACAGTTTTTTATTGAAATTGTAGATTTTGTAATCGTGTCCTTGTGTCAGGCTAAAAACAAGGCGTCTCCACTTTAAGGTAAATGTAAGCAAAATTTTTCGTCGTTCGTAGGCTCAGTTGGTTAGAGCGTAATGTTGATAACGCGATGGTGATGGGTACGGTCCTCGAAGGCTGACGTGTTACTTTTATGTAAATAATTAATATAAAAGATGTCATTTATTAAAAGAAAACCTTTCATGGTCTACACAGTATCCTAATAAATTTTCATTAGTTTTTTTAAGAAGCTATTTTTTTAGTAACTAAAAAGCACAAAATAAAAGTAAGTTTAAGTAAAAAAAACAACAAAAAAAAAAAAAAAAAAAAAAAAAAAAACACTGGAAGCTTTTTATTCTAGAGCCCTAAAAACTATAAAATAAAATTTTATTTTTATAGGAGTCATGCTATAAAAGTAAAATAAAATAAAATAAAATAAAGTAAAAGTTTCAACAATAAGCAAAATTAAAAATATATATACACTAAGCGACAAAAAAAAAAAAAAAAAAAAAAAAAAAAGCCGCACTTGAAAATTTTCCTTTTTACCTTCTACAACTGCCAATTTTATCGTTTAAAAAGGAAATTTTCGAACAGATTTTATTATGTTGTCCTCCACTGAGTCCAGTGTTAAAAACAAGATGCAATTGTCAGAAAAGCAGTAATTTTGGACATTATTTCAAAAATGGTAAGAATAAGGCAGTTAACGATGCCACAAAAAATATTAATTTTTGAATGAAAATCAAAAAAATATTTTAATACGTGAGATGACAAAATAATTAAATGTTAACGAAATATTGGTAAAATGGTTTTTAGCAAAATATAAAAATTTTTGGCTGTCTAAAATGGAAATTTGGCTTTATGCGGCCATGTTGCTCATTCAAGCAAGATAACCGCACGTTAAAAAGCGAATGTTTAAAAAATTGATTTGTATCATGTTCAGAACTTAAAAAAGATTTTAAAAAGGTGTATAGTAAATTACTTTCTTCAAAAACAATGCGGTAACAATTAAACAAAGCAGGTTACAGAACAGAATATTTGCAAAAAAAGCCATTATTAAGGAAAAGAATTAGAAAAAACAATACTTTAGTTGACCAAAAATTTAAAAACATTATCAGTTAATTATTAGGCTGAACTGGTTTTCTCTGATGAATCAAGTTTTCTTTATTTCGAGCAGCTGAAAAAGGCTAGAATGAGGGTGAAAATGTGACCGACTTAATGTAAATCACTCTCTTAAAACAGTGACATTTTCCCCGTACATTATGGTACGGAGGTGCAAAATTTTTCAAAGAATCGGGCAAATTTTCATGCTCAAGGGATCAATTAACTCAAAATAAAACACGGTGATTATAAAAAGTGGCGCCTGGCCGACTATTTTGGAGGTATTTCAGACTTTCCTTCAAGCACCTTTTTATGATGTTAATGCACCTTGCTGTACGGCGTCTGTGGTACGTCAATTTGAATCAAATTGTTAAAATTACCTATCCATTACCATGAGCACCTAGAATTCTGTAAGTAATAATATCATTTTCACTATAAGTTAAATCCCACAAAGAATATCGTAGAATTTCTTCTTTATTAGAATTGAAAACAGTCCTAATCTCAATTCCCTCGAAAATGTTTAGTCATAAAAAGACGGGGGAAGAGAAAGGAGGATTCGAAATTTGCAGCCTACAACTTTGCAAGAACTAGAAATGTTATTTACAATATTTAGCACAGTGAAATTTTTGAGATTTATATCAAAAAACGGTATAATGTTACGCCACTCTGCATTACAGCAGTAATTCCATATAAAGATGGAATTAACCCAAAGCAGAATACATATTTTTATTAAAAAATTGCTTAGATCTAACAAATAAATAGTTTTATTTCATATATTAAAATATAACTTGTTTATTTCATATAATAAATCATAATAGAATACAGAGTGTATGGTTAATGCATTATGTTTAAAAAGAAAATTTTCTGTAGATTTTTATAAAATACTTTGTAGAGTGTAATAAAGCGAATTATTAAATCGAAAATGTACATAGGTTTCATTTCAGCCCTTTGGTGTTATGCAAACATGACAGTTTTATTTATTCCAACCATTAATTTTAAAGTTATTACAAATAAAAAAGGTATAAGTCATCTTACTGCAGTGCGGCTTTTTTTTTTGTCGCTTAGTGTATATATGTTGATATTTTACTTTTATAAAAGATGAAAATTTTTAAATATTCAAAATATTTTTAAAAACATTCAAGAACAATATTTTTTTTCTTAGATTGTTCTAGCAAGTTCTATTACTTTTCTTAAATGTTCTTTGATGGGCCCACCAGCGGTCGAGTGGTTCTGGGCTAAAAGCTGGTAGACATGAAGTGCCGGGTTCGACCCCCAGGTCGCGTTAATGGGCTCAGCCGTTCGGAGTTTTTCGTTGTTTTCTCCGAAACTCGCGTAAATTTGTGTTTATTATGGAGCACTTAAAAGCATGCAATAAAAATTTATTGTAGCAAAGAAATTCTATAAAAGAAATGAAAGTTTCAACACTAAGAAAATTTTAGAGAATATAGATATTTCACTTTTGCAAGAGATGAAATTTTTTAAATATTCAAAATATTTTTAAAAGCTTTCGAGACCTTTGAAATTTATGGCTTAACGAAAGTTATAAAAAAAAAAGAATATTGGTCTTGAATGCCTTTTAAAATATTTTGAATATTTAAAAATTTTTATCGCTTACAAATGTGAAATATCTATATTTTTCTCTAAAATTTTCTTAATGTTGAAACTCTCATTTTTTATAACATGTCTCTGCCACAATAAATTTTTATTTTATGCCTTTTAGGGCTCCACAATAAAAAGCTTCTAATGTTAATGTTTTTTACTTAAAATTTTTTAAATACTTAATCCGATTTTTAGGAACATTGTATTTTTTTTTTCACATCTATGTGAATTTTTATATGTTGAGGGAAAATGATATTTTAAAGGATTATTTGTATAAAGATCTATTTTATAAAATTAAGCCATCTTTGAGTTATGTGTGATAATTTTTTTCAAGTCAATACTGATGAAATTTAATTTTTAAATGAATTTATAATTTGATATTCTCAATTAGGAACATTGGACTGTAATAGGTTACACAGGGCGAGAAACAAGATTGGTGTTATTTAAGGATTAAACTATTTCAAATTTTCTTTCTTTGTGCAATTCATAAATTAAAATTGTGTTCGACACAAAATTTAGTTTTAGATAAAAGGCCTTTTTTTTTTTAACTGGATGTTGTCTGAATGTTGTTTTATTCAAGGTTTTCTAAAGCGAAATGGTAAAGACGCTTTTTTATTATCTCCTTTTCAGAATAACACTTTTTTCTATTTTCATCCAGAATTAATATATATCACAAGATAAACAATAACAAAATCCAATTTAGAGCTATTACTTTCTTCTATATGTAATATAGAGAAAGTATTGGATTCGTAAAAATTTTCGACCTGGGGTTTTTGATGAATTTACATGTTCTGAGAGCTGTAGAACACGATTTGACCATTTTAAGAAAATGTCTGTCTATCTGTCTGTCTGTCTGTGTGTGTGTGTGTGACAAAATTTTGTGGCAACTGTATCTCAGGAACTACTGCACATAATTTCATACAAATTGGTATGTAGTTGCACCTTGACATAAATTAGTGCCTATCAACTTTTGGTAAAAATTGTCTTACAGGTTGCGTTGCCATCCCGCTTTGTCTAAATTTTTAACATGGTGATATTGGACAAAATTCTGTATAAATGTGTATAAAGAGAATTATTTTTTAGTAATCATTATGAAATTTACAATAATTATTTGTAATAGAGATAGTCAACTGGGAAAAAAATTTTGTATGCGTAGGATCCTCGCCACCCCCCTGGGGGGGATGTCCCCCCTCGAGGAGAGTAAATTTTCAAGATGGGTATCTTTCGAAAGGTCTCGTCAATACCTTTAAAACGAATGGTTGAACTATAAATCTGTGATAATTTAAAACAAAGTTATCGATTTTTTTTACTTTTAACAAAAAAAAAAAAAAACCTTAGAAAAAAAATCTTTTTTTTTTTTTTTTTTTAACTAAATTTAACCAGACTTGGTATTTAGTTGGCCCCTGACATAAACTGGGGCTGATTAGATTTGGGGATCAATCGCTCAACAGGTGGCGCTGTGATCGTATTTTTTCTAAATTTTTAACATGGCAGTATAGGACAAATTTCGTATAAATGTACATAATGAGAGTTATTTTTAACCTGTGATTGTGAAATTAATATGAATTATTGATAATAGTAGTAGTTAATTAGGAAAAAAAATTGGGGCATCGCTTCCCCCCTAGGGGAAGTACCCCCAGAAGGGGGGGGGTAAATTTTCAAGATCTTTCGAAAGGTTTCGTCAATACCATTAAAACGAGTGGTTGAACTTTAAATGTGTGGTAATTTAAAACAAAGTTATCGAATTTTTATTACTTTTAACGAAAAAAAAACTGAAAAAAAATCGTTTTTTTTTTTTTTTTTTTTTTTTTTTTTAAATATTGTTATGGCGTGAATTTGTATAGGAAAATATAGAAGAAAGTCTTGTGGTGGCCACAACATACTAGTTTCATTTTTGTCGAAATGACGAAATGAAGTAAGAATACAAGTTTCAAATTTTGATAATTGTTACTTCGCGACATTTTTTACTTTAGATATCGTAATGTTTCTACAGAATGGTCGTTTAAGGGAACATTTCTTGTGTTAATACAATTTTATTTTTTCGCTGTTTAAATTATCGACGCATAAAATCATATATCAAAGAAGAATCTTGTTGAATATCTTTATACATTTTCTGCAAAATTAACTCTGGAATCATTTCAATTTATCTTTTTTTCTTTCCACATTGAACTTGAGTGATAATCTTATCTTCTTTCCTCATCCAACTCTTTTCCAGAGCCGTTTCTGTTTTAACTTCTTACTTATGCTACTTTTAGGTACCACACTTTTTCTTTTTATGTACATCCCCACTCATTTTTTTTTTTTTTTTTTTTTTTTTTTTTAGTTTGTTTTCTTTCTTTTTACTATGGTGAACAATTTTTTACCTTGTAGTGACTGTGGCATCATACATGCTACCAGTTTACCCTTTTTATTTCTAATTCGAACAATATAGATGTACTTCTGAGTCTGAATTTTTCCAAAGATTTCATACTTTTTAAAATGATCAATATATTTATTTTTTAAACAAACAAACAAACAAAATTTTATAAAATGAAAGATAAATTATGCATTAGTAAATAATAATTATTAAAATTCTGTCTTAAACAGAATTTAATTTTTTATAAAGACTACGAGCGCATTACATAAGTATGTATATATATTTATATTAATCAGCTACAAATTGCTTATTATAATTTGAGACAAAAAAAGTTTCCATTTTGTATATTTTGTGAGAAGGAAATAGGTATCCTTAAAACAATAAAAAGTGCATTAAAAACATCTAACAGGCAAAATTATAGACTAACATTTAAATTAATTAAAAGTAAATTTCCGAAAACAAAAATATATAGAGAGAAAGTTAAAATTTGGTTCTCACTGTCTGAGTACATAAAAAAGTTCCCACGAGTATTTTCATTTAATTTTAATAAATAAATTTCATGTATTTTAACAACATAAGATATCACAAAGTTATGATTAAAAAAAGAAAAATCTCTTTACTAATACAAAAGACGCTGTGAAAAAGTTATGTTCTTGTTATGGAATCATAGTCCACATTAACAAAAACCATTTGCTGTATACGGTCAAGAGTAATATTATCGTTTAATATCATTCTTTCGAGTAACACAGTTTACTTACGTGCCATTTTAGAGGAATTCGGAAGCTTAAATGTTTAGTTTAAGAGAATCGATTAAATACTTCATTTATTTAAATTTCTTAAACTAAACTAGACAAACTACACAGACGAAATCGATATCTACTAAGCTCTGTATACACAATTTGTTTTCCTAAAATGTTTTTAAATTGTACTACTTATTCAACGTCAGACTTAGCTGAAATACACAACAATTATTTTAGCATGATTTTCTCTAATTCCACTGTAAATTGCTCTATTTAAATTCATTTACCTTGATGATATGTTTTATGCGGAATTTCATAATAACAGGAAATGTAGTTCATTCTTATGAGAAAAAAATTCATCAAAGTGTGTTATTAAAAATATATACAGAGGGGGTTATACTTAAATTCCCCCTATAAACAGCATCCTACAGCGCAATCGGGTGAATGGAATGCAACGAAATTTGGTATATAGACTATACACGAGATGCGCTCATGGAATTTCGAAAAATAAAAAAATAGTTCCAAAATGTCCACCAGAGGGCGCTTTTTCCGGATAAAACATTAAATTTAATGCAATAAACGACCAAAATGGAATACAGAAACAATATTTACATTTATTGACTAGTTTCTGATCACCTTGTCATCGCAAACGTTTGTCGTCTGCAAACGTTTCATACCCTAACCTGTTTTGCATAAAGCTTCCCCTTCTTAGTAAGCATGCAAATATCGATATTTTTTTCCTAGAATTGACAGATTTTCATGGTTTTACATTTTATTACTCATAATTCTTGTTCTGGATTGTTAATATTGTTTCTTTATTCCATTTTGGTCGTTTATTGTTTTAAATTTAATGTTTTTCCGGAAAAAGTGCCCTCTGATAGACATTTAGGAAATAAAACTTAAAAAAAAAAAAATTCCAGCGCATCTCGCGTATAGTCTATATACCAAGTTTCGTTGCATTCTGTCCACCCGTTTTCGCTGTAGGATGCTGTTTAGAGGGGAAGTTTAATTATAACTACCCTGTATCTTAGTAGAAGCACTTATAACTGACCATTAATTGTAAAATTTATAAAAGATGTTACTGCATTGGAAGATTTTTGTAATCCAATATTAAATATTCTGATATATTGTTAAAAATAAAAAGTCAGTTTTCCTATAACTTTTTTAGAATTGTATTCCACCTTACCAGCTATTTAAACTCGTGCAGAAATCTTGTAAAAAATAGAAGTATTAAAAAATATAGTTTTAAAATATATTCTTTATGTATATTTCTCAGGATTTTTTATAGTTGTATTATGAGGTTGTGATCTATATATAAAAAAATGATTATTCTGATTGATCGAACTTATGATTCATTATTAAACAGCCCAGACATTCAGAAATTTTGTCCCTAAGAGAAGGAGGGAGAAAGGCGCGATAATTTCAATATTTTTTTCATATCTCAACGAAAAAATCAGATATCCATAAGATTCTTACTTTAAAATATAATAAACACAAATACCTAAGAATTAATTTTAGGAATTTTGAGAATTCCTCACTCAAGAGGGTGAGAAGGCATGTTTTTCACAGATCTCAACTAAAAAAAAAAGTTATAATAAATAAAATGATTAAATAAGGAATAAAATGAATGAAATAAGAAATAATAACCTATAAGTTGCTTGCTTTAGAATATAAAAAGCACAAATACTTAAAAATAAATTTCGTAATTACAGGAATTCGCATCACAAGGTGATAGAAGGAAAAAATTTTGTTTTCCCATATTCCTTCATATCTCAAAGTAAAAAATAGATATATTGAAGGTTATAGCTGTAAACTGTAATAAATACGAATATCTAAAATATAGTATTATGAATTTCAGGCTATGGTAACCGGGGCAAAACGGATTTTTCATATATCCTTTCATATGCAAAATAAAAAGATGCAGGTGCCCGTAAGATAGTGGTTTTAAAAAGTAATAAATATACTAAATGCCTAAAAAACAATTTCAAGAATTAAAAAAATTCTCTCTCTAAGAGGAGGGGAGGGCGGGTGGACAAAACACGCGCTATCCGGATCCACTGACATTTTATATCTCTATTTTTCCGAAACGATGAACCAACTCGTCTCCAAAGACGGCCAGAAAGTTTATGAAAATGTTCTAATAAGAGGTTGTAATAAGGATATCTAAAAAGAAAAAAAAAATAAAATAAAAAAAAATAAAAAACTTCGGATAAAGCGGACTTTAAATAATAATTTCACATTTTTTCCCCCTTGATTTTTATTTTATATATGTGTTTCAAAAAAAAAAATTTTTTTTCGCGGTACTTGCAATACACAGATAGAGGGATGCCAGGCCTTTTTTTTTTTTTTTAAAGAAAAATAGCTTATTTATTTATTTTTATTTAGTTTTTCTATTTTCGTTACGTGGTATAAAAACTCTCTTCGAACTTTTATGTTTTTTCGAAGTGTTTAATTGTAATACGATTTTCAGTATTTATACAATATAGACATAGAATTCCAACAGAATTAAATTGCTTTGCAAACTGAGTCCTAACAAGTATTGATTTAATATCTTCATTTTATCAGCACTGGATCTGAAGCTTAAGCTGAAAATAGAAAATGTTAAACTTTCAATTTACTGGCTGACAATGCATTTATATATAATAACAGTTGTTCTTAGAAGGATATATTCATACTGTGCAGTAAATAATTATGACACAACTTTTACAGTATTTGTTTTCATTTTTTTATTACACAATGTGTGCACATGTAATTTATTTCACATGTGCACACGTTAATTAATTATCTATATATTAAACACACACACACACACACAGACACACACATATATATATATATATATGTATATACAGAGTGGTTTCGAGATAATGGGACAAACTTGGAGGGGAGGTAGAAAACACATCACAAGGATTCAGAACGGTATAGGAACTCATGTCTCCAAATGTCATTTTAATCCCTTAAGAAATGAATATTTTGTGCTACTGTGTACAACTAACACCGTCTACAGTGTACAACTAACACCGCCGTTTTCAGATAAGGTAAAAAAGTAAAATTGTATATAAAATTTCTGGGATGAATTTTTGCAGTTGAGAACTGAAATTAGGTGGTATAAAATATATACCACCGCCCCTGAAAGGGATAAGTACAGCTGCTCTTTCATCCATAAACAGTTTACGAAGCAAAAATAACAGAAGCATCTTTTAGTTTCAATTTTACACATATCATAATGTCCATTACATCTGTTTTAATTTATTAGAAATTACATCATAATTACTAATTATATATTAATACAATTTTTATCACTTCTATTTTCTTTTTTTAATATCAAGCTAAGTTTTTGTCTGATGACATCGAAATGTTTTTCAAATGTTTTGAAAATTGAAATGATAATTTTTTAAATTATTTTAAAATATCAACTTTTTTAAAGGACCGATTTACTAAAGTAGAAATTGTACAAACGCATATTTAAGTCATTATATTTTCATTACTGTAAAAATTACATAAAAACGTTTTGTTCATTTCGCTTTTTTTTTTTTTTTTACCACACACTGAATGTTATTTTCACTTTTCATACATTAGCATAGCTGCCACCTTGTACTATTTTTTATGCTACCGGAAATTTTTAATCGAAATTTTTAATGTGTTTTTAGCAGTTTTCTCTGATTAAGTATGATAAATTTTTTTGCAAAGAAATACTGGTGTTAAAATGCCGTACAAGTTGACACCTATGCATTAGTATATATTTTGCCCGTGAAAGTAAAAAGCATCATAAATGATAAAATAAATTGTGTATTTTATTGTTGTTTTAATAAAGATTAAAACTTAAGGATATCAATGTCGAATTCCCTTTAAAAACGGAAAATTATAAAAAGTTCAATGACTAAGACCAATTACATGAGAATAAAAGTTCAACAGTAGATTTTTAACGAATTAGAACCAAACAGCAAAGGAAAAATGAGAAACGAAAAAAACAAGGATGATAAACGTAACAGGTAATGTGCTGAATTGCTCCGGACGGAGGAGAATTCTCCAAAAATCCAAAGAGAAACATTGCCGAAACTGTAGTTGACAGTCATTCAGATTCATTCAAGTTCAAGTGGTCTTCGAATTGGAAAACCATGCAAAATTCCAGATTGAAAAAAAAAAAAAAGGTCTTCCCTTATATCTAGATTGAAAAATACGATACGTATAAATAATAATTTAAAAAAAAAATGAATGTGTAACCTCTCTTAGTTCGATAACCTCCTCCGATAACCTCTTTTAAGCAATATAATATGTGTAAAAAACAATCCAAATATATTTTTTAATGCGACATATTAACTTAATTTTATTTTTTATTTTATGGATGACTTGATAACATTTGTCTTTCTATGATGGAGTGTCACAAATTTTAATTAATAATAAATAACTAAAATAGCTGGATAAAATTCATTCTGTATGTTAATTGGTTTTTAAATACATAATGTTGTAAATTACAGATGGTAGTGTCGATTTGTCGACTAACAGAAAGTCGTAAATTTAAATAAATCACATCCGTTCTAATTTACAATGATGTCTTTCAAAAGGTTAAGAATAGTTGGGTAAAACGTTTAACGTTGGATGTTAGTATGCAAAAAAGTCTGAATTATAAAAAAAACAAATTAAGTTATTATCTTGAATATTTTGGAAATATTTAAAACATTACAATTTACATTTATTTATATTTGTATTTAAAACAATTACAATTATTTAGATGGGCTTTCAATTGAAATGTATAATACAGTCAATCAATCTTTGCACATAGATAAATATTTGCAAAAATTTACAACATAATTTTTAATATAGGGTAAGTTGAATTAAGCTGTCGTGTTGGGCAACATAGAGTGCCACAATGTTCTCTTATACGCAGGCACCATAGGGGATTGCTGGCCTTTCAAATTAGAGTTACTTCTGTAACGAGACGCATGTTATTTTTTTACGAATTTTTAGGAATTTATTCGATTAGTTTGGATAAATAATCTATCTCTCTTCATCTAGTAAGTGTTTAAAAACTTGACTTGTCCCTTATTTGGTTAGTATATAAACCTGTTTAAACAGGGAAAAAAATATTCGGATAATTTTTTTAAGTTCACTGTCTGACGTTACACGCCAAACTTATACAGGTGGCCCGTTCTCTCTTTTTAAATAATAAGTGGATTTACGTCTTGTCCTCCTTTTTGGGGTTAGATTGCGAATTTGACGTGTGTGTGTGTGGGGGGGGGGGGGGTATAAGATGCCGACAGTTTTACATTGTGAAAAGTGCCTGATTGTCCTTTTTGTTGTTTTAGGTTACATCTGGGAACTAGCGTTAGTAAAATAGATAAAAAAAGTTATTAATATTTTAATTTTTCAACTAAAATGCGTATTTTACATTGAAATCCCACAAGCCATCTTATCCCTAAACAGACGACCGTTTTACCCCAAGATTGAGGTAAGATGGTCAAATAAAAGAGTTAAGGAAAACTTTTACTTCAAAGTTTTTATAATATTATTCATGTTAAACATATTTTTAATATATACCCAAACGAATAATTTTTCACAAGAGGTCAATAAATAGTAACAAGTATAAACAACCGGGAATTTTACAGAATTTCAAACAAAAACTACGGCGTCTTTTCTAATCACCCTGTTCTTAGAACTTGCTATAAATATCCTGATATATCCTATTATTTGTCTTTTTTAACATTTGATAAAGCCACTGATTACAAGATGTATCCATGAACTTTTTTAATATGTATGTCTCTCTATGATAAGGGTAATTTTATCAGAAATATCATACCGTATTTCGAACGATTAAAATTATAATATATTAATTAAATTATAATATATACATACATAAATTATAATAGCTTGTTCTTTTACACAAAGCAGAAATATTAGTAACTCAGTCACTAATAGTGAGTTACAGTTTTATTTTGGATATTTTTTGGTAATCTCGCATTTTCATCTCAAATATTTAGGATACGTAAATATACTTTATGTAAAAAATGTAATAAAAGCGTTTTTTTTTTCCCATCTTAAATGCAAATATATCTATATGATTAGACTCAATTCAGTCTTATGCTACAAAGAGTAAACACTATATATATATATATATATATATATATTCTTCTCCTATCGTAAATACCTTACTCCACACTTTTACATAATGACTTTCCTTCCTGGGCTTCCTAGCTTATTTCTTTGGGAAAGAGTGCTAAACTAAATAGAGCTCAGTTGGTCCCGGATTTCCTTCAGAAGCAGGATATGCCTCAGATGAAGGGGATAGTTTTGTTTCCGAACTGAAATCCAAGTCAACTTGCGTTGAATGCTTACTAAAATGCTATCTGGATACTCTATCTTATACTTAAGACTCTCCAAAAGCTAAAATCCAAAACTGGAGAAAAGTGAAATGCTTTACTCAAATGCTTGTCAACAAGTGTGTAAATATTAAAAGGAGTATGATAAATTTATAGCGTCTGAAGAAGGTCAGAGTAGTTTTCGTGTTATTCTGGAAAAGAAGAATTGCTGCAGGTATATTATATATATAAGTTTTATTCATATTTCAGAACTGGAGGTAAACATATGTATTGGCAGGCATTATGAAGGATAATTTTTAAATAAACAGTCTGAAATATCCATATATCAGAAAAGTCATTTTTTTCCCAATATCACGAAATTAATGTAATAAATGCCCCAAAATCAAAACAATCAGACATTCGTTTTAAATTAAACTTATTAAAAGAAAATACTAAAAATTAAAAGTTTTTGAATTTGAAAAAATTTAACTATATTAAAGCATAAATGGTTATTTAGCTTACTAATACTGTCCAGGTACTACATTTCAAAGCTGGGAGAAATTGGACCTACTTTTCACAAATACTTGTAAACAAGTATATAAATAATAAAATGTTTGTAGGACAAATCAGATACTTTTTAGGAATATACACTGCACAGTATCTGAACTGCACTTTTAATAATAACTTTCACCAAAAAAAAAAAAAAAAAAAAGGGTGGCAATTCAGCTGCAACCAATAATTTTAGAAATTTGGCGCCATTTTAGTGTTTTTATTACTATAGTTTTTCACCATTTTAGAAGTAAAAACTTCTAAATTGGTGAAACTGAACAAATATTTTTAAAAATATTGGTTGCAGCTAAATAGGCAGGATTTTTTGATGGAGTTTTAGCTTCAAGTATATTGTTGACACTTTTAATTATCATACATCAGTATGAAAAAACTCTCTCACTCCCACAATGTTAAAAATAAAATACTGCGTTTCGCACACGCACACTCATACAAAGCTAATTTAACTACAACTAACATTTTTAGAAATTTGGTTCGTTATGTTTCACGCTTTTAGTTGTGATTGCAATTTAAATTCTGTCGATATCAAATTTACGTAGTACAAAGCAAATTTAACAAATGACGTAGTACAAAGCCAATTTAACTAAAGCTAACATTTTTAGAAATTTGGTTCGGTATGTTTCACCATTTTAGTAGTTATTGCTGCTAAATTTGTGTCGATATAAAATTTAAATGAGGAATAATAGCAAACGTAATTTGTGTAAATATTGGTTGCAATTAAATTGGCACAACATTTTTAGTAAGACATAGGAAATGAATTTTTAACAGTGGAAGGCAATTTTCACGATTTTTATTTCAAAAGCTAGTTTATTCCTCCAAAGTATATGGTGCTATATGCAGAACAACCACTTTAAATGTTTCTCCACTTCTACGAAATACTAGTATACACATCTATCGGCGTTTGAGAGTAACAACACATTCATAGCAACTGTTATAATTCAAGCAATTCCTTGTATATGTCGTAAATGTTCCTTTTACTGTCAGATTAATTTGAAATTTGCATCACAGCCATGTGTTTGACGTTTGACAATATATTTATATAGGGGAAGCCGGGGTAATAAGAGACAAAAGGGGTAATAAGACACAAAAAATATTAATAAAATCTATACTATTAATCTAAATAACTTGAAATAAATATCTCGTATTAATTTCATTAAATGGACTCCTCGTGATTTTTAAGTGATTTTTGAACTTAAATTTTTTGTTAATTTTGTTTTTTAAATTTTCATTAAATCCTTGTCTCTAATAACCCCACGTGGGGTAATAAGAGACCAGGCTTGTAACTGGCCATATATAACAATGTAAAATCATGTGGGATGATAAAAGACATCTGGAAACAATTCTGAATCAGCCAATAGTTTTTAATTTTTATTATTTACATCCATCCAAAAAATATGTTTTCTCGAAAATTAACTGTCATAAATGTGTTTGTGAAATTCATTTATTTTAATATTAGGTCCTAAATAATATAATATTGTACTTAATGATAGTTCTACATAATCAACATAACCTAGGGATTAACCAAAAACATCAATATACTTTTTAAAATGGGCAGAAAATATTTTACCCATTTTCTAAAGTGTAGGCAAAAAAGACGTATCTTTGATGTGTATACAAGCGAACAAAATGTTATAAAGATTTTTCTAGTAATTATAAATGAACTTTTTTATTATGTAATGAAGTATTAATGACTAAATACTAACTTATACACATTCTAAACATAAATTTGCATAATCATAACAACTAAATATGGTCTAGCCAAATCAGTAAAGATTTAAAGTGAAAAAAAAAAGTTCTCTTGGTAAACTTAGACTGGGCCTAACACTTGGTAAACTCTTCGTAAACTAGTCAGGCACAATTAACAGAAACTACAATGGGGGGTGGGGGGGGGCACAGTAATTAACAGTGGGGGTAATAAGAGACTCATGTCTCTTATTACCCCCACAAAAAATAAAAATGGGGTAATAAGAAACATGCCTAGAACATGTAAATAAAGAATGCTTTCTAGGTTTTAAAAAATTGTACATCAAAGTCATAGTCTTGGTCAAAAGGTTACACATTAATAAATCCCAAACATCTTACCTACAAAAAAAAATAAAGAAAGAAAGAAAAATTTAGAAAAAGTCACGAACTTTCAGGGTAAGTTCAAAGTGAAGGTTCTTTTTCGTCGTATAAAAAGAATTCAAAATGCGTTATAAACTTCTCAATAAGTGTATTGTAGTAAAGAACACACATGATACTTAATATTACATATTTTTAAAGTTGTCTAAGTATATTTTTTGGCGGGATTTTTGACTGCGTCTCTTATAACCCCTGTCTCTTATTACCCCGGCTTCCCCTATATATATATATATATATATATATATATTAAAGACTTTTATCCCGGAAAAAAAATTGTGCGTTGGAAAAAAAGATTTACATTGCAGAGGTATGTTAGATTTTTCATTACTGTGGATTAAGTATTCGAAAATCGTATTTTTATGGATATTCCACATTAAAAAATTGTTTTCCTTATAAAATATTTGGTTATGATTATTTTTTATTATTTTTCCTCAACTACTCATCATTGATATCATCACATATACTTATTTCAGGCACAGCAAAAGATCAGGCTTTGTAGGGTTAATGAAAAAAAAAATCTAACAAGAGATATCTTTTTGCTAAGAAGCGTATAATTTATTTTGATAATTATTTCCATTTTTTTCCATTTCAAACAATTGTTGCATTTCTAAAGACTCTTACGAATTATCTGATTCTTCACATTAAAGGGATTAATCGGTTCACATACAATTAAATTGACCGCCAGACTGGAAAATCGAAAAATGTGCATATTTTTGAAATCGTACACTGTTAAAAATGCTGCAGTATAATTACGGGCAAAGCCTGGCAGTAGAGATTCCAGACAAAGCAAGTAAAAAAACATTTAGATAATGAATGATGTATCGCCAGTAATTTTATGTTGTGATGAAACATACAACCAACCTGTAAAAAAGTAGTATTGACCGTAAAATTAAAAGTTAAAGTTTGAGTTTCTCGAATACTTTTAATATTTAATATTGTTAACGTTCAAATTATGCATAAAAATTATTTTCTTTTAAGACTATTTGAAAATCTAAATTTGCTATTTTTGACAAAATTAAGAAGTCAGTCAATTCTCATATTGAAAAAACGAAAGTTTTTTCAATATAAGAACGTTTTTCTTTTTCTTTTTTTTTTTCTGTAAAGACTATGATACTGATTTTTGAGAAAGAAAATGTAATATATTTTTCGAAATCATTTTTATTCGTAAACACTAGAACTAAAGAGGTAGTCTTATTTCAAGGTTCGCATTAGAGGAAAATAATGGGTGAGACTTTCTCACCCTTCTTCAAAAACAAAATGAAACTTTTGAAAACTATGTGAGGTCTCAGAAAATTAATCGAGACCCCGAAAAAGCTTTGAATAATAATAATAAATCTTTTACATGGGACAGAGTATTTGTATCTCCAATTAATACGATTTTTTCATGGTTTTCGATCTTTATGGTTTCTGTAGTGGGTGCAAAGCAGAAATAACTAGAGCCTAATTCTTACTCATTCAAACAGGTTTTCATTATAGGACCGATTTCAAACTGTGGTTATGAAGTATTAGGAGTATTTGCACATTTTAGAATAGCAGAAGTTTTTTTTATTCTGTATTTCATTAAATGGAGGAAGGGGAGCAGTATTTCGAGAGCTGAACCTGTTATATATGATGTACATGTACATATCTAATGGTAATATTCAGACAAAACAGTTTTGTTTTTTAACAGTAATGATCATACCTATTAACCATATGACTTATCTTCAAATGGCTAATTACATATTCATCTCAAATTGAAATAAACTTTATTTTAGCATATTGTAAAAATTGCATTGTGGAAATAACATTAAAATTTTCCATTAAGGCTTAACTAAAGGGTTGAGAGCAGTTAGAATGCTGTATGTTAAAAAAAAAAAAATGCGTTTAGTGGATAAAATAACCGCATTAGGTTTATTTCGTGTTTTACAAATCTGGTTTCAAATCAAGAAACCATTTTAGCTTTCTTTTTTAATGTTTTCGTGTCAATACACAAAGAAAATCAATTTCATCAATACCAATTATTCAGTTTCATTCAGATAGAAATTCTTTGAATTAAATTAAGAAAACAATATCTTATTAAAATCAATTGATGTTTTTATGCGTCATGCGTGCATAATTAAATACATTCAATCAGTATAAATAACAATCATAGTTTCAGTTTGAAAATGGAAACGTTCTCTTTTGACGTCACTGAAATGATAGCATTTGAATGGATTTGCCCGTAAGAAAATGGTGTGGTGGGAGATAAGATCAATATGCATAGATTGACGGATTTTTCTCGTAAAAATTCCAAAATTATACTTTCAAAACATCAATTTACGGGCTATGACCGTTTAGCTAGCAAAACGGTCATTTCCCGTAAAATTATACGGTCAATTCCTAAATTGTACTTTCAAAACATTAATTTACGGATTATGACCATTTAGGTAGAAAAACGGTCATTTCCCCTAAAATTATACGGTCAAATACCGTGATTTTACATTTTTTTTTTTTTTTTTTACAGTGTATTTTGTAATCATAATCGTACTACGTATCTTTATCTAACGCAGAATATGAATCCAGTTTAAGCCATTGCCACAACAACATGTACTATTTCCATACGTGTAAAGCTGATATTAAAAAGCAATGAAACACTATACTTATTTAATACTTTAATTTTCTTATAAGTTACAAAGCACCTAATTTCTCATTCTTATTATCATCATCATCATCATCAACAACAACTTCAAGGAGTAGACAGGGTGCTGTTCCGGCTTCATTGGTCAATCCACCGCTTTCTCGGACGTTCTCGGTCTCTTCTGTCTTTCGGGGTGTAGTCAAAGGCAGCTCTGGGGGATCTTATCACTGGCATGCATTGTACATGGTCTTTCCATTTTGTGCGATATTCTTGTACTCTGATTATATATCACAGTTAAAATAGACAATCATGTTTACATTACAGACAGCCATGGTAACTTCAGTAACCAATTGAAAATCATACGATTATGTAGTCTTGTTTGTGACTTTAAGTTTATAAGAAGAAAAAAAAAAGATATAAAAGAAATTTTTTTTTAGTCTTTCTGTTTGAAATACATAAACCTTTGTAAATTTTCTTTTTTTTTTTTTTTTTTTTTTTTTTTTTTTTTTAAGTTGCTGCTTATGTGTGTAAGTTTGTCGAAGGTTTTAAATATGTTTTAAAACGAGAGCCATTGTTTATTGTACTCGGATTAACTGACATGAAAACTTATAATTAAAATAACTTAACAGACGGATATAACATTGTAACCTAAAGGAAAATTCGAAAGAAAAAACTCTCTCAGTATATATGTACTTAATACGCTTATTTCTGTATAACCATACAACTCATGTAGCTCACATATCGTTGCAGATTATATATATGTAGATAGATAGATAGATAGGTAGATAGATGAATTTATGTATTATCCATGATGCAGAATTATAATATGTGTAAAAAAAAAAAAAAAAAAAAGAAAAAAAAAAAAAAAAAAAAAAAGAAAAAGAAAGAAAATCGGAAAGAACGCAATTACTTTTCATTTTTCCTTCATTAGAAACATCGAATTAAAAAAAGAAAAAAAAAATCGCATAACATAGTTTTTTTAAATAGTTTTCAACGGGCCTTTAGACTAAATTTTTCAGATAAACTGGAATTGAGGCAAAACGTCTAAACAACAACAACAACAACAACAAAAATCTTTCTTTGTTGTTAGGAACAAAAACAGTTCTACAAAAGTTAAAAAATAAATAAATAAATAGATAAATAAACAAATGAACAAGTAAGAAGTATTTATAAAAGTGCATATATGCTGTTAAAAATGAAATACTGAAAAATGAAAAAATGAGCATTCTCATATCTTTTTGAGAAGTTTTTTCTCACAAAATGCCGGAGCCGTTGCTTTCTCAAAAACGGGAATATTATTAAAAATAAGTATAATCACTAATAATTTAATTTCATGAAAGACGTTGCGATAAATGCTTTTAATTTGTTTTATAAATCCCTTGAATATTGTACACTGTTAAAACACACTTAAAAAAAAAAAAAAAACAGAGTTTTACCATTTTTGAGAAGTTTTACTTCTTGTAATAGCTCCTAGTAGGTCTCATATTTAATTTTTTTTCTCAATTAACTATTCATTTTATATTTACTCTTGTAATATTGTAACGAAAGTTGTTCCGTTTGTGAACAGCGTGGTTCAGAGGTAAAGCATCGGGCTACGAAACCGGAGATGTCGGCTCAATCTCCATCAAAAGAAGTTGCTTAAAAATGATTTTTATTTAAATCTAAATTGTTTATTATTCATTGTAATTATGATAGTTATGTTTATATTAATTATTCAATTAATTTTATGCAATTTCTAGACTTCGAATTCTAGAATATTCTGTTCTACAAAATTCCTCAATTGTATGTAAAGTAATATAGAATTTGAAATGAATAGTTAAATGAGAAAAAAAAAATTAAAAATGAGATGTTCCTACTCAGAGCTATTATAAGATATGAAACTTCTGAAAAATGATAAGATTTTGCTTATTTTTGACAAGTGCATTTTAACAGTGTAGTTTCAGGTTCAGATACATAAAAGAATAAATGTTCAATGTTTTCTAATTAGATAAGAATATTCCCGAATGTGTTATCTCATGATCACTAAAATTGTTACTTTTATTTGTATTTACATTGAAAAAAATATATTAAAAGTTTTATTGTCAAAGGTTTACAATTATCAATCTTTTACTTTGGAAACAATCCCCGAAGAAAGGAATGTCGCATTTGCAAAAGCTATGCCAAACCCGTGTCTACTGTTTTAATGCTTTAAACTAGGCATAGCTGAATACGGGAATATGCTGAGCCTATTTGAGAGGAGCGTTATTGTTTTAATTAAGACTCACTCTTGATTAATTACTGAATCAAGGCGTGGGTTTGTGGTTGCTCTGCAGTTCTATTTATGCATTTAAATGTAAGTATCCCTAAATCTAAAATGGTTCTAAATTTTGTAGCTTCTTCATATAATAGAAAGTATTTGTCAAACAAAAATCGATAGCTGCTTTTTTGAATGGCAAATTAAGAAATGACAGCGTCATAGCGAAAACATAGATATACGCCTAAAAGTAACACTATATATATCATAAAAGTAAAATATGTAAAATAGATTTCTAAAGAATAAGGTTTTTTTCCTATATCTAAGAAAAAATCCATGCAGATTTTAAAGTTGGTGGATCGAGATTCGATATTTTGCTTATACAATGAAGCTGCATATTTTTAAAGTATAAGAGGAGCCTAATATTTTAAATATAAATTGGTTTCATAGCTTTTATTTAAAGCGTAATTAAGAATTAAAAATTAATTCTAAAAGAACATGAAATAGAAACTCAATGAAAATTTAAGATCAAAGATTACTTAAGCTTAACAAAAAAGAAATAGCATTTATTTACCAAGGTAAGTCACGTATAGCGTATAAACAGCAAAATCCGGATTTGATGTTTTGCTTATATTATGAAGAAGCCCATTTTTTGGAATGAGAAGGGAGAATCTTCTGCTCATCGCTTTTGGATATACCCGTTCGCTAAGCTGTTGCTTTTGTAGTAATCCACTTATAATCCATAAATATGTAAGTATGGATTTATACCATTATATTTAAAGTATGTGAGTCATAAATAATAATCATAAAGCTTACGTTTAAATTCATAATTATATTTTTAATCTCAAGGTGAAATAATCATCATTTTAATACATTGTAAACACTGTAGAATAAAAACAAAATTATAAGTTCTCTCTTTTACAAGGCGAATCATTCAAGGGATCAAGGAAAATCGTTTCCTGTATTTTTTTTTTATTAATAAGAATTTCGTGTATTTTATCTAATAAATGATGTACTGCAAATGAATCATACAAAAAAATGAGGGCTAACATTTAAATTGAATTAAAATAACTTTTATTTGAGTGTTTATTATCATGTTCCTATTAATTGCTAAATGTTATATAACATTCTTAAATTCTTCACTTTATATATATATATATATATCTTAATATATATAAATCTCGTGTCACAATGTTTGTCCTCAATGGACTCCTAAACCACTTAACCGATTATAATAAAATTCGCACACCATGTGCAGTTCGATCCAACTTCAGAGATAGGATAGTTTAAATCTCAAATTATAGTCGCAATTTTAATTTATTGCTAATTATTTGTCTGTTATTATTTGACAGTCACAATTATCTGTTAACTCCAAATGATTCTAACAGATGTCGATACCTTTCGACTGGGTTGAAATGAAAGCTGAAATATATTTGGTGCTGCCATCTACACAAAGAATCTTCAACTTTTTAACCTATTAATAAATTTCGTATAATTCAATTATTTCCACTTTTTAAATTTTTGGTGTTAGCATAGCCGGCCACGTGTTACTTAGACTGAAGTGTAAATTGAATTCATATTATAATGAAGATAATACAGTGAAATTAATCCTGTTTTTTACTTATTTGTGCTTCATTGATCAAAACTTTATAATTTAATCTGTATATATATATAAATTACGTGTCACGATGTTTGTCCGGGGTAAACTCCTAAACTAAGGAACTGATTTTGATGAAATTTTGCACACTGTGTGCAGTTTGATCCAACTTGAGAGATAGGATAGTTTTTATCTCAATTTATTGTCACAATATTGTTTTATTGCAATTATTTGTTAATTATAGACCTTTATTAAAGTTGCTCCAAAATATCTGTGAGTTCCATTAATTTAATTGTTGCCAAAAAAAAAAAAAAAAAAAAAAATACGAGTTCATTTTCTTTCGACATAAAAATAAATACATTTAATCAAACGTGAACGTTAAAAAATTATAAAAAGTTAAATTATGCATCTCACGAAAATTGACGTCATAATCAATTTAAAGATTTTATACACATTGATAAAGTGCTAATGTAGTTCTATCATAGATATAGTAATATATATAGATCTCTCATCCCCATGTTATCGTAGAAAGATTTTTGATGCCGAAAAAAGATAAAAAATAAAAGCTTTGGAAACAGCCATTAAGTGGTATTGAAAAAAAAAAAAAAAGAAAGAAAAAGAAAAGAAAGAAAGAAATATGAATTTGAAACTGTATCTGGAGTCTTCCATTCCCCTTTAGCAAATAAATTATTCATAAATTTTATTTGCTAAAATATTAGTATGTATTCCCGTGTGTATTCACTCGGGGAAAGACGGCCATATTTTGGTAAAAACGTCGTCTTTTCCCAAATGAAAAGGAATAACTTTTTTCTCCCCAATGATCACTCTATTCTATATATGCTATACTATATCTATGAGTTCTATACGCAAGCGAAGTGTGACTCACTGACCGTCTGTGCAGCCAAGAAAAAGATTTCCTATGTTAATTGCCCACTGGATTTTTTGTAAGAAATTATTAAAAATCGAGGAAATTTATTTCCCGATTTTAATCCTTATATTTGGGTATAGATATGTATTAGTTATCGCGGGTGTTAGATTGAATTATTTTGCTGTCAAATTGACAAAATTTTAATTTTAAATTTTTAAACTCTGTCGCCCTTGGCTTTTTTTATTATTATTATTATTATTTGGCGATCAAAAGCGTAACACGAAAATATACATGCCAGATGTATGCATTGTACGAAATGTAATATGTATTATTCATTGTACGTATGTATGACATGTAATATGTATTGTACGAAATATTGTTTCATATTATTCATTACTCTTTTAATATAAGTTGTTAAAATAACCATGATTTTTGAAAGGAATTAAATATTTTCGCCAGATAATTTGGCGATATTCTTTTTTTTTCGCCAAGGATGACAGAAATGAAATCTATTCCGCTGCAAAATATTAGTATCTTACATCAGATATTTTATTTAGACATTTGAAAACAAATTTGACTTCAAACTATGATAGAATATTTATCATTTTCCTTTTAATTTGTATATTATTAGTATATTAAAATTTAAAAGCATGGTATATAAAAAGTTTTTTTTTTTTTTTTTTTAAATCTTATAATTATTCTTATCTTAATCCTCAATGTTTCCCATCTTTATTGACTTGAATTTACTATTAAAATTTTAACATACTCAAAAACTTCTCATCACTTCGTTAAAATACACTAAACTTTTCCAAAATCTTTTTGTATTTAAAATGATACATGTATTTACTTTAAATGTCCAATATTTCATAAGATTTCCAATTTTAAAGTTTTAAAATATTTATCAAATTTACTTATTTTTCTGGTTTAGCCTTATTGTTTTCCCTTTTATAACTACAGCTGTTGCCCTCTTTAAAATATTTAAAATGATGAGGTCATTTAATAGTAAAATTATCCATTATAGCATATATTATATTTCACTCCTCCATAAAAATTGATTTTAAAATCGTCTGTTTCTTTTATACTTTTATTTTAATAGAATTTTAATAGAATTTAATTTATATATTAGTCATTTTAGCAATTTTATCCAAAGTAGCATTAGAAATAATATATATCACTTCTCCATTAAAATTTATAGGACCCTACAATAAAATTAATTTGTGCTTAATATCAACACTACGAAAATTTTTATCAATCGCTTCCAAATTTTGACCTAAGTTTCAAATCTCAACCCTGTGGGTTTTTACATCGGCTACAACGTTTTCGTCTTTGTTCGTAAATAATAATTTAACTGTACTAAATAGTTTACAGCCGTATAATTCAACGTATAACTTAGTCACAGCAACGCGTGGCCGGGTCTGCTAGTATATATATATATATATACCCTTGTCTGTAAGTGTATTCCTCGGTTTGTACCACTCCTGTAAAATTAGCTAATCAGCTTTAAGTACATAAGTCAGCCATCTTTATACTTAAAATTTTGGGGGCAAAAAATTTCAAAAATCTTTACAAAAGTTTCATCGATCGAAAGAACGTTTAAAAATATGAACATAATCTGCGGCAAAAGTGTTCCGAATTTTTCCTGTTTGGGAGATTATTGCAATTTTAAAAGTTGTAAGAGCGGGTGCTATCTTCAAAATGTACTTTGTAAATATAACTTTTCGGAATTCTAAATCCTCCTTAAATTTAAGATCTTTTACTTAAAACATAAATCTTAATTTAATATAAACTTATCGCTATTCATGTGATAATTCAAGCAAATTGATTAATTGCTAATTTTATAACGTTCTTAAGTTCTTCACTTTATATATATATTATATATATAATCAAGTTTTATAATTTTGAGTATTGAACAATAGCACCTCAATTTTTTCCAATATTTGGAATACAGGCCTTAGTTATACATGCTTGCCAACCATCTCATTAATAACCGTAGAATTGTTAACGCCCTTTGAAAAAACGCCCCTTTTCTCACACCACTTTATTTTTAGAGTTATTCTCTCTAAATGTTGTTACGATTAAATAAGAATAAAATTACTCTAAAAAATGACTGGTGTGAAATAAAAGGCGGGTACTAAAAATTGTACGGTTCATAATGAGATGGTTGGAAAGTATGGTTATAGTTTTATCTGCTATTTATTAATAAAAAATGTTTGATAAATAATAATATTAATAATAAATTATTTTGCATTTACACCATAAATGGCTCTAAATTCTTTATATCTACGAAATAATTTCGCTTTAGTGTTTTCAAATAAACTTACTTTTATGGTAGTTTAGAAACCATATTTCACTGTGTTGTAAAGTGTGTGGGATTATCTGTTATCTAGCACATGTTACTAATTAAAATAACAAAAAATAAAACAAATAGCTTTTAAGTGAAAGAAATATTGATTTTACTTCTATAGAAATCCCTTTGCAATATTTTTCTAAGAAGGTTTGAATCTGTGGTTAATATTTAGTCCAGAAGGGGTAAAAGAATAACAGTCTTATTCGGAATCACCTCTTTTTTCTCTCTTTCCATAAAAAGAGAATGTCTAGAGAGAGAAATTTTGCAGGAAAAGAGACTCAAATTTTCGTTTTCACAAAAATAAATTTCAAAACCTCTATAAAAAAATTCCAGTTTATTTTAGTTCCAATCAGGATCTACACTATTTTTGGTAATTTTATCTATCTATATATATTATATATATATACATACATATAATTTTTTATACTTTTTTAAATAAACATTTAATAATAAAGATTCATTTTAATCATTGTAATGCTAATACATAAACTGATATTATGATATAAATTTAAACACTGCTATATGGAAATTCAGTCTAGAAAATATATTTCTTAGGTGCAGTTTTCTCAAGATTCTGAAAAACAACATCAAGAGGGAGTATTATTTAATGAAAGAAAAAATGATTTTAGGATGACAAATGATATAATAAATATTAAAAAGATTTTATATATATATATAGTATATGTATTATTTATGCCAGAAAAGAAATTCTATCTTTTGTAAAGTTTTAATGCTATTCTAAATTAATATTCTAACATTTTTGTTTAAAAATTTTGCGTATTTTTTCAATAATAGAATTCGCAATTTTTAAAACTGTGTTCAAAGAAATAAATATAATACAAAAACGCATTTCATTTAAAAAAAAATCAGTTTGGTAGAAATTATTTATGTGGTCTTTATGTTTTCTTGCGCGTAGTTTTGAAAATAAAAAATAAATACTTTAAGTAATTCTAATGAAACAATCTTATTATTTTGAAAGAGATAAAAATTTATTGAAGTCCAAACTAATGTCAATGCTCTCTCAAATGCCGTAGTTAACTACAATAATCAGATTGTAATTATTTGTGAAATTATTTCCTTACACAGATCAGTGCATAAATGGTTCGGAAAATTTTCTTAGCTACATTTCATAGACTGTTAAAAATTTTAGCAGAGAACTACTACAAAGAAAAATAAACGGAAATGTCAAAAAATCTACTTTATATATGTATTTTAAATTTTCATTTAATTAATTATTGTGACTTATAATACTTTTTCTAAAATAGAAACCGTCTATTTTAAATTTTTATATGGAGAAATAATAAATATAGAGAAAAATACAGAATAAAGATTTAGAATCTAGATTATTTACTTTTAACTAAGAATTACTGTAAATTTACAAAGAATCTGGATAGACATGTGAGAAAATTTTCAGAAATTGTTTGCAATGTAATACATGAATATTTTAAAAATAACTACTATAATATCGTAATTGATGTCTTGATAATTGCTTTCTTTTTAATAAAAATGTAGCAGTTAAATTATTCCTTAATTATGAATAACTTAAAAATAGTGTGTATTTTTAAATGTAACTAAATTATATCCATTTAAAAAAGCAAAGCAGACCATTATTGTACATAAAAATAAATAAAAATAAACTGAAGTTATATACTTTTAAATACTTTTATATTTGAAACTGATTCTAGAAAATTCACTTTTTATATGTTATTTTTTCAGGATACTGGCGAAGAACATCAAGATGGGACATTGCTAAATGAAAAAATATATTAAATAAGAATTTAAATTTCGAAAGCCCGTTATCTTTTTAAAAAGGAAAAGGTTTGAAAAGATTTAAAGTTTGCAATATTTTTTCTATAAAGAACTTTGGAATATGATATTGTCATATATTTAGAGAAAGATTTTTCACTGGTCAAGGACAAGGCTGATTTTTTGTAAGCTGTAAGTTACATCTGTGGGACAATAAAAAGTATAAAAATTAACTTTGTATAACACAAATTTAAAAAGAAAAATAAATGTAATTCACATATGAAATACAGTTCGAATATTTTTAGAACTGTTATATAATACGATTATAAAACGTATCACCGCAATGAAACCTCAACAAATTAACGAGCACTAAGTTAATTTTCGTGACTAAATGTTTGTTACCCCATATGTCTTACAATCATGCTATCGTTTAGTCAAGAAGTACCTAAACCTATGATGTTTCATGTTAATTAAAAACACAATCATGCGTTTGTATATCTATAAACGCTATAATAAAATCTTAATGGTTATGTGTATTTTTATTATTCTTTTAACTGGTGCAATCTAAAGAGTTTGATTTTCATTTTAACGTTTAATGAACTTTCCCATTGCATAAGTAGTAAATAAAAAAATTAAAAACAGATTAAATTAACTTCAAGTATTCTCATAATAAAATGCAAAAATTATCTTTGAATATAACTTGAACATTGAATCGATCACAGTTTTACATTATTTTGCTTGGTTTAAAATATAAACATATGCATTAAAATGGAACATACAGAAACTGCGCGTATAAATAATAATAATAATAATAATAATAATAATAATAATAATTTTAAAGATATAAATTCATGAGAAAGTAAACAGAACAACAGAATTGAATGTTATAACTTAAAATTCCGTAGAAAAGTTATGGGTAATTTTGTAAGTTAAAATATCAGTAGTAGGTAAATTTGTTCATTAAAATAGCGGGATACTTTACAGATAAACAGTCCAAAGTAACAAAATTATTTATGCGTTATAATTAAACAGGATCCTTCTAAAATTATTTCGATTCAAAACTCGTAAAAATTATTTAAATAAATATGGATCGTCTCACTGAACTTTTATAGTGTGAGCATAATAAATGTCAGTTTTTAAATAAGGTTCTTTTTTTTAAATTTGAGCCTTTTTTTTTTTTTTTGTAAAATATGTTTTTCACAAACTTTTATTCATATTATATTTCAAACTACAATTATTTTGTCATTTTTTAACCGGTTTATAATAATAATTATTATTATTGTTAAAATAACGTTGTTCATAGATCTATTCACTAAAAAAAAAAAAAAAAAAAAAAAAAAAAAAGAAGAAGAAGCTTGAAAACCGAAAACTACTGATTACGAATTAATTTATATTTTTCAATACACTTAACGCAAATTTCGTTCCAAAATTAATTATATATATATATATATATTTCTTTTACATGAACACAAATAAAACAGTAAACAATTTTATCAAAGAAAAATATTTTACAAAACTTGAATAAAAATAATTTTTTGGGGAACTAATACGATATTAAAAATTAGGATTACTTTGTTCTATTAAAATATTAATTTTGACAAAATCTTAAAAGTTATACTAGTAAATGTAAAATAATCATTGTGTTTAATATTAGATTTTAATTTATAAATTTCTACAGATTTAACATGCAAATTATAAACCCTTTTCATCACCTATAATTTATAATAATAAAAATTCTTCTTTATTTTATTTATTTATTTATTTATTTATTCATTCATTTATTTATTTTATTTTATTTTATTTCTTTTCTTTTTCTTTCTTTTTTTTCTTTTTTTTTTTTGGGGGGGGGGGGAGAGGCTAAAGAAAAGACATTCTTAATTTAACAGAAACTCTTTACAGATTTTAACTTTATAAAGAAAGTGAATAAAATTTACTTTAGAAAATAAAATATCCATATTTATTTAAATAATTTTTACGAAGATTACAATCACAAGATATTTAATACTGAATGCATTACGAAAACTTGTCTTCAATATGAAAAACAATTGTATTTACTTTTATATATATATATATTTATCTCAGAAATGAAATTAAAAAAATATGAAATCATTGTACGAAAGACATAATCCAATAAAGTTTCACTGTATTATATTTATTATTTTTTAAAACAATTTAGATAGAACTGAGCAACTTTTGTTTGTAGAAGAAAGATACTCTCTTTCTCCAGTTCGTTTGCAACGAAATACTTTTTAAGCTCTTTGATTTAAAAGATAATAAAAGGCTCTTTCGTCTTCCTTAGAAAAAGTTTAAAAAAATTATCTCCCTTTAAGTACCGTTTCTGATGATTATTAATTTAAATTTTTGATTTTAACTAGAAGTTATTCTATGACGGATACATATTGAGATACGAAAGATAATTTTAATAAAACGAAAAAAACAAAGTATAGAAAACACTTTTTATTTTTTTTTATTTAATTAATACGTTACATTTTTCATTTTTACAGATTAAATAAATTTATTTTAATGAGAACAATAAAGGGGAATTCTTGAATAGCAATTAAGACACTTTTGACACTTTTATCTCCATATCCTAATAAAATGGTATACCATCAATGACATTTCATGAAAATATCAATATAAACGAGCACAATATATGTCAAAAACTAGATAATAGTATTTTCTTAACGTTAAAACATAGAATAAAGCAGTGAAGAAATATTTTTCTAATTTTATTATTCTTATAAGTAATAAACGTCTTTATGTTATGATACAATGGAATTCTTTAATACGCTATATAAAATATTACATACTAGATGTCAAACTTATTAACAAATGAAATTGTACTATCAGCTGTATGAGAAATTTCGTAGATACTGAGTTTTTATTTTTATTTATTTTTTTTATAAATGTTAGGATTAACAATATTAAACAAAAAGCACTGAGTAAGTTATTTTTATATCCAATAAAATGATATATCTACTCGTAAATTGACATATCACTTTTAAAAAATTATTTAATGGAACATGTAACTTTAATGTAATCTTTTAATTGTAACCATTAATTATTTAATGATAATATGACAAAAGTAGGTAAATACTTCTTTAATGCTAAATCGTAGAATTAAAACAATAGTTAAGAAATAGTAATAATTATCATTTTTGAAGTAATTTCGGTTCTTATTTAATAATACATTCTGATTCTTCAACAGACCGTATAAAATACTTGATGCTAAAACTATTATCAAATACAATTTGTATCAAATGCAGCTGTATGTGAAATTCTGTAGCTATCTAGACATTTTTACGAAAGTTAGAATTGGCAAACAGTCAAAAAGACACTTGAGTAAATTATCTTTACATCCTAATAAAATTTATATTTGGCCATTTGACATGTATAACATTCAAACTTAAAAACAAAGTGAATCTTAGCTTTTACATTATAGCTATATAGAAATTGTATACCGATAAGGTCAATAAATTCCAATTTTTTGTTAAAACTGTTAATACAATATGCAATGAATAATGCATATAATGAATTTATTAAAATACTGCAACTCAAAGAATTTCTTTAAATGTAAAACAAACCTCCAACTTTTACAATTTTTATTGAATCATATTTCTAAATATATCAATTGTTGCGAATGAAGCATGGAATTTTTTTTTTATTAATTTAAAATAAATAATAAAACTAAATAATACATAAATAATAATGAAACTAAATGATAGAATCGGAAGAGTTTAGAGAATTTTATACTGAAACTTAAAAATCAATTTTGGAACAAAATTCTTAAAAATATGTAAGATTCTTCACTCTTTAACTGTAGCTTTTGCATATTACGTGGTTAATAAAAATCTAAGCATTTTAAGCTAATGTCATAAGCTGGTAAATGAAGTAAATTAAACGGAAAATTCTCAAAAATAACAAATAATGTTTCTAATAATCTTTTAGTTATATGTTTTTTAGTTATATATAAGAATAAATATTTTTCGTTCGCCCCTTTCTGTTCTTGTTATTTTATCCTATTTCTTGTCTTTTAAATGCAATATGTCAAACATACAGATGTGCGATGGAAAATGTTTATCACGACCAAAACAGCGAAACAAAATTAATACAAGTAAAATAGAAAATATGAATGCATGTTATTGTAAATATTTTATCCTAACAATAGTTTCTCTGCTTTGTAAAGTATTATATTAATAAATTAAGGGGTAAATATGTTACATAATTATTTAATTTTAATTTTGTGTTGGTGTTGTATTTGAATAATACTGCAGAAATTCACATATGAAACGAAAAGGTTAAAACAAAATACGTAAGGAGCACTTTCTTTCTCCTTTTTACGCGCGTACATCGAAAAAGTGTCTTACAAGAGATTGAATTAATAAATGCATTGTAAATTATAGATTCTCGTTTAAAGTTAATATGGGTTATCGAAAATACAGAATAGGTTACTTTTCATACCTTCCAACATCCTAATTAATACTCCGTAGTGTTGCTTGCCCCGCCTTTTTTTTTTCACACCAGTATTTTTTTTTAAATATGTTTCTTCTTATTCAATCGTAATTGCACTTGGAGAATATTACTTAAAAATTTACTGGTGTGAAAAAAAGGACGGGACTAACAATACTTTAGGATGTCCGCAGGTATGCTTATGATTTTTTCTTTTTTTTTTAATAGTTTAAATCCCACTAATTTTTTTAAATGATTCACACGAATTCATTTGTTTAAAACATAAATCTTAACATGTTTAATTCTAAATAAAGCAAATACTTCAAGCTTAGAACAGTTTTATTTATTCAATCTTACAGTAGTGGATTGTGTTATTAATTTTATTTCGTCAAGAAACACATCTTACTTGTGACTATTTTCTCCTCAATTTGTTCTAGCGTTCAGCACAATACAGAAAGATATGTAGTAGAGAAAAGGAGGGGGAGAGGTTAAAATCGGTTAATATTTTATTTAAAAAAATTCTTTGCATTATTTTAAAACTATAAATAGCCAAGCTCAATTAAAAATTACAAACTTGAAATGGGATGTGATGCCAGGAGAAGGAATAATTAAAAAAGGTTATATATATATGCGTGTGTATATGAATATATTAAAAACTTTTAAAAATATTCCACAACATAATTCAAACTATCAAACAACACACATATATATATATATATATATATATATATATATATAGATAGATAGACAGATAGACAGATAGATAGATAGATTGACAGTAGATAAATAAAGGTATATATATAAAGGTTTTTAAATCTTATATCATAAAACAGGAACTATTACAAATGTAACCAAAATGTAACATGATAGTAAAATTTTTGAAAAAAAAAAAATAATGTCTGACAACTTTTTTAATAAACAGTAATTAAATGAATAACGATTTTTTTTTCTTTTTTCAAATGAAACTCTATTACTAACTGTGTTACTTTTCGTTATTTTCTTTGACAATAGACCAAGCTTGTAACAAAAGTTATTTTACAGGCAATTCGCTGCTTTACGGCTGATACTCAGTTACTTCATTTGATAATAATTCGGATTTATTCTTTGAAAAAAAGTTCCCATTTTTTAAACCTACATTATAAAAGATATTTATTTTTGTTGTAATAAATGTTCTGTTTTCGTTATTTTTTAATTTGTACACATTTTAGAACAGGTTACTGTTGTTAAAAAAATAAACTTAGTATTATCACTTATGTACCACAGTTTATCCTCAGCCTATTTATCTCCAGTATACCTATGAACTGATATTGAAAATATTGTAGCGTTGAATTCCGTTCTGTAGATAACGCATATTAGAATTTTCACTTTAGTGGTATTGAACGTTCTTTCTTTATTATTATTATTATTATTATTATTTTAATTGAAAACATATTTTTTTAACCATTGTTTATTGTGGGATTTTGATAGATTTCAGGAAAATATGTTTTGGTATAGAGCACCATTAATATAAATCATTAAAAATACGTAAATGCAATCAATATTAAAGGACATTAATATCTGATCTGCCCTGAATTTGTAAACATAATCTGCGTTTAAGTTTATTATTCTCTTTTACTGTTTTAATTTATTTTTAATGCCATTTTAAGAAAAATGCAACAATTATTTTAATATTAATACGGCGTCTATTGGTAAATGAGTTCAATTTGTTACATTTTGGTTTAAAACTGACATGAAGTTTGATAATCTTGAAGATTATGAAAGATATTTGATGAATAAAAAGGAATTAATATGTTCCGAATTAATGTGACGCATTTGAATAATATAATTTTACATTAAATATAGGTTTCATGCTGTATAGAGAAAAATTCAATATTTATATCATAAAAGAATCTTTACAAACTTTTACAATTACGTACTATTTTTATAAATATAACTCAAAACCTTATTTGTATTATCCTTTTATTTTAACAAACATTATAAATGTCTCGGTACCTTTCGTATAAATAATTCAACATAAATATTATTTAAATAAACATAGCATATATATATATATATGTGTATTTGAGAAAAAGAATTCCATAACTACTTATTCTTAATATTTATAAATTAAAAATACAGTAGAAGATCTTTATAACGCAATTCTATATAATGCAATTCTCTATATAATGCAAAATTTCTTGGATATAAACAATAAATTTTGCAGTTAAGAAATACTTCCTAAAAAACTGTTACTTTGTTGAGAAGTAAGTGTGATACATTTGTTTTTTTTTATCTGCTTAATTCAGAGATTTTTAATGAAAAAAAGTGAGCAGTATAATAAATGATTTTGTACAGGCATATATGGACTATCTTTATAAAGTAAATTTTAGAATGAAAGTTATTATCCACCCAATTTTTTGTTCCAAGAAATGTAACTTTAAAATGTCCTACTCTGTTTTGATTTGTTTCAGACATATTTGGCCATGTTTACAAGGTAAGTTTGACGATGTGTGAAATGTGATCTATATAATGCAAAATTCTATATAACGCAAAACCTTGTGTTTTTAGCTTTGCGTTATAAAGATCTTCTACTGTATAAGAATAAGTAGCTCATAGAAAGTTAAATGCATATAAAAAGTTTATAAAATTATAACGCAAAATTACAAACGGCTTTAAATACATTGATTAAAACATAATTCGAAATGTTCGTAAAGAACTTAAAAGAATGTTTTCATTGAAATTAAATTTGTTTAGATATGTTAATAAAATAACATTTTATGAATAAAAATAGGCTTCTGAAAATGTATTTTCAAAGTTTTCCAACAGATGGCGCTAACTCATGCTCACATTAGATGGATTGGATATTTTTCTCTTTCTTCTCTTTTATGCTAAAGAAAATATGTCTAAAATAAAAGTAAAAAAAAAAAAAAAAATTATATAAGCCTGAAAAAAAAAAAAAAAAAAAAAAAAGAAAGAAAAGAAAAAACAGAATTCCTTACGTGATTTATTATAAATATTGTATAGTTAAAGATTGATTTAAATAAATTATTAGAAGTTTTTCACAGTGAAGTTTAAATAATTTTAAACGTTAAAAAAAAAAAAAAAAAAAGCATTTTTATTGAGTAGCTCAATTTTAGTATTGATTTTTATTCTATGCTAAAACTAATTATAACATTTTAAATATACATTTATTTTATCATTACTTTTACTCAATGTTTAAATGAGTAATGTAAATAATGCGGTCTAATTAAATGTAATTCGATGTAGTGTAAAATTATTTTTACAATGTATTTTTTTATATCATCATACATTTTTATAAAAACTTGAAATTTTATTAACAAAAAAAAAAAAAAAAAAAAAAAGTTATAATTTTGTACTACCAAATCATAACCTAGGTGGTCCTTTTGCACCAGTAAATTTTGAAATGCTGGTGTGAACCCACAGGTTATTCTGCTTTTAAATTAGAAATTATATATTTACAAACATTATAATAAATTAATAAGTTAATTTGCAATTTAATTATATTGGCATACTAAAATATGCATTAAAAAGAAATAACAATGGAGTACAACCTAACAATATTTCTTAAGATAAGTACGATAAAGTCTTTTGCCAATGATTAAATTTCCATGGACACTATTTATTATAGAACATTTATAAGAAAAAAAAATCCATTAAATACTCCATTAAACATTGCTATTCGACATTTTTTCTTACATTGAAACAAGAAAATACTAGGCCTTATATACTTTTAAATATTGAGATAAATTAATACGCCATCATCAATACAACCATAGTGAAGTTCTAGAGTAACGAAAAATATAAAATATTATTTCCAAAAATTGATCAATGAAATCTTTAAAAAAAAAATTATCATTTTTTCTCTCAGACTAATTTTCTCTTAAATATGTATTTCATTCTGTTTATAAAATTAAATAACTTATTTGACATTATATACATTCAAACATCATGAAAAAATAATAGTATAATTTTTAATATAGTCACAATATAATACTAAAGCATCGAATTACATGAAAAATTGTTTTTATAGATTAGTTCAACAATGTCTTTTATCCATCATTAGTTTTATACGGTGAATATTTATTATAAGAATATTAACATTTAAAAGAAATTAAAAAAATATTCACCTTCTTAAACAAGTTTCCTCTTAAATACTAGCGGGATTTGCCCGCTTCCTATGTCACTATATTGAAATAAATCGCTTTTTTAATTGAATCACTATGTTTTAAAATCTCCAAAACTATGAATTTGTAAAAGCAGACTTCATTGAAATATGTCAAGTAATTCTCGATTCATTATTGCTGGTGTTTTGAACCCATGTTCGGGTCTCTAATGCTTCCTTCAACGTCATTCACACACTAACTATATATTTAGAGCTTTTAAAGATATATAAAGCATGCCAGGCTCGAATATCTAATGCCTGCGGCAGTGCCTTAATAGGAAGCCCCGCGCGCTGCATTATAATTATAATTATAATTATAATTATTATTATTATAAATCGAGAGAGGCGTTAATTAATAAGTCTAAAACCTATAAACCTCGAACTTTTTTTGTGAATATCGTCCGATTAAATCACGAAAACAAATAAATTACTCCACGAAGTTCGGTTTGCGCCCCTACAGCTTTTGGCCACGACATGTTCGGGCTTTCCGACTTTTCCTATTTTTTTTTTTTTTTTTTTTTAACGTTTAAATCGATATATTGATATGTAATCATATATATCTTTAATTGATACGTAACAACATGTCCAAATCAGTATTTTGCAAATATCCTCTACATTCTCTACTCGACTTTCATTATTTCCAGTGTGACTCTACCACCCGATTAATTTTACGGCACGTTACACGCGCACAATTATTTTATAACTTTTAATTTGACCTATTACAAGTTAAAATCAATTTAAGCGCTGTTAACTTTTTTTTTTCACTTGAAAGTTATCTCAATTTGGTGTGATTCTCTCCCTTTGAAATGGAAAAAATATAATAGGCATGATAAACTTTAAAACATTGTAAAAACTTAGTGCCATAACTTTTAATATAATGATATTTAAATACTAGCGCAACAAAGTATATTTAAATATTATTTTCTACGAATAGCTCAATAAAGTATTTTTCGAGAAATTTATCTATACAGGCACTATTTATTTTTGCGTGAAATTAATTCAACAATTAATTAAATTTATACTTAATTACTAATGCAACAAAATATATTTAAAAAAAATATCTTCAAATATTGGCCCGATAAAACTGTATGCAAACGACTAGAATTATACGCAAAACATTTATTACTTTGATAAATTAATAATACATTTTTCTGACGTATTTTCCATACGACATTTACATTCTGCTTATAGAATTAAATAATATGTTAGACATCACATAGTTTCAAACATTATGATAAATTAAAATGTTAATTTTTTATCTAATCATATTGAAATAATTGAGCGAAAAATAAAATTAATATTGCCAAATAATAGTTCAATAAAGTCTTCTGCAATAATTAGATTTTTACAAACATTCAATATGAGACATATTAATACAATAATGGTTAATATAATCGTAATAAAAAAATAAGAAAAGAGTTATTACTAATTTATATGTTCGATTAATAATAATAATGAAAAACTAGAGTAATAAAATGTATTGAATTTTTTTTTCAAACATTTGTTCAATAAATTTCTATCTCAAAGATTATTAGATTTATAGAACAGTATTTTATATTGTGATAAATTTATACTATAATTTATACTATAATTATATTGAACTAATACACTAAAAAAACATATAAACAATATTTCCAAAGAAACATCGAACAAAGTCTTTTGCCAAGGATTATTAAATTTATACAGACAATAATTATTTTTCTGATAAATTAATACTGTAATTTTTAATATCATTGCATTCATATAATAGAGTAACAATACATTTATAAAAAAACATTTCCAAAGATTAGATCAATAAAGTCTTTTGCCAACGATTAGGTTTATAGGGACAATATTTATTATAAGAAGGTTAACAAGTGCTTTCAGATAGTCGAGAATTTCTCTGAAGCTGACACCCGCAGAATAAAATACACAAAGACTCCATTATCTGTTATTATTTATATCTCATTTCTGAAGAACCGGCAGTCGACAGCTTTGACATTCTTTTGTATTCAGAGCAGCATAAAAAAGGAGTACGTGTTTAATTAGCTACCTGCATAAATATTATTGACCTCTAGGAACTTTTCTATAAACTTTGCTTCGAAAATATGGCAGTATTTTGTTTATTTTGGATTCAATAAATGAGAGTTTACTATAATTAAATCTGTATTAACATATTAATATGCTTTGCGTTTTTATTTAATTTATCTGTGTAAAAGTAGGTGGTTTTCTCTTTTCGTTCTAATGTGTAAAATGTAATACCGTTTTAAAAATAATATACAGTTTATTTTAAGTATATATGAAATGAGCAAAATTAAAGGAAAGGAAATAAAATGAAATAATGCATGTGCATATATATGAAAACCTCAACTATATCACAGGAAGAAATATAAGATCTAATATTATATTATTATTTATAAGTTAAGTCCTATGTGTAATTAAAAATTATAAATAAAAATATAAACAAAACTTAAGTTCTATATTAAGTTTTTATCGACATTTTTATTTTACGGTTTTATTTATTTCGTCCTTTTTGATTATTTTAGGAAGTATAATAAATATTTTCTGTTAAAAAAAAATGTTATATTGAATGTTTACGACTAATTTAGCATTATTTCTTGTTTATAACTTTTAATTAACGTAATAATATTATGCATAACCAGATTTTTTTTTTTCATTTTATATCTTTACATTGTTATTACATTACGGATTTCCGTATTTAAAAGGATTAGTTCCGGATTCTATCCTAGATTGCGTTTGAAGTTCTCCGTGGTTTTCTCCGAAAATCTTGTAAATATGAGCTAAGACAAATTAAAAAGAACAGACATGAGATCTAAGTGCAGACAATAAGCCTTACACCACACGACATCAATACCCCTATTTAGAGGTACAAATAATTAGAATATTTCTTAATAATTACAGTTTTTTTCCCCGTTAAATAAAACGCGTTTCTTTATTTATAGCTTCTTTTCCTAAAAAAGTAACTAGTCTTTTCATAATAAGGTTATTGATTTTTTTAATAAGAACTTAATAAAAATCTGATTCTTATTATTCAATGAACTTTCAGAGATTTTTACTGTATTATATTAGTTAACTGAACATAATGAGACGTTTTTCTTGCTATTTTTCTCCTTTATTACAATATTAATTTCTCTATCCAGAGGATCTAACAATTAGGATTTTTCATCAAGTAAAAAATATGCGCTTAATTGTACTTCACCAAAAGAGTAACTTTATTTTTCATATTAAATTTATTGATTTTTTATAAGCAACTATTAACTACAACGGTTTATTTATTTATTTATTTATTTTATTATTATTAAAGAATTTTCAGAGTTTTAAGTATATTATATTAAATAATTGAACAGTATGCTAAATATTTTTCATATTTTTTTTTTCCTTTGTTGCAACAATGCTAATTCACCTATGCAGATATACTAACAAATAGGATTTCCCATAATAGTTATTATTTTCTTTACTACAAAATACTAGACGTGTTCCATTTATAACTCTCCTCTCCTAAACAAGTAAAGAAGTCATGCTCGTAAGTAGATCCATTCCAGGTTTTTCGTGATTTTCTCCAAAACTCGATTGAATACAGGCTAAAACACCTTAGATAGTCTTTCATGAAGAGCATTCTATTCAAGATTAAGTCACGTTCGGAGATAATCACCGTAACCTCTAAATGAACACAACACCTAAACGCGTACAGTCGGTAACAAAAGTGTTCAAACACATGCAAAAGTTCCTATGTAAAAAAAGTACACTCCATACGGTTTTGTTAAATAAATCCTTATTGAATCATGTTCTTACACTGACTAAGAACAGGATTCGACAAGGATTTATTTAACAAAACCGTAAGAAATGTACTTTTTTTACATAGGACTTTTTGCTAGTGTTCAGACACTTTTGTTACCGACTGTACTTATTTATTTATTTATTTATTCCTTTTAATATTGTATAATATAGTCGGCAACAAAATTATTGAAGCACTAGCAATAATTCTTACTTAAAAGATACACATCTAAATACTGTTTTGTTAAGTAAATATTGGTCGAGTCATGATCTTAGTTTTTATGCTGCTTATAAAAAAGTAAGTTAATGATAAAAATTAGCGATCAAACTAATATATATTTATATATGCATATATATGAAAAGTATGAATATGTGCTTCAATAATTTTACTACAGACTGTATATTATAACAGACCACTAAAATCGATGAGTTTTACTATTAAAAGAACTTTCAAAGTTTTGAAGGTGTATTTTGTTTATAACAAATGTATAAAACAAAATATAGATAAGTATTTAATTCTAAGGAATATTATACTGAAAGCATGTTTTAAAAATTTGCCTTTCTAGGAAAGAAAAAAAAATCGAATCTCATGAGATGTTGTCGCAAAACTCAGAATGGTAAAGAAATATTAAAATTCCGTCTTTAAGCACTTAATAAAATAAAGAATGCATATGTTAACAAAGATGCGAATTAAAATGAAGTGAAAGTAAATTCAAGCATTTTCTCCCGTCTTTAATCAGCTCTAGAAAGGATGAAAACACAATCTGAGACAAATCTCAGGACACCAAACAAACCATTCCCATTTCTAAAGGAATTCCAGAGCAGTCGAAAATACAATTGTTTTAAAGAATAATGTAATGTTAAGTGTTTTCTTTAAGAAAATAGATGGTTTAGAAAAGATTTAAGTTTTCATACACAGAGGATTTATATATTTCTGATTTATATATATGTTTTCTTATAGAAAATGTAAAGTGCTAAATGATAATAAATTATATTATTTGTGATAATTTTATTATTTTCACAGTAAATTCAAAACAAATATAATTTAGAAAAAGCGATTTTTTTTTCCTCAATAGGTAACATTCATGTAAAGAATTTATAAAAACAATGAAAGCGAATAAAATCACCGAAAAAAAAAAAGCATTATATGCAATTTTCTAAAATTTGTATAAATCATCCCAATTGCTTCATTTAGTAATGAATATGCTACCCTAAAAAACAATATGTTTTATATATCACAATTTAAAGAGTTATTTAATTACTATTTAATAACTATTTTCATTAATTTATCATTTATTTATATTGTTGTAATATAATTAAAATTATTGGAAACTGATAAAACTGCTAAATTCAAACTGCTGTTATAGAAGTTCAGAAACATGCAAAGTCCTAAACAAATTATAAAATTCTTTAGTTATCTACATTTAACTTTATATAATTCAATGAATTAGGAGGTCGTTTTCTGTGCATTTTTCTTAAAACCCAGTTATAGAAAAATGCTTCGTAAGCAAATACAAGCAATTAAAGAAACAAAAAATGCTTCAGGACACTTCCAAGAACTTGTTACATGTTTCATCTTAAATTCGTATAAATAATATTTATAATAATAATAATAAAATAAAATAAAAAACCTTGTATAAAACCAATGTCTTTTAAATTAAGGACTACACAATAAAACATTTCCTGTAAATTTACAGTAATTAAAAATAAATAATCAAAAATTCTCCTTTTTTAATGTACATTTTTATTTTTTAATGTTTTATTTGTTGCTAAAAACGAAAAGATTTTTTTAATAGTACTGTTTACTTTTCGCTGTTGTTTTACACAAAACCTAAAATAAGTAATCTACAGTTGTTTTTCATCTAATATTGAAACATGTTTTATTTACCAAAAAAAAAAAAAAAAAAAAAAATAGAAATGAATATTACTACTTCAGAAAAAAGTATATATAACTCATATACTTCCACCAAATATTGATTCAAATGATAAATAACATTAAAATGCAAATAAAAAAGGAGATGTTTCAACATCATTCTTTCCTTTTCACTGTATTAAACTCAAAATAATTAATTTACAGTCTTTCTTCTTCCATTATTTATTTATTTATTTATTTTTTATTTTAACAGTATACTATAGAATGCACAAACCGTTTTATATGAAACGACTCACACTTGTGTTTTGCATAAACACTTTAGAGTAAAATCATAACTAAAATATAATTAGACCTGAAAAAATATTTTATTTCCAAAAGAATAGATAAGGTATTGTTTGCATAAGACGTCATCTCTACACTAAAATTTTGTATATCTTTTATTTTCAAATAGTAACACATTTATTTTGTAGATAGAAAGTACATACCCTTGCATTTACGCAAGTAAAATATGTAATTATAACCGCAAATAGTGAACATCTTTAAAAAACCTGTCAGGGTTGTGATAAAAGTATTTTGCATTGCATTTAACCCCCTGAGAAATTTTACAAATTTTAATAAGCTGTTCTTTTTAACGCCCGATATATTTTATTTTGTTATATCAATGGCAATTATAACTAATACTTTTAAGTTATATGCATGTAACTTTCCAAATACGAAATGTGTCTTAATTTTGCATTAAACAAACTTAAAAAAATGTTCATAAAATCTAATATTTTTTAAAATTGCAATTTTGAATGTAGAGAAATTAACTATTTTCAGTGTATAAATTTATATCTCTATGAATGAAGATTTTATGAGATTAAATTTATTATTATAATTGTGGGAGAGGAAGAAAAAAAAAGATTATTAAAATTACATATTCAGAGTAAATAGAGTAAAGGAAGGAAACATGTACAGGGTGTTCCATAAGTCTGTAGACATTTTAAAAAATCATAACTAATGAATGAATTGATAGAATTGAACGCGGTTTCCAAAAAAAAAAAATCATTCACGTAAAGCGGGATTTTTTTTTTTTTTTTTGGTGGGGGGGAGAGAATATTAATTAAGCTATTTGTCGATAGAGGGCGCTGTGCGTCACCAGATCACACAATTTCATGAAAAACTGTACTTATTCGCATGCAAATGTTTAAAGACATATAAATCCTATTCTATGTGTCCGTCGTCACCACAAATTACACTTTGCAAACGAGTTATAACACTGTTAACTGCAGCATCAGTCGGTGGTTCTTACCTGAGGGAAAACATCTTCACCAATAACGCTTTATCCACCAAGTCAGCATCACAATTAAAACTTCATGTATGTACAAGTAGGAGGCAAAATAAGAAATAAACTGTTTGTCTAACTACCGTCGACAAAAAATTAACTATATTTTTTGCTTTACCAACCTCCTCCCCCCTTCACGAGAATGATTTTTCCGCAAACCACGTTCAATTCTACCAATTCATTCAAAAGTTATGAATTCTTAAAATGTCTACAGACTTATGGGACACCCTGTATTAGTAATTGAGGTATTTGACGGAAACATGCATATACGAGCGAGGTTTGTAATTAAAATCGCTGATATTAAAAATCTAGTTTTCAATGCAGTTTAACTGATCTCTAATTATCACATGCAAATCAAATATAGCTGCTGATGTATGTCATATCATGCAAATAGTCACTTTGTTGTATCTATAAACAATTAAAACATTTTAAAATGAATGTCGAGTAAATCAACTGCCAACTTCGAAAGTTAATTTTAGTATATTTTACCGTGAATCTGTATTGGTTTTTTAAAGCTCTTTTAAACACTTTATATATATTAAAAAAGAAAGAAAGAAAGAAAGAAAATCTAAAATATAGTATTTTCATGAGCTCGAAAGTTTTTATCATGCCATAAAGTTTAGTATATCAATTGTCAACATCAATTTTTTAATCTTTTCAATCACATATCTAAACTTCTTTCAATTATTTCATTTAAAATATATACATTCAGACATGTAATAGTCTCATAATTTCGTAGTGTTTTTTTTTTTTTTTTAACATGTTGTGAAAAAAAAAAAAAAAAAAAAAAAAAAAAAAACGAATGAGTTGTTATCAAAGCCTTTTAACGTACGCCAATGAGACAGCTTTATTTTTTAAAACATTTGAAAAAAAAATAATAATGATGTAAAATAGATATATTATGCTGCAATTTTAATCGTCTCGTAATTTTATAGTTTTTCTTTATAGTAGAATTTTCCATATAGTAGTATTATCAAGGGCAGAATATGATAATATAGAGCAATTAGCAATTTCACAAATATTTCCAATGCTTTAAATGAGATATTTACATTATTTATTAAAAGGATAGCAGCTTATCATTTAAAATAAATATGCTGTCAAAAATTCAATAGCTTTATATTTCATAATTTTTCTTAATTATGAACTATAAAATGTAAATAGATTACATTTAGCACAGATCCATTTTTTACAACGCTAGAAATAATATAATTATAAAAAATATAATACTACTATAACAATAACTAATTAACTCTCAGACCGCCTTTGAAAAGGTAAAGTAACAAAACTGTAGTGTTGTTTTCGCTGCACAGTTTCTTCAATGTATTAAAATGACGTTTATTTTAACTTGAGATTAAAAATTTAGATGTGTACATGGTTATGTTTTTTTTGTTTGTTTTTTTAAATCACGATTGCATATATTTTTTATCACTTTTATAAATCATATAGTTAAAAACATACTCAAAAAAAATTTTTTTAGATCTAATTTAGCATATAAAATCTTGAGAGAGTTTAATTTATTAAATAGGAAATTTATTTAATACTGTTAATAATGAGAAACGAATTGTAAGAAAAAAAAAACCCAAACATTTTAATTAGGTAAAATGGATCGTAAAAGTCAAAATTAAATAGCAGTCACTAACTGCACGTTAATTATGCAGGTCTAAAACCAAAAAACTTCATAAAATTTTAACTCTTCCATATAGTTTTTAATCACTTAAACTGAAAAATACGATAAAAAATTTCATAATGTCAAGATTTTTTACAAAATGCATATTTTTAGTTGAGTTTTGCGCGAAATCTTCCAATCTGGCATCCTATTGTTGATTATAAAAATATATTCAATAATTATTTCTTACTTAAAATAATATTTACTAGTGGATCTGCAGATCAGGAGCCTCAACGTCCTATTTGCATCAGACATTATTCAATATGTCATTTTTATTTATTACTTATTTTATAATAGTATATATTGATTCGATCGACTTATTACCATAATCAGATACATTCCTGAGGGGGTCTGCCGCACCCCTCAACCCCCTGCTGTATCTCTCTTTCTATACCTATTTGTATATAATATAAAGTGTTACGGAAATTTAAATAATTGCATTTATTTTTGTATAAATTCTTTCAAGGAGGCTTAGAAAGTCGATAAAATACTAATTTTGTGCATTTCTAGTCGTTTTAGCGTTAAAATAGCCTAATTTACCTTTAAAAACGCATTAAAAAGCTCCAATATGGGAAGAAATGGATTTGGCGTCAAATTTGGCGACTGTTTACCTTCTTGGCGATTTTTTTTCGACATTGGCGAGAAAATCCTTATTAGGGATATACCAAATATGGAAGCTCTAATCTAATTGGCTGATGAGATACGAGAATTTTCCAGAACAGTCTGTGTTCGATAGAATAGTATAAAAGGAGCATTTTTTTTTAGCCAAGGCGGTCAATCTCAGATCTGTGTCAGTTTCGTCAAATGCTTGCTTTGCTTTGAGCCTCTTTGAATGAGACTTGCTTTATGTGTTATTGATAAACATTTTGTAATGTTTTTTTTGCTGTTAACGGCTGTTGTTTAAGTTATGTATACTTGTTGAATTGAAGCTGATACTTGGTTTATAGACCTGTATTTTTCTGGAACTTTCTGTGAATAAATCACCAAATTTTTGCAAGTTTCGCCTTTCATTCTCGGACAACTTACGAACCCCCAAGTACGAAACAATATGTATTCTTAATAAACAACGGTCTTGTATTATTTCCCTGAAATTCATAAATACTAAATTTCATAACTATCAAATTTCATACAAAAAAAAAAAAAAAAAAAAATACATAGCATATCGGAAATATTTTGCGTAACCTTTAAACTAATTATCAATTATCTGCCCACAATTTTCAAAAGGAAACATGCTTTTAAAATTCTAATAAAATTTCATTATATTTGATGGGGATGTAACCATGTTAAAATACACTTTTAAGAAATACCGACTATAGACCGTAATAGTACGAAATTCCTTTATGTATTCTGGAAAAGTAGCCACAGTCATTATAAACGCCAATAATAAGAATAAACCTAATTAATTATAACTCATTAATTTTTTTAACTAATTTGACATCATTTTGGTGATTACAGTACGTCCTCTGAATTATTTTGTGTGGTCCCATAAATTATTTAGTCTTATACATACCCTTTTTTAAGAGTAAACATGATTTTAAGCATCTTTATAATGTATGTTAATTCTATTAAGTTCAATGCAGCATAAAGGCATTAAAGTGCGCGCTTAAATAGAAATTTGTCCATAAGCTCTAATATTACGAAATTCTTTTGTTTGTCGCTGTAAACGAACCATGAACAATGTATACACCAGTAAAAGCAATTCAGCTTATTTTGCGTTTAAAATTAATAATTGTTCCAAATTTAACATCGTTTGGATGACTACGTGACATTGTGAGAATACTTTTGCAAGGCTCTGTACATTAATTAGAAAGCTTAAGAGCACATATTTTCTTCAAATAATATAAGTTTAAGCATCTTACTCACGTACGCTAGTTTCATTTTCTTCATTGCAAAGTAATGATATTAAAATGCGTTTAAACGAAATTCACCCCATACGCCGTAATGTTAAGAATTTTGGCGTGTCCCTGTACACAGTTTATAAAAAATATAGCAATAAAAATTATACAGCTGCTTATATGCAAAGCTGGAACGTGTGCGCCAATTTACCAGTCAATCGAAGGATTTTTGAGGCCGCTTTTGCGGTACATACAAATTCTTCCCATAGGCCGTAAAGATAAGAAAAACTTTGGCGTGTCCCTGTGCACGAACGACAACTGGAATACACACCTAACACTATACAGCTAATTCTGTTGGGCTCATGATTATGTGTACCAAATTGGAAGTCAATAGCGCTATTTGGGGGGCCGCTATCGCGGTACATACAATATCTTCCCATAGGCCGTAATGATAAAAAAACTTTAGCGTGTCCCTGTACACGAACTACAAATGGAATGCACACCCAAAACTATACAGCTAATTTTGTTGGGATCATGAACATGTGTACAAAATTTCAAGTCAATACCGTGATTTTTGCATCCGCTATCGCACGACAGACAGACAGACAGACGGACAGACGGAACCCAAAATCCTTTTGAGTCTCAACAGAGGGCCTCCATTCACGTTTCGGCAAAAATTGGAAGTCAATAGCTTGATTTTTGCGGTAACTATCGCGGTACATACAGATTCTTCCCATAGGCCGTAATGATAGAAAATCTTTGGCGTGTCCCTGTACACGAACTTCAAATGGAATACACACCTAAAACTATACAGCTGATTCCGTTGGGCTCATGAATATGTGTACCAAATTGCAAGTCAATAGCGTGATTTTTGTGGCCATTATCGCGGTACATACAAATTCCTCCCGTAGGCCGTAATGATAAGAAAAACTTTGGCGTATCCCTGTACACGAATTACAAATGGAATAAACACCCAAAACTATACAGCTGATTTCGTGAGGCAAATGATCATGTGTACCAAATTGCAAGTCAGCAGCGTGATTTTTGTGGCCGCTATCGTGATACATACAAATTTCTCCCATAAGCCGTAATGATAAAAAAAACTTTGGAGTGTCCCTGTATACGAACTACGAATGGAATACATACCAAAAACTATACAGCTAATTTCGTAGGGCCCATGAACATGTGTACCAAATTTCAAGTCAATAGCGCCATTTTTGCGGCCGCTATCGCGCGACAGACAGACAGACAGACAGAAAGACACACAGACACAGCCCAAAACCGTTTTGAGTCTCAACAGAGGGCCTCCACTGACGTTTCGGCGATGATACAGATGTACACAGATGTCGCAGTGTTCGTTTTCACTGATATTTATTTCATTTGTCCCATTATCACCTTTTCTTTAATTTATCTATGATTATTTACTTTTCCGTATTTTGTGTTTATGCAGTTTGCATGTTTATTAATTGCATTTAATGTAAATAACAAAATAAATAGTTTTAAAACTAAGTTATTATTTTAATACCTGAATATTACATATAGCATCTCCTTAGATGTTATTTCCTTAGGTGATAGGAGGTGGTGTAAGAGATACATATATGACGATTTTTTTTCCTTTATTTAAATCCTCAAAGTAGGCAGTTTTATGTAGTTTGGTTTGGTATTCGATATATTTACGCGTAGTAGCACAGAATACTAAAACGGAAGAGCTGCTCACATTTGCATAGGCAGTAACGCTGTTTTTAATCTAACATTTAAAGTCAGATTTTGAATGAACCTACTGTGTTTAGCGATTTATTGCCCTCTCGATTGCTTTCTTACCGTGGAAATGGAAGGAAGGGTTCTAGGATTATTCGTATGGATATTTTGTAGAAAACACAGAATAACGGCTAAAGGAAAATTTAACTTTACGAAATACGTGTACTCTCCAATTTTAATGAAAACTTAATAAACTAGTGGATCTGCAGATCAGGAGCCACAACGTCCTATTTGCATCAGGGAATAGAGACAGTGTCCGGAGATGAGAGAAGTCGTGTAGAGCCGCACCAGATTGTAAAAACGTGAGAAAAATGGCGGCTTTGGCCGTTTAGTGAGGTCTAACTGCAACGTTTCCGGCTGCAATCTGTAAGAGACTGTGTCCGGAGATGAGAGAAGTCGTGTAGAGCCGCACCAGATTGTAAAAACGTGAGAAAAATGGCGGCTTTGGCCTTTCTCACTGTTTAGTGAGGTCTAACTGCAACGTTTCCGGCTACAATCTGTAAGAGACAGTGTCCGGAGATGAGAGAAGTCGTGTAGAGCCGCACCAGATTGTAAAAACGTGAGAAAAATGGTGGCTTTGGCCTTTCTTACGGTTTTGTGAAGTCTAACTGGAATAGAGACAGTATCTGGAGATGAGAAAAGTCGTGTAGAGCCGCACCAGATTGTGAAAACGTGAGAAAAATGGCGGCTTTGGTCTTTCTCACTGTTTTGTGAGGTCTAACTGCAACTTTTCCGGCTGCAATCTTTAAGAGACAGTGTCCGGAGATGAGAGAAGTCGTGTAGAGCCGCACCAGATTGTAAAAACATGAGAAAAATGGCGGCTTTGGCCTTTCTCTCGGTTTTGTGAGGTCTAACTGCAATAGAGACAGTGCCCGGAGATGAGAGAAGTCGTGTAGAGCCGCACCAGATTTTAAAACAATATACAGTATATGATTATTAACATTTCACATTAGCAAGTTAATTGTATGATACATTATTTGTATCACACAACGATGGAAAGCGTCAGCTGACGATGACGCGAGTTCAAAGATTTTTGTTCACCCAAAAGGGCTCAACGTGCCTAAAGAAGTTTTCACTTCAAAAACTTTGGCGTGTCCCTGTACGCGAACTACAAATGGAATACAACACCCAAAACTATACAGCTAATTTCGTGGGGATCATGAACATGTGTACAAAATTTCAAGTCAATAGCGTGATTTTTGCGGCCGCTATCGCACGACAGACAGACAGACAGACGGACGGACAGACGGAACCCAAAATCCTTTTGAGTCTCAACAGAGGGCCTCCACTGACGTTTCGGCGAAAATTGGAAGTCAATAGCTTGATTTTTGCGGTGGCTATCGCGGTACATACAGATTCTTCCCATAGGCCGTAATGATTGAAAATCTTTGGCGTGTCCCTGTACACGAACTACAAATGGAATACACACCTAAAACTATACAGCTGATTCCGTTGGGCTCATGAACATGTGTACCAAATTGCAAGTCAATAGCGTGATTATTGTAGCCGCTATCGCGGTACATACAAATTCCTCCCATAGGCCGTCATGATAAGAAAAACTTTGGCGTGTCCCTGTACACGAATTACAAATGGAATACACACCCAAAACTATACAGCTGATTTCGTGGGGCACATGAACACGTGTATCAAATTGCTAGTCAATAGCGTGATTTTTGTGGCCGCTATCGCGATACATACAAATTCCTCCCATAGACCGTAATGATAAGAAAAACTTTGACGTGTCCCTGTATACGAACTACAAATGGAATACATACCAAAAACTACACAGCTGATTTCGTGGGGCGCATGAACATGTGTATCAAATTTCAAGTCAATAGCGATATTTATGCGGCCGCTATCGCGATACATACAAATTCCTCCCATAGGCCGTAATGATAAGAAAAACTTTAGCGTGTTCCTGTATACGAACTACAAATGGAATACATACCAAAAACTATACAGCTGATTTTGTGAGGCTCATGAACATGTGTACCAAGTTTCAAGTCAATAGTGCTATTTATGCGGCCGCTATCGCGATACATACAAATTCCTCCCATAGGCTGTAATGATAAGAAAAACTTTAGCGTGTCCCTGTATACGAACTACAAATGGAATACACACCAAAAACTGTACAGCTGATTTCGTGAGGCTCATGAACATGTGTACCAAATTTCAAGTCAATAGCTCTATTTTTGCGGCCGCTATCGCGCGACAGACAGACAGACAGACAGACAGACAGATAGACAGACAGACACACAGACACAGCCCAAAACCGTTTTGAGTCTCAACAGAGGGCCTCCACTGACGTTTCGGCAATTAAAGCACATCTAAAAAAAATACAGAATTAAAAATATAAGGGATCCTGGGGCAGTGGAAGGAGTAAAACTGAATGCATACTCATAAAATCGTAAAAAAAAAAAAAAAAAAAAAAAAAAGGAAGAAAGGGTCTCACAGGCAAAAAGTGGAAAACACGAAATGGTAAACGCACCATGAAAAGATCTGTTTGATTAATTGAGAGAAAGAATATGTTTAGTTTAATGTAATAAAATTAACTTTTTTTTTCCTTGAAAACTTCTATTATTTAAAAAAAAAAAAAAAGTACTTGATGGGCAGAAATGGAAGCCCTGTTTCTATTCAGTATCCTGGAAAACGTAAAGTTTACGATGAAATTTCACTTAGTTGAAAAAAAAAGGTTATTTTCTTCTTTTGTTTCCTGACCTGTGTTATAGCAAATTTTCTATGGTATATGTGAATAAACGGATCAATATAAAAAGTTTCATCTTCTATTTAAAAAAAAAAAAAGACTTCGTTTTCAGCTATGTTTTACTTATTTATTACGTTATCATCAAATGAATACGATTAATGCTTCCCTTCTTGCCAGCTTTTTAGGCACAACTATTTTTGAATATTAGTCTTATAAAACCGTAGTCTTAATAGTTACCTAAATGAATAGAATTATTTATGAAATTTCTAATTGCTGATGTACATAAAGCACCATTACATAATATTACATAGCCTTTTCTTATGTCACTCTAAAATGAAGCATGGAAACCTCTATTTAAAAAAAAAAAAAACATTTTACTTAACAATTTATAAAATTTAGAAAGAAAAAAAATGACAAAAAGTACAAGATGAAACATATGATTCAAAATTGCATTAAAGGAAAATCTTAATATAAATATTTAATAGCAGGAAAATAAATTTTTGAAAAGCAAAAATTTCATTGCAAATATTTAGATACCTGTATATTAACTATCTAAACAGTTTTATATTATAACCTTTTTATAATTTTAAAGTTGGTATTTTAAATATTTGTGATATCGCTAATGAATGAAAACATGGAAATTGAAAAAATCAGTATCAAAGTTGAAATGATTCTTAAACATGGTTTGATACTTCAAAAGACATTAAACCACTTTCTTTGGGAAAAACATAACTACAAAAATTTAAGCAAAAATGTATAAAAAATAAGGATAAATACAATAAAAATTATCTCTACACCGTAAAAAATAAGTTCTTAAAAATAAGTATATATTGTCTCAAAATAGCCCCGAAACAATACATACTTAAATTTGAAAACCCTTGTACTCATTTTTGAGTACATTGACGTGTCAAACATGGGGATATTGGGATTCTTATTGGTCAACCCCATTTTTGAGCATGTCAGTACACTCAAAAATAAGTACATGGGTTTTCAAATTTAAGTATATAAGTATTAAGTAATATAAATTTAAGTAGTTTTGTTTCGGGGCTATTTTAAGACGATATATACTTATTTTTAAGAACATGTTTTTTACAGTGCATGTGTTTTTATTTTATTTTATCTCTATTTTATCTTTTTTTTTTTTTTTTTTTTCATGATTCAAGGAAATATATGCTTAAAAGTAGAATCCGACAACCCTTTTCAAGTACAAAGTAATACATTATTTAAAAGAAACAAGTCATAAGATTCTTTTTTTTTTCATATAAAAAAAATTTAAAGCACAAAATCAAATATAACACATAACGTCCCATGTATTTTCTTCTATATTTCTTCTATAATATTTCTTTTACTATTGTTAAAAATAGTCACAGGTGTCGACCCCATTAGATAGTCTAAAAATATGTAACATTAAAAAGAAAAAAAAAATCTAAAAGTATTTTCCCCTCTCTCCTTACATGAAAATATATAAATTGATAGAAGTTTCTATTCCGTAAAATGATTTTAGGACTAATTTTAACAATTAAAAATTTTTTGAGTAAAATATATGCCTAGAATTTATTGTTTTATTGTTTTATTTATTTATTAGTTTATGTTTATGGATTTATTTATTGGTTAAGTGCATTTGAGTTTTTTCTTAATTATTAAATTAAAAACTCCATCAATTGCTTTCCTTTAGAAAATCCTCGTATTTTCACCTTTAATTTAATTTTACTGATATTTTATAAAAATGTAAAAGTATTTTACTGTATGCTTAGAATTATTTACTTTGGTTAGTTTATTAAAATTATTTCATTTTTTGTGAAAAAAATCAAAATTCAACGTCTAAAACAATTTATAGATTATTAGACTGATTAAAAACGATTATATAATTTAGAAAACAAACAAAAAAAAAAAAAAAAAAAAAAAAAACATGAGCATAAAATAAAATATAACATATAATGTCCCATGTATTTTTTGCTGCATTTCTTCTATAATATTTTCTTTACTATTGTTAGAAATAGTAACAGGAGTTGACCCCATAAGATGGTCCAAAAATATTTAACATAAAAAAAGAAAAAAAATCCAAATGTGTTTTTTTACCTCTCCTTACATGAAAATATATTCGTTGTTAGAAGTTCCTTTTTCGTAAAATGATTTTAGGACTGATTTTAACAATTAAAATTTTTTTGAGTAAAATATCTGCCTAGAATTTATTTATTTATTTATTTATTTATTACTTTATGTTTATAGATTTATTTATTGGTTAAGTGTGTTTGAGTTCTTTCTTAACTATTAAAACAAAAACGCACTCATTTGTTTTCCTTTATAGAATCCTCGTATTTTCACCCTTAATTTAATTTTCCTGATATTTTATAAAAATGTAAAAAAATATATTACTGTCTGCTTAGAATTACTTACTTTGGTTAGTTTATTAAATTTTTTTCATTTTTTGTGAAAAAAAAAAAAAAAAAAAAAAAAAAAAATCAAAATTCAACCTCGAAAACAATTTATAGATTATTAGAATGATTAAAAACGATTATATAATTTAGAAAAAAAAATAGCATATGAGCATAAAATCAAATGAAACATATAATGTCCCACGTATTTTCTGCTATATTTCTTCTATAATATTTCCTTACTATTGTTAGAAATAGTGACAGGAGATGACCACATAAGATGGTCTAAAAATATTTAACATTTAAAAAAATAAAAAAAATCTAAAAATATTGTTTCACCACTCCTAACATGAAAATATATGCATTATTAGAAGTTTCTTTTTCGTAAAATGATTTTAGTAATAATTTTAACAATTAATAATTTTTTGAGTAAAATATATGCCTAGAATTTATTTATTTATTTACTTATTTATTATTATTATTATTATTATTTATTTATTAGTTTATGTTTATGTTTATGGATTTATTTATTGGTTAAGTGTGTTTGAGTTTTTTCTTAATTATTAAATAAAAACGTGGTCAATTGCTTTCCTTTAGAGAATCCTCGTATTTTCACCCTTAATTTAATTTTACTGACATTTTATAAAAATGTAAAAAGTATATTACTGTTTGCTTAGAATTATTCACTTTGGTTGGTTTATTAAAATTCTTTCATTTTTTGTGAATAAATCAAAATTCAACCTCCGAAACAATTTATAAAATATTAAGATGATTAAAAACGATTATATAATTTAGAAACAAAAATAACATATGAGCATAAAATCAAATATAACATATAATGTCCCACGTATTTTCTGCTATATTTCTTTTATAATATTTTCTTTACTATTGTTAGAAATAGTGACAGGAAATGATCCCATAAGATGGTCTAAAATATTTAACATTAAAAAAAGAATCTAAAAGTATTTTTCCCATCTCCTTACAGGAAAATATATAAATTGTTAGAAGTTTCTTTTTCGTAAAATGATTTTAGGACTAATTTTAACAATTAAAAAATTTTTGAGGAAAATATATGTCTAGAATTTATTCATTTTTTATTTATTAGTTTATATTTATTGATTTGTTTAGTTTATAATTATTAGTTTAGTTTAGTTATTAGTTTTAGTTATTAGTTTATATTTATTGCTTAAGTTTTTTCTTAATTATTAAAATAAAAACGCGATCATTCTTTTAGAATCCTCGTATTTTTAACCTTTATTTAATTTTACTCATACATTATAAAAATGTAAAAAGTATTTTACTGTATGTTTAGAATTATTTACTTTAGTTCTTTCATTTTTTTTTTGCGAAAAAAAAAAAAAAAAAAAAATAATAATAATAATAATAATAATAATAAACTATTAGAACGGTTAAAAATATTCTCATTCTTCAGAATTATATTGTGTTCTTGTAATTATTTTACACTACGAAAATCTTAACTTTAAATTAAAACTCATAAAAAATTTGTTATTGAAGAAACTTTTAACATAATAATTTCACTTCTACCAGCTTTTAAACTGTATTTAATCGTTATTTTTTTTTTTTTTTTAATCCTAAACTAAATATTATTTATAAAATTAAATTTATTAACAATATCTAGTTCATATATCATTTATTTGACATGCATGTTAATTTCATTATTCATTATAATCGGTAATGTTCCTTTTTTTTTTTTTTTTTTACTTTATTTTTAAAAGGTATAATTAAAAGGATAACATACCCCTTAAAATTATGCTTAACACGAATTAATAGAATTATCAGATGTTTTAAAAGAAAATCGCATGGATACAGGCATAGAACGTGTTGAATTTTTAATAAAAAATAGACTTCTTGAATATATTTTAATGATGTTGCGTAAATTTCAAAATTTAAAGGTAAGCCATGCATATTTTAGTTTCTTAAAAAAAGCATAAGTGCTGAGACTTGTTCATACACACAATACGAGATTCAGAAATATAATAGTTATTATTATTATTATTATATTATATTTATTTTTTATTTTTTTACCGTATAGAAAATTATGTGAGTTTGTGAAACATTTTAATGTTTTAAATTATTTGGAAAATAATTAATAATTAAGTGAAAATTAGTAATAAATTAGGAGCAAGCGTTCTGCATATATATTGTATTTTTGTTAAAGTCATTATATTAATATAAAATACGTGAACTTTAGATTTAAATTAAACTCCAATATTTTTCATATGGAAAAAAACATTCGCATTATACATAATATATCATAATAACATTTCAGTTAAATTATAAACCATTAAATAGTATGCAAAAGATTTCATTACTTCTAAAATCTTCGTCAATACGTATATTAAGCATTGTTATGTAACGGATTAGAAAACATTTTTAGTTTAATTTTTTAGAGCAAAATAACTATTAGCTTGTTTTTACAATAGAGTGTTAACTTTAAGAGTTACTAAATAAACTAGATCTCCCAATGCAAATTATTTACTGTTATCAGATGTGAAGTGATATTTTTCTGTATTTATTTTCTGATTGCTGTAAAATTAACAACAAAAAAGTCTACTAAAATAGCTATGATGTCCTACAATCCGAAAATATTGTCCTATATTAATGCTAAAAACTCTCAATGAGTTCATATAAACTCTTAGATTATTAAAAAAAAAAAAAAAAAAAAAAAAAAACCTTTTTATTATTGTAGAGTGACAGATAATCCGATTTTGGAAATGTGGCGGGAAGTTATGAAAAAAAAAAAAAAAAAAAACAGGTGATATAAATTGCAAAATAGAAACATTAAAAATTTAACTCGTATATTCCAACGATCAAAATACGTGTTTAAAATGTTTGTTTATTAATCTTAATCATTAAAGTTGCATACATAAAATAAGCCAACACTATTTTTTAAATTATGTTTAAGGGGATGGCGGACGTTGAGAATCGTTCTTCAAAATTACTGTCTTAGAGTTATGAAAGTTTGTATACGTATGCATTGAAATGTTAAGTATATTAAAAGATTATTAAGTATACATGATATTAAGTATATTAAAAGTTCTCAAAAACTTTAAAAATTAAAAATAAAATAAAATTCATAATTTTATTTTAAAAATTTAAAATGTTCCATGCGACTTCGTTTTTAATTTCTTCCTCGATTTCACATTATTGTAATTTATCGATGTATTCTGAATATATTTGTGGATTACTTTGTGGATTGATTGATATTTAACTTTTCAACCAATCCATAAAATAGTGCAAAAATAGATTAAGAATATATTCATGAACAATAATACGTAAAATTGTGGGAAAAAATTTAAAAAATAAGTCGCAAAGCATATTTAAAAAAATTTCAAAATATAAAAAAATAAAATTTTGAAATTTAATGTTTTGCAATTTCAATAGTTTTCGAGAAATTTTAATATAAGGTAACTGCACCATTAGAGTACACTTTAAGGACATTTTCCGACTGCTTTTTGTGTAATTTTTTTTTAAATTTAGAAACTCGAAAACTAATTAATGTTTCACACTTTTATTAATTCTTACTTTACATGAAAATTGCTAATTGTACCATTTTTAAATGAAAAAAAAAAAAAAAAAAAAAAAAAAAACTCAGAGAGCTTAAAATAAGACAGTTTCCTCGCTCTGGTGGCCCTATGACCTGCATGCAATATTGTGTTACCGACAGATCAGGCCAAATAACAAGGGAAAACACCACCAAAACCTCGAACATTTTGTAAACATAAAAACCAAGAACTCAATTCTCATTCAAACACTTAAACACAAACCTCAGTCAGTACCTTTCCTTCTTGGTGTTCCAGTTTATACTGAGTTTAGTCAACCAAATACTTTTAGGACGTCTAAAATCTTTTGTAATGCATATACTGTAAAAAAAAAAAAAGAAAAAAATCTAAAATAGGTAAATATTTGTAAGATATTTCGGTAAAGCAATGTTCCAAATTGGAAAATTCTGCTTATAACCCAAAATGAATCAGAAAATCTATCGATTTTGAGTTTACAAACTAGTTATGTATGGTTCAATATCTTATTTTATATTTTTGTCTATAATAAATAAAGAGGTTGTAGAAAATATTGTATCACTCACCTCTTATTAAAAAAAAAAAAAAAAAAAAAAAAAAATCTAACATGCATAGATGATCTAAACAGAATGTAAACATTTCGTATGTATATGTATGTACACTGCAAAAATAAACCCCAAAGCAATACTATCCAAAATTGGCCTTGTATTCCAATTTAGGTTGAAATTTTGGGTATTCGAACTTGGGTATTGAAATTTAAAGTATTCGAACATTTATTATTCAAAATCGTAGGTTGATTGGTTGGTTGACTTTAACGTCTCATTAGTACTGCGCAATGGGTATTGACGACGTTCTGGGACGCAGCCCTAAGGATGGTCTGGAGACATGCTGTCACAATTTTGATCCTCCACGGAAGGGATGATTCCCCCGCTTCGGTGATCCCCGTAGGTATAATTTTATTCAAAATCGTAAAAGATTCGTAATTACAAAATCTTCGAGTGAAAATGTCTTACAGTGCTATAATTCCAGTTTTAGCAGTTTACACATGTTGAGGTTGAGTGGGTTTGAGCATGAGTTTGACTAAAGGTACGTTTTGGATTATAAGCAACAATTTGAGAGTAATCCTTAAAGGTTGTCCGAAAACACACCGTCTCAATTTTGATTTTATACAGACGCAATGGCTCCTCTTTTTGTACCACGAAGTCTCTCACGCGAAGTTGAGAACTTGAGGTTGCATAACTAATTAACGAGTACCTGGTAACGACAATCCCTTGGAAACTTCTTAAAATAGTCAAGAGTGGTAAAACACTTTAAATACTGACCACAGTTAATGCTGTTTCATTATCAATGTTCAGATGGGAACTGAACTCAACCAACTAATCTAGTATGAAATCCAGAAAAAATTCGTGGTAAAAGAAAAAAAAAAAAAAAACTTAATATAAATGCTAAAGATTATCTGGTGATTCAAGTGAATTACCACTCTTTTCCACGTTCTGAATTTGGGGAAGTGTAGAAGCCAACCTCTCCACAGAAGATCAAAAATTTGATGACACGTTTCTGGACCACCCTTAGGAGTGAGTCCCAGATCGTCGACAATTGCTCAATGCGTAGCTTGGCGCGACGTTAAAAACCACTCAACTCTATTCTAAACTTGGGAAATTACGGAGCAGTGTTCACTACCGCTTTGGTCTTAAAACTAAAATGAGCCAGTAATAGGCAGAGCTGTCCATTACAAGTCATCATAAAATTTTTTGGTATCTGTGGTGGAGACCCATAAAGATACTATATGTTAATGCAAAATTTAAAAAATAACATAATAAATGATATCTGCAAGCTTATTTTAGTCCTATGAAAACAAAAACTAGAAGAAATCAGTTAAAAATAAGCAGAGGTAAAACAAATAAAATATTACTTCCTTATTCAAAACGATAATTAAAAACGACAAATGGACAAAAAGGATACATAGAGATTGATATTTGAATACAATAACTTCCTTCCTGAATATTGCTCGAACATACGCAAGAATAGAAAGTTTGTTTTTCCAAGTTTAAATTTGAAAGTGTCCACTAGTGTTACAGGTCCAATACTGCTGCTGTTATCATTTTTAAATACTGACACAGTTCAATGCTCGTACATTTTTCACATTTTTAAGACAATATTTTTAAATAGTCCTTTTTGACGTCTTCTGTCCCCTTAAACACTGTTTTTGCTTCCATTGTATCTATACCTCATCCTTACCCTACATTATATAGTCAGCGATTATATTTTGTATGCAAATTCTATGACTTACAAAGAACTGTAAAAAAAAATTACTTTAAGCGTATCACGCTTTATTAAGATCTTAAAGCAGGTGGTTTTAAGTCCTGCGTTTTTAAATATACATGCTTAATTTCATTGCCATACTAGGCTATTTTTGTGGATTTTATACTTACTTTCATAAAGTAACTGAAGTTTAATATTAGTTTGATATGTCCGGTTACTATAGTGAACAATAAGAAAATATTTTTTATATGAAAAAGAAATTAAAAAAAAAAAAAAAAAAAAAAAAAAGCCAGTTGTATTATAATTATTTATTGCCAATGATAAATTTTTTTTGAAAGAGATAACTAATTATTAAGATTAACCCTTTCACTACCAATATATTTTTTTTCTGAGAAAAATAAAATAAGTATTAAATAATTTATCTGAAGTGGTCCATTTAATAGACAGTGAATTTTTTCAACTGACATTTCTATCCACCTATTCATGGTAGTTACAGGTCTAAAAAACAAGAACAGAAAACATTCAGAAAAAAAATTTCATATTATATTTTAATTTAAGCTTGGGACATATAAGTCCCAGTGGTAGCGAAAGGGTTAAGATATTTAAGAGATAACTAATATTAGACAAAAAAATTTAAAAATAATTCAACACAATTTTTCTGCCTATCATTGTCAAACGTTAGCAGCAAGGAATTAATTTTTATTTCAAAATAGTCTCGAGTAAAATAACTTGCATAAGACTTAGTAATAAGAGAAAAAAATTATTTATGATTATTATAAAAAGAAAAGAAATTAATTAAAATTTCATATGTTCTCCAAAACCATACAGGATATATTCCATATTTCCTACACAATTTTCTATTATACATATATGTATATATATATATGTGTGTGTGTATGAAAAATAAAAAGAAAATATAGTAGCAACTTTTCTGTTAGTTTTTTTTTTTCCTAATGGAAATTGCAATTCATTAAAATTTTATTTTATTGTTAATCTTGACATAAATAAATAAAAACAATATCGTAATCGTAATTTTTTTTTTTCTTGCAAAATTTTAAATGCACTTTCCTTAATTGCTAAATTTTGAATTAATTTTGATAGTAGGGAAATTTTAATTATTTCATTTCTAATTAACAATCTTTACATAGTGTTGAAGAAGACGCCGTTGAAATAATAAAGTACGTTAAATTATAGTATAGCTTAGGTTTCAATTGATTTTGGTGACATAAATGGTTAAAGCCGATTGACAACGCGTGGACCCTAGGCCTGGGTGGAATGTTCTAAGAATTCCTAGCCCATATTCACGAGCCTTTCAGAGAAAAACGTGGTAAACTCCCTAGTAAACTCCAATGGCAAACTCCCATGGCAAACTCAGTCTTGGCCGACGACCGTAACCTGGAATTAAACCTCATTTTACCAGTTAAGAGCAAAATCAATTGTGGTGCAATTTTCACTGAGAAATTAATAATCTTTGTAAAACATAAATAAGTGGTCTTTTAAATTATGTTGTAAAAGTATTCTTAATAGTTACTGCGATAATACTTTATTAAACTAGTTAAATAATCTGCTCTCGGAAAACAAGTAGGAATAAATTTTCTTGATATAATATGCACATTGTATTGTAAATATACCAAAAGAGTTTCAGATTGCATCATTTTCACGTACTTTGTAAAATCTTTGCAAAATTTAATGCTGGAACATAAGATATTTATTAGTTTAATATATCTTTTTTAAATGTATGGAAATTTTTCATGAGTACGAATCTATGAAAAGTTTTAATTTAGTAAATAAAATATAATTTCTGTTGGCCTTTTTTAGCAAAATGTTTAGTTAAATGGAAAAAATATTGTTTAAGTAAAACAAATGCAAAATTTGATAAGGTTAATCGGTTTTGCTTATTATGTAAGTTTTTTTTTTTTTTTTTTTTTTTTTTTTTTTTATGGATGCTGAATGAGAAGTATTCGTTTTATGATTTAATAAATGCATCGGCTAACACTAATTACGAATTCGGTGACATTGAATTATTTTATTTGAAAAATAGTGTTCAGGACAATGATTTATATCAGAGTAATTTTTCAGGTAGATGGAAGTTATATTAACAATCACTATTAAATGGGAAAATTTAAGTAAAATTTCGCAGCAGCTTTATAGCTTCCTTTTGGACTCCTTAGGGAAAAAATAAGACAAGCTACTCCACTGAAAATTAGAACCATTTTATTATTATTATTATTATTATTATTGAAAAGAAACATGAATTTATAAGTTTCGCTGTTTTAACAATCTATCGTATTAGCTACGTAATCCTCTCTTTTTAAGGTTTTAAATTAAATCTTTAAAAAAGATGTTAACTTTCATTTTTAACAAATTTTTGTTTTTGTTTTACAGAAATTATATATATATACATTTATATATTATGTATGCTTTCAATTTTAATGTTACATTTTAATATTTGCCAGATTTGAAATTTTCGTATCTTGGAAGTAGCATCGAATATTAAAGGAGACTAAAAAATTCGCGTTGTTATTGAGATATAAGGCAAGACAGAGTCTCCCAGCTGTCAGAAGCATGGATTTAAATTATTCGAAAAATACCTGCAATTGAATATATATATATATATATATACTTAGCAATTGAGCTTTGTCTATTTATTTATTTATTTATTTATTTATTTTTTAATTCTTATTAGCTTCAAGATATAGAATATTTAATTTAAAATTGTAAAAAAATTCACATTAATTTTCATTACAAAGGATTTTATTTTCAATATAACTTTATTTATGTATTTTAAAAACTATTTGAAAATACAGGGTTGAAATATATTCCAGATAATTGAAATGCGACTGCATTAGGAAGTGAATTCAAAGAATTTTGAGTAATTTCCCAAAAAATAGATATAAATTGGATTTCAGTAATTTGAATTATGTATATTTAATGAAAGAATGAGAGCAGTTTAACTAGATAGAATTTTTTTTAACTAAATAATTATTTAATTAACATAACTACTAATTAATTAAGATACGCGAATGACATTATTTTTATAATTGTTAAGGTGGAACACTCTCTAGGACAACGTAAATGTAATGGTTACAAAAGTAACTTAATTTCTTGTGTTTTAAATAATGCGATAAATATTTGTGTAACACTTTATATAAATGTTTATGTTTATTTATGAGTACGATGCGTGTCTGTTTTCTTAAGCTATTCACTACATGTACTTTCTTTCAGTATTCACTACATTATTATGTAAAATCAAATTTTCTTGGAATAAAAAAAAAAAAAAAAATTAAAGAAATTGCATCTTTTTACACTATTCAGAAATATTAATTTCGTGTAGTTTTTTTTTTTTTTTTTTTTTTTAATGCAGTCCATATAAAAATCAAAATTATTTCATGTGTATAACTTACAAGGGAAGTATGAATTAGTAAAATTCCTAATAAAACCAAATCAAACTTAAATTAAAGAGTATGGTCGAAAACATAGAGTAGAGTGCAAATTTGCCAGTCCCCATTCGGACTTTAAGTTTTAGCTGTTTTTATCAAAACCAACGAATTAGAGCCAGTTAACAAGACAACATGGCGCAGCGGTAAAGTATTCAGTTTGATTGAGGAAGGTAGTGAGTTCCAGCCCCAACACAGTGCTCACATTTTTTTTTTTTTTAATTAGTAATGAAATTAAACAATATATTGAAATGAATGAATAACTTAAGAGAAAATAATTGTTAAATTTAATTAAGAAATTAAAGATAAATAAATAAATATACTCTCTATAAAGATAAATTTAAGGAATATAAGGGTAAATTTCTCTCTTTATTAAAAAAAAAAAAAAAAAAAAAAAATCACGTTAAAATTTCCGAATTTAATTTCAAGTTAATAACACTGCTCGGCATGAAAATTGCTTCTGACACCATATCAGCTCATTCTTATGTAAAATTACCAACTGAATTCGAATATGACGTCCATTTTACCCTATCACCCACCGTTTTTTAGGAACGGCCCCCTATGTTTATAATTTTTCGGGGATTTTATGGCTATAAATTAGATTTTTAGGAAGAGGGATGATTATTTTAACTGTTAAATATCTTCTAAGGGGCCACAGAGTTGGAAAATTCTAAAACATGGACATTTGCGGCAAGGGAAAAATTTTGGGGTGATTTGCGACTGAAATTATGTATTACATATCTTGTATTTTTTAAATCTATTATTAATGTTATTTTTTAAACTATTCATATATTAAAATTATAAAGAAAAAAAAAATTTTTTAGTTGAAACAAAATATTTTAGCAATTAAACAAGTACCATTATATATATATATATATATATATATAGAGAGAGAGAGAGAGAGATACAATATATATTAGTGCGTTCTTTAAATGGGGGGGGGGGGATTTTCTTCTGTCTTTCTTTCTTTCTTTAGTTTTTTAAAATCCGATACGCGTATCCTCTAATTTTTTTCTATTTGACCTTAAACACATTTTAGAAAATATCAGTTCTGTGGGATAATGTTAACATGTGCTGAATTGACGGGAAAATCCTAATAAAGATATTAGTATTTTCCCGTCAGTCTGGTACATGTTAACATTATTTGTTAACATTACACGTTAACAGAGAACTGATATTTTTCTAAAAAGTGTTTAGAGAGAAAAAATTAGGGGGTATGCGTAACGGATTAAAAAAAAAAAAAAAAAAAAAAAAGAAAAAAAAAGAAAAAGAAAGGTAGAAAAAGAAAGATAGAAAAAGTAAACAAAGAAAGAAAATTCCTCTCATTCAAGGGACACCCTAACATATATAAACACTGAGCCTCCAAAAGTTAAGGTACAATAACCTCTTTTCGCGTTTTCTTCTTTTGCGTATAATTTTGAAACAAATGAACATACGAACATAAAATTTGGATGGTATATTCGTTATCTAATTATTAGTAGATTTTTTTATATAACTTTAACCCAAGTAATATTTTTTTAAACTGATATAACTTCAATTTTTCTCAAAAGTAAGCATTAGGAGAAATGAAAAATTTTAACAATTTTAGCAAAGAAAATTAAATGAGAAAGGTTGTCAAATGTGTATTATGGGTAGATAAAGGTACACATGCATCCAAATATTAGATTAAAGCCAGATTTTTCTTTCTGTATTAACTTTTCTGTGTTTTCTTTTTTTTTCATTTTTTAGTATGTGAACAATTTTTTTAAAAAAATAAACATGAAAACTGGATGAGTTGTTCATTTTAAAATTATTTATTGACATTTTTATTACGTTGACGATGCTCAATGTTTACAAATTAATAATTGTATTTTTCTTAAAAGTTCCTTATGGAGGAAAAACAAAACGGAATGCATGAAGAAAAATCCGATTTTAATTTTGGTAAACGAACAGCCGAGCGGTTGTGCGCTCAAAGCTGATACACGTAAGTTACCGGGTAAGACACCAGATCGCGCTCGTCGGTTTAGCAGTTCAGAGTTTTCCATGATTTTCTCTGCAATTTGCGTAAATACGTGCTAAGAGACCTTAGAAAGATCCCCACGGAGGGCACTCCTCTTCAGGCCTAGGACCCTAATGCAGTCAATCAGCCCTAATCCCCACAACACACAATCCGATTTTAATTCAACATTTAGAGGCAGGTATACCTTCAACTACCTGTAACGAACCTTTGACACCCTTTTTCATTTAGTTTTCTTTGCTAAAAGTATTTAAATTTTTCATTTCTTCCAACGCTTACTTTAAAAAAAAATTGACAGCTTGAAAATTATTACTTGTGTTAAAGTTATGTGAAATTCGATTAATATGATAACAAATGTGCCATCGAAATTTTATATTTATGTGTTATTGTGTTTTAAAATTATGCGCAAAAGAAGAAAACAAGTTGTACCATAGCTTTTGTGGCTCAGTGTGAATATATGTACATTAAATAATTAGACATATAAACAGAAAAATAATCACAATAAAACTAGAAAGATAATTAACCCAAAAAGCATTAAGGCCATCTTTTTTTTTTTTCTTTAACCTCTTAGATAGTTTATCTTCTTCAAGTGTGTGTGTGTGTATAATTAAAGAAAAAAAAATAAAGAAAGAAAAAATGTAAACACTTCGTCGAAGATCGAACTCACTTCCACGCTCAAGCTGAATACACTACTACTGCGCCATGTTACCTTGCTATCCGCTTTTGTTCCATTGGTTTTGATAGAAACTGCTAAAACTTCTAGGATCGTTCTTCCCCTATGTGGGGTCGTCTTTAATTGAAGCTTGGTTTGGTTTTAACAAGAATATTACTGATCCATATTTTCCTTGTTAGTATTCTGACATAAATAATCATTTTTTTTTATCCCTGTAAAAAGAAATGAATCACAAAACATTTCCTATGATTAATTATTAGTCATGCAGAAAAACTCGGGAAACCGTATTCAAATTAAACAAGATGAGGATCTATTAAAATATCGTACAAGACGAAAAATGTTATTATTCCCTGTAAATACATTGTAAAATTGAGATAAATTTGCCCTAAGATTTTGCGTAGTTTGATATACTATAAAATATTGCGAGGCAAATTGAAAAATTTATTTTTACGTACTGTCTTAGTATTTTATACGATAATATTAGGAGAAAACATAAAAGTGTAAAACAGTAATATTTCTTGTAAAAAAGAAAATGAATCATAAAACATGCTCTGTTAGTGAAATATATTTTCTATAATTAAAAATTTGTCATGCTCTAAGTCCCAAGAACCTGCATCCAGATTAAATAAAATATGAAAACATATTTCGAAAATGCTACCAAAATTTTTATTCTGAAATATAAAATAACAGAGATTCAGATCTCCCAGGAAAAATGCAGTGATGCATTTAATGAACGTATCATTTTACAGATATTAAAACTTTAAGATAGCAGAAATTTATTTTGTCAGTTTTACAAGCAGCTGTAAACGTATTTTCTAATGACTTAATAAAAATGTTAGAAATAGCTTTTGTTATAAAAACAGTATTTTCTTGAAAGATATTGTTTCTTTTTTATATTGATACTATTAACAATTTAAATTACTTTGTTTTCATAAGCTTTTAGTTACAAAGTCCTTATTTTAAAACATGTATTTTAGGACTAAGGTTTAAAACAAGAGAGGGAGAGAGACTGTGGGATTTACTTTTAGATCAAGAAAAAATTATAATACTTCAATTTATTATAAAATACTTCCATCGTTAAGCAAAGTTTTTGCATGTTAAAGGCTGATGAAAAATCCTTAAATATTACCTTCATCATAGAATAATAATAAATAAATAAATAAATAAATAAATAATAAATATTCAAATATATCGGAAAATGATTGTTAAAAAATTAAAATATTTAATGAAACTAAAGAAAATATAACACTTATTTCATCTTCAATTAATTGACATTTCATAATTTTTTATGTAAAAGGAGAAGTTAAACAATTGAAATAAAATTTAAAATTTTCTTGATATTTTAAACTTTGCAAGGCAAACTTTTGCTAAACAAGAAATCTATCGGAATACAAAATAAAATACTTCCAATCTAAAATGTTTAATTTTTTCCTAATTTGCTAGATTTCTTTTAAAGACTGTTAAAGCTATATATAATAAAATGATTTAAAAAACAAACGTCGCATTAAAATTTACAGAATACTTATATGACAAATAAATAATAATGTTTTTCTTCGTTCAGAAATATATATTTTCATTTCTTAAATTTCTGTTATGAGAAACTCATAAAATAATTTCTGTTAGAAATTCAAATATTTTGTGAAAAAATCATTTGAAAACTATTGACCCACTCTACACTGAGAAAAAAAAATATACCGCCATCCTCTAAAATGAATAAGTGGCCATTTTCTAAATCCCTTAACTAGAAATATAGATTTCCGAACTATGCGCGTTAGGCACGCCAATAAACTGAATAGACGAAATTATCGAGAATTTCTAGTGTACACATTTCTAGCTAGTGAAACAATATTCTGAATACTCTAAATATTCTGAATAATTGCATTGCGAGAAATTCTCGCTTGATTTTCTAGAATTTGGTAATAAACCAAGATTATAGTTACTGAAACCTACCTCTTGTAGTCTCATTCATTTGCAGAGATTTTTAAATAACTTTGCCCTCTAGAATATAGGCAAACGCTCTAGAATTCTAATAGGGGCTTCTAAAACTCGCTTTCCAAGGGGACAAGAATTCATAAGGATGACATGGAACTATTTTTTCTGGAGCCAACACTTAGATTCTAGATATCAGTTGCAGAATTTTTTCTCAGTGTACGATTTTTAATTTAAGAAGTTGGGCGAATTAACTTATTTACAAGAGCCAAATGAGACGAGATCAAGATCTCGATTATGTCTCAAACAATCTATCCACTGAACTATCACGTTAGAGGTTAGAAAGTCACAATATGGAATTTCGAAATTATCATCTATTTTTTTTTTTTTTTTTAATTATTTTTATTATTATTACTCTTTCACTTGAAAAAATGCAATTCCGCAAATGCATCAAAAATCTGTCTGATAAATTGTCCACGATATTATCCTAATTCGATACAGTTTTATTAATTTTATTTTTAAATATTATTTTTACGTATCAAAATGTGAATTTAAAATCATATTTCAAATCTCAAGTTTAAAAATGGATTAAAATAACCGCCACAAAAAAAAAAAAAAAAAAAAAAAAAAAAATCACGTAAATGCTTTTATGCAAATTAATAAAATCACGTAAAAATTTCGTACGCATATGGTTTATGAATTTATAAGAAGTATATGGTTATATTGTTTTTACATTGAAACAAAATGCTATGATGAAAAAAAAATCAAAAAAGATATATCAGAATTTAGAGTGAAAAAGCAAAATGAAATTCCTTGTTTGAAATCGCAAATATAGTTATATAAACATGACCATGTGAACTGAAAATGTGATCATTCGTGATATAACTGATTTTTACATCCATTAATTGGGATATGTATCTTAAAAAGATTTAACATTTATGACATTTATATTTAATTTTCAGTTATTTCATGCACTATAAACTTTAAAGAAATTTAAAACTATTGCACAATAGAAACTTTAAATGTATTTCAGAAACTTTAATTTATGTCAACATGCTTTTATACTTATTTTTTACTAAAGAATCTTAAAATGTAAACTGCCTTCATTAATCTGTAATAATTAATTTTCAAATCCTTGGGTTAAGCGACTTTTGTTACTATAGTGATTTACAACGTACATTGATCTATTACAGCGACTGACTATTATGTGATAATATTGTGTGAAATTTTTAAAAAAAAGTTTATTTATTTATTTATTACAGAATAAAAATAATAAATAAATAAAAATTCAAGTGCAACAACAGTGTGATGTATTTGGAATATAAATTATTAGCTATAAAATTTTGATATTTTTTTTTTGTTACATTATTAAAAGGGTTATAAATACTGTTAAAAAAATTCAAGCAAGATTACGGGCAAAGCCTGGCAGAAGAGGTTCCAAACAAAGCGCGTAAAAAACCTTTTGGACCATAAATGACGTATCCCCCGTAATTTTAAGTTGTGACAAACATACGACCAACTCGTAAAAAAAAAGTAGCTCTTTTATATCAATCGCTATTTATATGAATGAATAAATAAAATCTCTCAATCAATTAAATAAATATACCCTTTCAGTTTCAAATATGACGTGATTCTTATATGATGTTACTGAAAAGTTTATATTTTAAATTTAAGGTGATTTGACCGATTTATAAATTTTTTATTTGTAAAAATACAGTTTGAGGACAGATAAGAGCAATTTACGTAGATTAACGGCTTTTGCACGTAAAAAATGCCAATATTATACATTTATGACATCAATGTACGGGCTACGACTGTTTAGCTAGTAAAACGGTCATGTCCAGTAAAATTACATGCTGAAATCTCGTGGTTATATATATATATTATTACAATGCATTTAAAATAAATTTGAACTACAAATGTGCTAATTTTGACTTTAAAGCCATCTTTATAACGCACAAAAATAGAAAGATATAAAAATTATAAATTTTATCACAAAAATTTCTTGTATTAACGCTTTTCGCATATACTTGTTATGGCAATTTTCCATAATATAAGTCCTGATATTTCACTGTTGAAAATATTACAGCTCAAATTATCCTGAATTTTCGTTCAGAAACAATAGATAAAAATCACAAGGTTGTTGTTTGAGTGCTTGGTAACTTTAATATAAAGATGAAAAAATGTCAATCAACATATTTTAGAATCTCCTTATCTATAATAATAAAAGAAGATGTCTGTCTCTTTGTCTGTCTGAGCATCTATACGTTCAGCCCTTATTGAACGCAGAACTACAATATTTGACATACGGGTGCTCAGAAGCCTGCCCGAGTGCATAGTGAAAAAAGAATTTAAAATTTTTAATTAGTTCCGGAGATATTAATTAAAATGTAAACCTATGTCTAATCAAAAAGCTATCTCAATGACTGAGAATTCACCGCGATTGCATAAAAATAGATATTTTAACGAAGTTAAAAACAGAAAAAGTGGAAAATAAATTAGAAATATTAGTCCGATCGTTACGAATTTGGTACCAAATGAAAGGGGATTTTTTTCCGAATCTAAGAGTGGAAGTGGCTTATCTCTACAGCAATTAGATTTTTTAAAATTAACTAAAGTATGAAATTTAGTTGGAAACAGGCAGTTATTTCATTTATCAAAGATTCTTCAGTGCCAGGTGCTAGACATGCTGGCTAAATATTCTTCCGGTCGGGAAAAATTGCTTTTCGTTTTTCGCCCACGTGACAAAGTATTGGAAATAAAAAAAGCAGTTTTTGAATTTTTTCAATTTAAAATCGATCAAAAGCAGAACTTCGAAATTGCCCGTCATTATGGCTCCCCTGTATGCAGTTAAAAAATCTAAAGTATAGCTTTAAAAATAAAATAAATAGACATATTATATTTATTTAAATTCATTTTTATTTCATCTGTTAATGACACCAAAAGTTACTTTTAACAGAATAATATTGTTTTATTTTTTCCCTTTTTTTAATGAATTCGGTTGTAAAAAAGCAGTTTTGGAATTCTTAAATTTTAGACGGATTTCAATAGAAATCGTTAATCGCTCTTGATAGATTAGCCATTTTGAGTCTAAAATATGTCAAAGATATTCATTATTGTAATACATAATACATCATTCAAAAGATATTTTAAAGTTTTTTTATTGCAGGCTATTAAAATGATATAAGCCGTTCAAATTCTGTACGAAACTTTCGGAGAAAACTACGGAAAAACCAGAAAATTTTTATTCTTTTATATTTTACAGAGTTTCAAATTCAGATTTTCGCTCACATTTCGTACTAATAATTTTTAACGGTATGTAGCCCGGAATTAAGCAAGTTTTGGAGAAAACCACAGATAACTGAGACACAAATCTTTTAAAAAAATGTTTGTATTATCTTTGTATTTCAGCTTCTAATTAGTATAATTTCATTTTTATATTATCGAAAGTGGAATTCAAGATTTCACCTGATTTACACGTTTTAAGGTGTCCTGATTAGGTTTTTTTTGTATCTCAGCTACTACTTAAAATAATTTCATAAGTAATACATCATTTGAAAGCTTTGTTGATTTGGAATTGAACAATATATTACAGAAATTTCTACCGCCAGATGGCGCTGTAATATTTTAAAATTTCAATCTTTCAAATTCTAATGAGCGAGGAAGGTGTTGTAAGTTCTAAAACGGGGATAAGGCGCCGCAAGCGCCACCGAGCTGGACTTAGCTAAAGTCAGAAATTTAAAAGATCATAACATGGTGAGCGAACAGGCTGTTTCAGATATTGAAAAGGGAAGAGGGCGCCGAAGGCTCTACCGCACGGGAATTTACTGCGATTTCAATAAGCTATTTTCACGATATATCAATAAGCTGTTATTAGACCTGAAACGGGAAAAAGGCGCCGCAGGCGCCACCGAGCGGGAGTTTCGTAAAGACGGATTTTTCAGTGATCGCGAACCAGCTGGTCGCCGAAGGCGGCTAGTATGTTAAATAAGTAAAGGTTATCTTAATATATATATATATATATATATATATATATATATATGTATGTATTGAAAACCTTTTCAAACATTGCAGAAGGTTAAACCACCTACAGAAATACCTTTTGGTATTTCAGATCACATGAAGAACTAGGAAGAACACGAATAAAGATTTCAGAAAAATTACGCATCCTTTAATGAATACATTCAGCACCAGTACTTGGATATATATACATACGTGTGTGTATAGATTGAAAACAAATACACTAAAAAACCTTTACCTTATGCAATCGCTAAAATGTTATGTTGTGGTAGTTAAATGTGTATAAAAATATGTAAAGTATGTTAAAAAATACCAAATTATGTAAATTTTATGAAAAAAAAAAACTACTTTTTTTTACGGTACTCTGTTCCTTTTAGTCATATGAAGTGGACGGGGCAAAAGAGTGCTAGGAGTATGAGTCCCGCAATAGTGTCACTTTATCCCCTTTTACCGCAGAATTGCAGAAATAAAAAGATTAAAATGTGTAATCATCAAATGAGAGGGGGAAAAAAAACATTTTGAGGTTAAATTTTTTTATATCTGTGAAAAAGAAAAATGCTTCTTTTTATAAACGTACGTATGATTTCAGCAGAAATTCAATGTTGTATTTGAAGAAAAAATCTAATAAATTAATTTAGTAGGAAAACTATTTATCTACATTGAATCTCCAAAATGAAACTTTAAAAAATATTCTTAATTATAAATACCAGTATTTAAAAACTTATACAAAAGTTAATCCAACAATTATCTAAAAAAAAAAAAAAAGGCCAAAGAGATGATGCAATATTTGTAAGCGTTTAAAAATTCTCCATCAGTATTTGTTATGTATTTTTGAAGCTTGATTTAAAAACTTAAAATATATATTATATCGTTTTGTAAAATGATTTTTTTTCCAACCGGGATCGTGCTTGTTGTCTTAGTCATTCGGAATTTTCCATGGTTTTCTCGAAACTCAAGTAAATAAGGGTTACGCCACCTTATAAAGATCCTTACGGAGGGCAATCCATCCAGGCCCAGGAACCTCGATTAATCAGTCGGCCTTAATTTTTACTCCAATACCACTTAAAAAGAAAAAAAAAAAAAAAAGCAATTTTACCTGGATTTTAATTACCTTACAATTATTCCATAATTCATAAAATGATTTTTACTTATTTATTCGCTACAAATTTTATTTTAAATCATTCTTTTCATCAATGAAAGATCGAAAGATTCGTTTGACACTACTTTGATGTTTAGTGTTCATTTATGAAAACTTTGTTGAAATTAAAAAATATATATAATATCTTTTTTTTTTTTTTTTAATAATTAAATCTATGTATAAAAGTACTTTTGTTAGAACAATTATTCTGTCAATATTTCTAATATTAATTTATTTTAGGTAATGTATTTTTTTTCCATGACTTCAATTAATAAATACTAAAAATATAAATTACAGATATAATATTAAATTGTAATGGAGTATTTATCTATGTTATTGAAACTGAATCCATCTTATTGTTTCAGTAATTGTCACAATAAATTGATTGAAGAGAAGATATTTTAAAATATTGTATTGATAAATTACCTCACTTTCTCGTGATAATTATCTCACTTTCTTTGACGTTTATCTAGGTAAAAAAGTAAATCATTGTCGAAATTACAGAATAGCAAAATGTAAGTACTTTTGTAAGAACAATTATTCTGTCAATATTTCTAATATTAATTTATTTTAGGTAATGTAATTTTTTTTCCATTACTTTAATTAATAAATACTAAGAATATAAATTACAGATATAATATTAAATTCTAAATGTTTGACGTTTATCTAGGTAAAAAAGTAAATCATCGTCGAAATTACATAATAGCAAAAAGTAAATCTATATAAGGGCAATAAAAGGTTGTTTTTTATCTAGTTTAAATTTTGGTCAAAATTCTAAGTCTGGGCCTAATACTGTTTTTCCTGTCCAGATTTTGACATCCATCGAATGTGTCATTGCGATTCCTCCAAATGCAATCGACAGTTTTTATTATGGGTGTTATCTAAAATTTAGATGGAAATTATTTTGTGAAACATTAAACCATTAAGAAATTATAATTATTAGGCAGTACTTTTATGGTATAAATGCTTATATATTATATGCATTCTGTAATCACATTTTACGCCCTATTGTACGGAATGTGTCGTTCTTTTGATTTTTTAATTACATTTTAGTTAGATATTTCAGCCATATTTTCTAAAACGATTTTCCTGACTTTTTTTTTTTTTTTAAGTATATGGGTTTAAGAATGTATGTGCAATATTTTATAATTAACTTGCTGACAGGAACTTTTAAAATCGTTTTTTGGAACTAATCAAATAATGTAAGTATTTTAAAAATTTTCAGTAATTTAGTGTAATTTTTTTTTTTTATTTTTTTATTTTTTATTTTTTTATTTTTTATGTCTTTTGGTATTTCATATTTCATTATCATCTTTAGAATGACTAAAGCAGTCAAAATGACTGCTTTGGTTATTAGCTTTACATTCAAAATGTCACGCCCGGTTTTTTTAGTGTTATATCAACTATAAGTAAATGGAAAATAAATACCATTTAAAGCTTTGTGAAACTAAAATGAGGTTTTTAATCATAATCCGTTATATTTAATTAGAAATATTAAATTTGGAAAATACAGCAATGTTTTTAACAAAAAATATAATTAAAAATAGTGGTTCAGAATTTAAGACAAATTAGTTTCGTTTTGACTAAAACGACACCTACAAACCATCTGGTACTAATCCAACCAATAAATATTGAGAAGAAGAAAATTACCATAATCTAACCAAATTTAATTAATTTCACTTGACACACAAAAAAATTTTACAGTAATACTTGAATGTACCTAAATAATGTTAAAGTATTGGAAAAAAAAAAAAAAAACTCATTAATCCATTCATTTGCGCGAATGAAACTCAAAACGAGAAAGTGAGATAATTTATCAATACAATATTTTAAAATCTCTTCTCTTTAATCAATTTCTTGTGACAATTACTGAAACAATAAGATGGATTCAGTTTCAATAGCATAGATAAATACTCCATTCAACGTTTTAAAAAATGTACTTTTGTCTATGACAGGTGGCTAATTTTCGAGTTATTTGTTCAGTGATAAGAAAAGCTTTTAATTTAACAACCTTTTAGTTTTTTAGTCATTTATAAAAAAAACAACTCTATTTTTTTTAACAGGAATGACGGCTGAAATTACAAAAACTGTTGAAAGGAAATAGATTGGGTTGTGATGAAATTATCTTATTCAAACAGAATGTTCTGTAGAAAAAAAGTAGCAATCAATATATTTAAGAGTCTTAAAAATACATCTTAAAGAAATTAAATTTATTAACTATAATATTTACGTAATCAATTAAAAAATTCATTTATGTTATAGACTATATTAATTTATAACAAAATATGCAAATTTGAAATATTTATGCAAAATGCGATAGAGGTGTTATTGTAATATTTACATATACGAATAAAACTGCACGATATTAGTTTACATTGTTTACCTTTCATTTTTTAGGCCAAATTGAATAAGAAAATTTTCCCATGAATTTTTTTTAAAGATGAAATGAAAAAATGTATACAGCCTGTAAATCAAATTAATGAAAACAGTTTATCTCTACTGCAGTTCAGAGGTTTTTTTTTTTTAAGAAATGGGCATACTTTTTAGAAGAATAACCTTATTTATAGAATCTAAGTCTTTTTAATTAAAAAGGATGGAAATGATGTTAATATTATTATTTCGTTAATTAACTTGAAATGAAATTTTATTTGAAGGAGCAATGTATAGATTTTGCATGCAAGTCTGAATACTTTGAAGTAAGTCATTTTGAAATTTTGAATAATGTATTGACTGAGCCTTAGACTAGGCGAAAACACTTCAAAACAATGTGTTTTAAATATTAAAATTATAATTTTTATATTGACGATGAAATGGACTTATAAAATTCTGAATAAAGGAAAAGTTAAAAAATTGGGGATACAAATACTTCTGTGAAAGTTATTGCATTTTTATTTAAAAAATAATAAGAAGAAGAAATAAATAAATAAGAAATTTCTACAGAAAAAAATACATTTTTTTAATAATGTAGTTTTCTTTCCGTAAAAATATAATCCGTGAAGGAATTACACTAAAAAACAATAAAATATAATAAAGAATATAAAATATGAAGTAGCCAAAAATAACTGAATGAGTTAAATAAATCGAGTACTGAGTTTTAAAATACCATTTAATTTACTAAAACGTAGTTTACGTTTTGGACTAAAAAAGAATAGTCCAATATTTTATCAGTTAAGAAGAGCATTTAGAACAAGAAAGTAGCATGTAGTGAAACAATGTATTAGCGCAATATTATGTGCACTACTTTCAGGAAGTGGACCTATATTTAAATGATGAAGAACCGTACATTTTAGATCTTCATTAGTCAATATATCGTGATAAATACTATTGTTTGGATAATTTTTTTTCAGCATTTAAACTAAATCTTACAAGAAAAAGAAATTGCCCCATAAAAAAGTGTGAACTAATATTGTCATTTTCCTAGATGCACTCTCTACCAATAAGTATTTGGACACTTTCGAATTTAGACGTTTTGTTAAATATCAAGAGCAATTCTTTAGGAATCATCTTGAAACTTTGGGAGTTTAAAGAACATGTTATACTTCATATATTTCAGTAAAAGTTTTGTCCTAAAGAGGACAAGGGGACCAGTAAAAAATCAAAATGTTTTGGATTACCCTGTAGAAAGTAGCGCTTGAATTACATTTTGGCTATAGCATGTGATTAGGAGGATTTTGCTAATTATCTATATAAAAATTTGTATGAGGCTACCACATATATTCATGGAGATATAACGATTGCTTTAAAAAAAATAATTGCTTACTAAATAATTGCTTACGATTGCTTACTAAATAGTTTTTAACTACGCAGGCGCAAGCTTTTAGAAAATTTCATTTGCATAATTTAATAGCCAAAGGTATTTAGCTAATTATATGAAAACCCCAAACAAATATCACGTAAATTAAAAAGAGTTATGAGAGATAGAATGATTATAATTTCAGTTTTCCTCAAAAAAAAAAAAAAAAAAAAAAAAAAGTAAATAAATAAATAAAATAAAATAAGGAAAATGATAGGGGGTTATATCAATCTTTATTTACAATCAGTGGATATTGTATTATCATTGATTAAAACAAAATAAAAATGTGAGTAAAAACTTTTGTAGTTTAGCTTTTACTTTGAGCAAACTGAAGTTCTATTCTTTCTCTCTCTCATAACTTTTTTAATTTACACAATATTATTTTGAGTTTTCATGTTAGTATCTCATTACATTTGGCTATTAAATTACGAAAATGTTATTTTTTAAAAACTAGCGCATGCGTAGCTAAAAATTATTTAGTAAAAGTGTTTATATTTCGTAAGATATTTAAAATTTTTGCATTCTGACTGCAGTATGCTGTGTATAATGTATTATGCCAAGTTTTCTCAAAATGGCTCTAATACCCTACGTCTTATAATTGAAAAGGTGTATTTTTTTTCTTTTTTGCAATATTTAAAAGAAACAGTTATACCTCCATGAATGTATGTGGTAGCCCCAAAAAAGTTCATACAGATGATTAGAAGAAGCATCATAATCACATGCCACAGCCAAAACGCATTTCAAGTACTACTTTCGACAGGGTGATCCAAAACAGTTTGATTTTTGTCTAAATTTTATTGGTCACCTTTCCCTCTTTAGGACAAAACGTTTGCTGAAATATATGAGGTATAACATGTTCTTTGACTTCTAAAGTTTCAAAATGATTCATAAAGAATTTTCGTACATATTTGACAAAGCGTCTAAATTTGATAGTGTCTAAATACTTATTAGTAGAAACAGTAGCAAAATTATTGAAGCACAGATCCACACTTTTCACATACATTTTTTTTTTTTTTTTTTTTTTTTTTTTTAGTTTGATCGCTAATTTTTATCATCAACTTACTTTTTTATAAACAATATAAGGCTAAGATCATGACTCGACAAATATTTGCTTAACAAAACAGTATAAGGTAGCCATCTTTTAAGTAGGAATTATTGCTAGTGCTTCAATAATTTTGCTGCCGACTGTAGTGTATGTTTATATATTACATTTAGCAACTGTAAGCTTTTAATTAACTTCCTATTTTATTCAAATTTCACTGATATCCGAAATTAAAGTCACGACTTGTTGTCTCATTTTTCTTTGTTTTGCAAATATTTTTTACAAAATTGAACATCTGAACCTAAATTTTGGTTAGAATGTTCGTTATCAAATAATTAATCGGATTCTATAAAAAGTTATCATAAGAAATATATTTTAAACTGATATTATTTCAAAATTTCTCAAAAGTAAACTTTGGAAGAAATGAAAAATTAGGAAGTTTTAGAAAAGAGAACTAAATGCGAAACGTTGTTAAGGATGCTTTACAGATAGGTGCAGATATACATGTTTTCATATGTTAAATTAAAATTTCATTTTGTATTCACTCTTCCTTTTCTTCCATAACAGACTTTTTGAAAAATTATAATTATTAATTTAAGATCTATGAACGTCGCCAGAATAATAAAAATGTCAATAAATAATTTTACAAAGAATATCTCATCCAATTTTCATGTTCGTTTGTATATTTTAAAAAAATTCTTCGCAAAAGAAGAAGGAAAAAGAAAAGTGAATACAGGAAGAGAAACCGGGTTTATATTTAACACTTGGAAACCTTTGCATTTTTACCAATCTGTCATGCATCTTTAACACCACTTACCAAATTATTTTCTTTTTTCAATTGCTTAAATTTTTCACTTTATTCGAAAGCTTAGAAAAAAGAACGAGAAAACAGGTTGTTACGTTAATTTCGAACAACACTTTAGATATCATACCTATATAGGTCATAAAGTGAAACAATATTTTATTTATATATTAGAAATATCTTTAAATTTCTATTAAGAGAAAAGTTCCATACAGTGGATTTCAATTAGTTGGAATCGCTTTACCTTTCACTAATTGTGTTAGGAAAAATCGTAGAATTCTATATATGTGTGGTTCAAAATATGTTTTAAAATTAATTAAAGGCTAATTAGCAATAAATAATGTGTAGATATATAAAAATCTTAAGAGAAATTGAAAATGCGTATATTTAAAATTTAAAAATCAAAATTAACTATAAAGATGCATAATTTTTTTTTCTGATTTTTATAAAATACAAAAATAAATAAACAGCTTAATTTAAAATAAAGTGTACAATTTAATTTCAGAGTAGGGGAGACCGAGGCTAGTTAGCATAAATTTTTCTTTTTTCTTTTTGATTTTTCAATTTTCATTTTTTTTTTTTTTTTTTTTTGTGCGATAGTTGGAGAAATTATGGTGAATGCATCGGAAATCTTAACTTTTTAATAAAATAATATAGGACGCATGAATTAAATTATTGGTTAGGTAATCATCTCAAAACACTTTTCGTAAAAGCTTGAAATTATGCTAACTAATCCTGGTTGCTTAGTTAGTCAGCATACGCAATGTAGTGTGTTGGCATAACCTGATATTGAAAGGATATTTAAGTAGAGCGTTAATTTTTCAGGGAAAATTTTTATTTTATTAGAACATACCTTCAAAAGATTCTGATTAAATGCATAAACAAATAGTGAATTCTTAAAAAAAAAAAAAAAAAAAAAAAAAAAAAGTGCTTAATATTTTAGTTGTTTACAGTCATTTCATAAAAATTTGCGCAATTTTAAAAATGAACGATGTAACTGGGAGTTGCGTGATCATTTATTTGATCAGATGTATTCAATTTTTAGGTAGATTCCTTATAGGAGATCTACCTATTGCAATGGTTCTCATGACACGACTTCTGGAAAATTTCTTCATATCTTCACCGATCATGACCCCTAGAACCCAAAACCACCCTCCGTTCGAAAGTTTATATATATATATATATATATATATATATATAGGTATATATATATATGTATAACGCTTTTTCCCATGTTAAGTTGTGAACACGATAACTGGAGTAATTTTTATTTAAATTTAACCAACTCAGGATATGTTGTCAGGACAGTAAAAATTTCGGTCGAGTTCGTAGATGGGGTATCCAGCTCAAAGGGGGTGGAAATGATTGGGGGTGGAAATTTTCATTTGCCCATAATTTCTTTAATATTGAAAATAGGGAAAATTTTCAAATCAGGCAAATTACCGCCTTACCCTAAAGAACAATTTTTGTATTTAAACTTTTTCGATAGCTTCAATTGCTTAGAAGTTACAAGCTAAAAAGTGATTTTTCGTCAATTGTTCTATATAGCCGACATTTTCTATATAGCTTTCATTGCAAAAATTTATAATCTGATGCATATGTCACGTGCAAACGATAATAAAAAAGATAACTGAAAATATAATAAAATTTTAATCATGTTTTTAAACAATATAATAACCTAATTAAAAAAAAAAAAATGTTAAATTTAACAGAAAAGATGACGTCACAGTTAGAACAATGTATTGAACTACTGAGAAAAATGAAATAAAATTTTATCCGTGATTTTAAACAAATAAAATAAAAGTTAATAAATAAATAAATAAATATGTAAATAAAATCAACATATCTTAGGGCTAAGCAGATTTAGACTTAGATTTTTTATGACATAGATGCTATAATGTAAAAGATAAATGTCATCGTAAAAAAAAAAAAAAAAAGAAAAAAAAATCGTGTAAATCGATGCTAAACGAATTAAACTGGCATGATAGAAAAAGTAATAAATTTGGGGACATTTAGGTATTATCCCTTTGACAAATAAACTGGGAACGATTTTAATGAATTTTCCGTTAAAGTTTACTTTCATAAAAACTTAAATTTAAACTAAAGTATTTCATTACTCGAATTCCCTTATTTTGATAAATAAAATTGTACCATTTTTTTTAAAATAAAGAACACTCTTTTATTGAAAAGTGAACTAATAAAGACTTTAGAAAACTATTACATACTTTTAAATCTCTATTAAAAAAAATTAATTGTTGCCACTCTACATTATATAAATACGTCCAAATCCTGTGTCACATACGATAGTTTTGTATAAGTATAGATTTTTTGTTTGCCCCTGGAACCTGCCCCTGATGAGAAAAGTGCCTGGAAATACTTGTATCTAGTACTGTCATTGATTATGAAGTCGTGTGCAAAATTTCAAGTTCTTCGGACGACAAGAAGTTACCGAAAATTGAATTGCAAAATTCCGTTACATGCATTAATAGCTGCATCAAATCAAGTTAATAAAAGTGTATTAATTAAAAACCATGTTAAACGCTTTAATTAATCATTTAAAAATATAAAATTAAAATAATACGTCAATCTTAATACAAATATCGTTTGTGGTGAATAGTTTAGAATGTCGGTTTAGGCAAGAATTTAAAACTTACGATTGAGAGTAATACGTTACAGCTTCCTTTAACTTTTTATCTCGTCGAAACAAGATATTGGTCTGTGAAGAGATATGAGGTTTTCGCGTGGAAAGAAAATATAATGACGCTAAAGAAGCCTTTCTCCATCGCCAAGCTCGCCAAATTTTGTCGTCTGACAACGAATTTTGCCGCCAATTCAAAAATTTGGTCGTAACTATCAAATTTTGTCGCCAAATCACAAATTTCATTGATTATTCGCAAGTTTTGCCACCAAAATTTCGCCAAATCATACAATTTACTAAATTCATAACAATTAACATTGAAATTCAGCGATGCCAAATGGTACAATGTTAACTAATGTTAATGTTCCAGCTTATGTGAACCAAAACAGTTTCACTTTACAATTTTTACTCATCTGACAATAAGGATCATAAAAACACAATACAAAACTTTCAATAATTCATTAAAAATTACAATGAAATAACTATCTAAAAACCGCTACCACTTAACTGTATTTGACTTGACCATAGTAACGCCAGGCTTACCAGTGCTTGACCATAGTAAGGTCACAAGTGCATTTTCACGTTTCTATTATTTTTTCTTTAAAAGAAAGATATTGAACTTCAGTTATATGGAATTTATATAAAAATTATAATTTTGATTAAGCTTGGGTGGGGAGGAGGTGTAGCCCAATAGCCCCCTCCGGGATTCACCATTGCTGGCATTGTATATCTTTAAGACTTCTATTTGTTGAATGATTATGAGCTTGAATTAAAAAAAAAAAAAAAAAAAAAAAAAAAAAAAAAAAATGAAGCATTTACAGACCAATAAATCTAAAATTTTAATCCTTAAAATTTTAATCCTAAAATTTTAAGTAGATTGAATAAAATCCTTTTTTAGCTGAAAATTAAATTTCTTGAAAACAGAATAGCGACGTAAATAATGCAACGTGTGGGAACAAAGCCATTGGCTAAGTATTAATGCATATGTAAAATTTCTTTACATTTGTAACATTAACGTAAAGGAATCTATCTACCTTTGCCTTTAAGCTTGCCGAAAAGGGATTTTTACTTTATTCTGCTTTGGTTGTACAAAATGTAGCCATCCTCGTCAAGTCATCTTAGTTTTACCCTGTTTTGACCATGGTAGACACACGAAACTCACTGACATCTGTGACATCTGTGACTCACTGACATCTGTGACTAAATAAATTAAACAGTGTGTCGACCAGGCAGACATTCTCTACCAGAAAAGAACATGCCAAAATATAAAGTAATAAAAAAAATTGGATGGCTGCCTCAATATGAAAATAAGTTGCCTCCCATCTCCCTTTCCCCAATCGAATATTCTTACAAACACTAATCTAGCACATCAGAAAACTCAGTTTTATTCTTAAATAATACTTTTGAGTTTTGATGTTGTTAGAATCATGGTTTCAAATTACTAACGTTATTAAATTTCCTTAACTATTAATATTCTTGTTAATAGGCTTTATGGTTTTCTCGTTATTAGACTTTGAGGTCAAATGTTTATGTTTCAATCTTTTTCCTTACCATACCTCAAACCTCATTTATATTTTTCTGCCTTACACGCATATTTCGAGTGTTTTATGTCTTACTATACTATATTATCTATCAATCAATCTATCTATCTATCTATCTATTTATCTTATTCTTGCATTCCATATCCTATCTCATTAATTCAAAGTTTTATCGGTGATACTGATTTAGAAACAATGTTTATTATTTGAAACATTTTTGGTCCAAAAAAGAAAAAATAAATGGCGTTATTAATCTGTTGAAATTTTTGGTTCGAGTGTAAACAATTTTTCTCTCATTCATCTTATTTTTTTTTTTTTTTTCATGTAATTTTTCAACTAGAAGTAAAACCAGAAATGAAGCATTAATAGACGGGATATATGTCTTTATCTTCATTTCTATGATTTAAAAAATGCTTCCTAACAAAAATAAAATTTTGAATTTCTGGGATAGTCTGCATTTGAAAATAAATAATTTTGTTTGGCACATATATATATATATTTTTTAATTAATGCAATTGGAAACCAGACGAAAATTATATAAAAAGCTTTGTTTTAATTGTAGTATATCTCCAAATCTGTTTCTCGCAGACCGTCTATTCATTTTGTAAAATTATGCCAAGTCTGATTCTTCAATATATGTGTATTTAAAAGATTAAAATAGATATAACTTTTTTAAACATTTACAGAATAAAGAATTAAATGTCTGATCTCTTATTGATGTAATATACTACCACACACTTCAGGAGTATTTGCCTTTCGAATTTTTTAAACCACAATTTTTCAACAATAATATATTATAGATTTCTAGTAGCTTTTAGAAATTAAAGCAATTAACCCTAATTCCAATTGCATTTCCTAATTACTGGTTGGAAATATTCCTAACACAGACGCATCTGCATAGTTTTCTCTAAAGTATCCCGAGGAGAGGGCATCTAACAACAGTAACAATAATAGAAAAATTATTCTTAACAATATCCAATTATGAAGTAAATTCCCTTTTCATCAATATGGAATTTCAAAACATGATTGCACTTTACTATCTAAAATTTTCCATTTTAAACAATAATGTTTATGAAAATAAACATGGTTTCAAAATTTTCTTGCCCTAAAAACACAGAGAAAAAAAATATACCGATTTTATCTAGAAAGAATAAATGGCCAGTTTCTAAATCCCTAAAGTAGAAATATAGATTTCCGAGCTATGCGTATAAGGCACACCAATAAGCTGAGTAGACGAAATGATCAAGAATTTCTAATCTATACATTTCTAGATGGTGAGACAACATTCTGAATATTCTGAATTCTTTGTATCGCGAGAAATTCTCACTTGATTTCTAGAATTGGGTCATAAATGATGATTACAGTTGCTAAAACCCGCCTCTTGTATTTACACATATTTGCAGAGATTTTAAAATAGGTTTGACATCGATAATATAGGCAAATGCTCTAGAATTCTAATAAGGGTTTCTAGAACTCGCTTTCAAAAGGGACTAGAATTTTTAAGGATGACATGGAACTATTTTTCCTACAGCCACAATCTAGATTCTAAATGTCAGTTACAGAATTTTTTCTCAGTGTAATGAGTTTTTTTTTTTTTTTTTTTTTAAGCATTTTTTTACTATATTAAAAAAAAATGCTTGCGTAAAATATTAATCTATATTCATATTTTTTAAATAATAATAAATATATACATAAATAAATAAAAGATACTAATACACTTTTTTTGAAAAAGTATAATGATAGAGAAAACGAAATTTTAAATATTGTGTAAGAAAATGTTTAATTATACATTTCTGCATATAGATTAGATGAAAATTTCATGATTGTTTGTGGAAAACCAACTACGCAGAAGATCTTCAAAAACCGGAATATAGCCATAATTCAAACATCACTTAAAAATAGTTTTTGTTGTCGAATTTCAATAAAAAGTTCAAAGAAAATAGCGCTGCATTTTTTTTTATGCGTTGTTGTTAAAATAAAAGTATTAATGAAAATAGTTAACTGCAATATTTGATGTTACCATTGGTACTGTCCTAGAGGCCGATTCTCAATTTAAAAAAATAATTATATAAGTGTAACTCTCGTTTTAGAAGGTCTATGAAATTATTAAGTTGAAAGAACTTATTAACAAATTGCGAATATATATATGTATATATATATTAGAATAAAATTTTTAATTCTGCATAAAAAAAAAAAAAAAAAAAAAAAAAGAGGGGGGAGGGGTAGAGAAAATTTGAATATCGTTTAAATGAAAATTGCTTCTCACTTAAATTGGTGGTAACTAGTGTTAATTATTAATCTACTTAAAATTTAGCTCTGACGTAAATATCAGCACTTTAATGCCATTCAATTCCTTTTAAATAAAGTTGAATCATTGTGAATACTTTCTTTTCTTAAACATTAATTTCAACGGAAATTAATAAAATTGTTTTTTTTTTTTTTTTTTTTTTTTTTTTTTTTTGTGTGTGTGTGTGTGTGTGTGAGTGTGTGTGACGAACTTTATTTTTTACCTAAATTTATTTTAATAAATCTTCATTAAAATAAATTGTTCATAGAAATTAGAATACAATGGTTATAAATTTGCTTTGTAAAAATGGTGTTCGAGTTATCAGTGCTTAGCGAGAAACCCAAACATGTTTTTTCTGTGTTCTGTGTACATAGAAGGTGAAACCAGTTTTACAGTTAAACTAGATGATATAATTTCCAACTTATACGGCAATGATTTAAATACTTTTAATTAATAAATAAATTGTGGTAGGTTTTAGTAATGTGTAGTTAAAACTAGGTAAATAAGTAAGTGTGTAAATAAATTGTAACTAGGTTTTAGTAATGTGTAACTACTAGTATCTGTTGTAATAATTAAGAAATTAATTTAATTATCAAAGAAATATCTAGATATTTGGCATACTCACAAGTATGCAAATCAAAATGTATACTTTGAGCACATCACAAATGTTATTGCTCAATGCTTTTTTTTTACATTAAGTTTTCATTTAATTAAATACTATATATATATATATATATATATATATATATATTAAGGAAAATAGACATCATTTCTAACTTTTTTAAAGCGAAATATTTTTTACGTCAGATTTTCAGTATCAAGTGTTGTGCTACAATACAATATCTTGCAAGAAAACTGCATTATATAAAAGCAAATTAATTAGAATTAAACAAAAACCATTTTTAAAAATCTCCCCAGACTGGGCTCGAACGCTAGACCTTTAGGTTCGTAGCGCGGATCTTTACCTCACAGCCATGGCGTTCACGTAGGGAAAGTCTTTTTTTTAAACAGGAATAAACTACTACGTCAGAAACGCCAAAGAAAAATTATTGAGGTGCATACAGCTGTTTCGGTAGCCTAAAGCGTACCGTCTTCAGTGCAAAAAGAATTCTGAATCTGGAGAAGTGCTCTTATATATAGGAGAGGGACCGGATTTAGTTCAACCAATAGGATTACGGAAGAGGTGGGGAGTGTGGCCAATAGGAATTAAGGAATGTGTAGCTGTGTAAACAGTAGAAAAATTAAGGAAATGTGGACTGAATGTAAAATTTCCAACAATCAGACAAATAGGGAACAGCGAAATCACAATTTACAAGGTTTTTAAAATTTTTATAAATATGAAAAGCTTCAAAGAAATCGAGTTCATGAATGGATTTAGGTCTGCAAATTATTTTAGCTGAATTAAATTTAAAATTATGATTTTCCTCCCAGCAATGTTTAGAAATAGCCGATTTATTGGTTTCTTGTTTGCGGACATAATTCATATGTTCTTTTAGACGAAATTTAAGACTGCGTTTAGTTTGGCCAATATATGATAAACCACACTGACAGGAAATACTATAAATGCCCCAAGAATTATGCATATCAATAGGATCTTTTAACTGAGAAAAGGTGAGTTTATTGGAAGGCGAAAATATTATTTTAAAATCATATTGTTTGAGAATTTTAGCTATGGTTTGACTGGTTTTAGAAAAATAGGGTAAAACAATACTGATATTAGATGTGACTGATTTAGTAGACGAAATACGATACCCTTCCATTATAGACAAAGCTATCCAAAAATTACAACTCCCTCGTATTTCGTCTACTAAATCAGTCACATCTAATATCAGTATCGTTTTACCCTATTTTTCTAAAACCAGTCAAACCATAGCTAAAATCCTCAAACAATATGATTTTAAAATAATATTTTCGCCTTCCAATAAACTCACCTTTTCTCAGTTAAAAGATCCTATTGATATGCATAATTCTTGGGGCATTTATAGTATTTCCTGTCAGTGTGGTTTATCATATATTGGCCAAACTAAACGCAGTCTTAAATTTCGTCTAAAAGAACATATGAATTATGTCCGCAAACAAGAAACCAATAAATCGGCTATTTCTAAACATTGCTGGGAGGAAAATCATAATTTTAAATTTAATTCAGCTAAAATAATTTGCAGACCTAAATCCATTCATGAACTCGATTTCTTTGAAGCTTTTCATATTTATAAAAATTTTAAAAACCTTGTAAATTGTGATTTCGCTGTTCCCTATTTGTCTGATTGTTGGAAATTTTACATTCAGTCCACATTTCCTTAATTTTTCTACTGTTTACACAGCTACACATTCCTTAATTCCTATTGGCCACACTCCCCACCTCTTCCGTAATCCTATTGGTTGAACTAAATCCAGTCCCTCTCCTATATATAAGAGCACTTCTCCAGATTCAGAATTCTTTTTGCACTGAAGACGGTACGATTTAGGCTACCGAAACAGCTGTATGCACCTCAATAATTTTTCTTTGGCGTTTCTGACGTAGTAGTTTATTCCTGTTTTAATATTCCAACGCCAAGTCTCCTGCTATTAAAGTCTTTTTTTACAATATAGATTTTTTGTTTGCTCCCAGAGCGGTTACAAACATACATACATACAAACATACATACAGGTGAAACTAATAAAAGCGTGTTAAAAAGAAAAAAAATACGATTTAATTTATATGTTATGCCTATAGAATATCGATACTATTTCGAGAATGAATTTGGCAGACTTAAACTTCTTTTTGCGAGGTGATAATTTTATTAAGCTCTTGAAAAATATTTAATTTAAATCTCAGAATTCGTTATATTATGAATAAATAAATGACTCTTTACTAAAGCTTAAAGTAACATTGCTTGTAGACACTTTAATTTTGAAACTTAAAAAATAATTAAATTATTATAAGCCCCATTAAAAGAAATTTTGCTAGTGGAAGATCTACAATTACCTTTTTTTTTGTAACGATTAATTATACTTTTGAAAAATATATTGATTATCGATATTATATTGAAAAATATATTGATTATCGATATTATATTGAAAAATATATTGATTATCGATATATTATATTGATGAAAAACATATTGATTGATTGGCTAAATATTTTTTTTTAATCTCTTATAAAATAACATTTTTTTTTTTTTTTCGTTTTATTATTTATTTATCAATTTTTGTCCCTTATACAGCGTGCAGAAAACTGTTATACGATAGTTTATTATTATTATATATTCCATAAATTATAATGAATAAACCAATAAAAAATTATTTTAGACTTCACAAATATCTATCTATCTATATATACACATATATATATATTAGATGAAAATTCATTTGAATTAATATATTGAAGCTTTAACAAGCGCGAAAATATATGTTATACATACAGGCAGAAGTTTAAAATGTCGATTCAGGATGAAATACTTTAGAATTTTCGTTCGAAATTGTATTAAATAAATAATATGTTATTTTAGTCTCCTAAAATTTTGCAACTGTAAATATGATTTATCATACTTGGAAATAATTTATCACTTAATGTACTTATTTGTCTTTTTAAATTTAGAAAAAATTAATGTTAAGATTATTTTATATTCTTAATAATTATGCATATTTTAATTTTACAAAAAAGAACGGAAGATAAATAAATAAATAAACCAGGATAAAAAATATGCCAATACGCTATATTTTTTTCTTTATGTCTTTCTTTATATTTTTATATTTTATTTTATTTTATTTTTTAAATCTATTGACCTTTTATTCATGAATGAAAATATCTTGAATGTTATATGGATATTTTTTTTTTTTTTTTTTTTTTTTTAAATATTTCTGAAAAAGAAAAAACTAAATTTAGACTATTTTTAGATATAAAATAAAAAAATCTAATATAAACCTTGCGTTTTTTTTTTTTTTTTTTTTTTTTTTTTTTAATGCACGGCTTATATTATCGAACCTCATGACGTAAATCTTATTAATATTAGCTGCGTTCCTTACTGAACTCACTTTGTATGTTTATCATTTTGAATATTACTGAAATTAATGCAAAAAACAATACCATATTTCACTAATCGTAGGAGTTATGAGTTATTTTATTTATTTATTTATTTAATAGTTAATTAATTAACTAAAATTTGCTTTTTTTGATGTTTTGAACCACCTTTTTGTAGAATTAGTTTAATATTCATCAGTAAAAGTTAAGAATTTCTGATATATATATATATATATATACATATCTATCTATATATATATATACATATATATATATATATATATATATATATATATATATATATAGATATAGATATATATATATATATATATATAAGTAATAAACAATTCAGTAAAATTTAGTTTAATTCCTTTTATATAAAACTTAAACAAATATATTTTTATCACCAAATTTTGAATGTTTTGTTAGGCATAAAAATAAAGATTTGCATTTTTATTTAATAACTACTCAAAGGCTTAAGAAAAAAATACATATTTGTTCTTTAATTATCGACATAGTAAAACAAAAGTAGGAAGGCATGTATAATTTGATTTTCTGATTTTTATTAATTTTTTTTCTTCTTTTAATTAGCTTTCCAACGTTTTTATACACATACACACACATATATATCTATATATATATTTTTTTTTCAAAGTGTTTTGATTATATATATATATATATATATATATATATATATATATATATATATATATATATATATGAAGCTATACTATTTTTTTTTAATTAATTTTTAAAGAAATTTTATTAAACAAATCATATAGAATAACTTTAAATAATCAATAAAATTCAGTTGTATTCCATCAGCTAAAAAAAGAAAAAAAAATTTACTTAAGTAAAGCATTTCTTGCTTGTATAAAAATTAAAATCATCAACGGTAACTTATTTCTTTTAAAACGATTAGTTGAATATTTGTTAAATATTTAATTGTAAACTGTAACGGCTTCACGCATTTTCTAGCTATTGAAGTATTGCATAAATTAATGCATAATAATAAATATTGATATTTGGATTTAATAAACAACAATATTAACAAAAGTAAGAGATGATAATAATTTAAATTGTATGATGACGATTCAGGCTGATGACATCCCGACTAATTTAAGTTTTATTAAGAATTATTCAAATAACACTGTTATTCTACAATTAACAGAAATCCCGTTACGAAGCTAAGTGTCAATTACCCTTGCCTAAAAACTATTTGAATTGTTAAAAAGTAAGCGGTATTCAAAATGCTCTTCCGCGCATGTCCGTAAAATTTTGTTTAAATTGATATAAGTTTATATTATCTAGTATTTAATATAATTTATTCTGAGGTTTTAGCAATAAATATAACCTCATTTTTTCGTAGCATTTTAAAAAGTTTTATCAGTTACAGAAAATTTCATGTCTAAAATTACTATACTTCTTTATCAATAATTTTTTTTCTCACTTCTTTTATTTCGTAAAATAAATCAAAATTGCCTTTGATGTTACGTTTCATGAAGAAAAAAAAGAAAAAGAAAAATATCAAAGAATGCAGTAAATGCAATTGAAAATTTTATTAATGCAAAGGAAAATGTAAAAGGAAATTAAAAATATAAAAAGCCTTACCTTTTATTTAAACCAGCTTTCTAACTCTTCAATATGTTATTTGTGGTAAGTCCCTTTAAGTCGGCGTTGTTTGTCAGCTCCTTGGCGTGTAGGGGGGGATGCAGTTGCTAAGCAACGGTTTTTGAATCAATCTCCATCCTCCCAGCGCCATTTACTGCTTCCTGGCCTCACAAGAAAATGAGAACGCTGATTGACAGGTGGGAGGAGTCAGTGTCGCCATCCCATTGACCACACCTGATCCACAGACCATAGGTAAGCTGCCACTTTTATGGTATTATTAGTAGTTTGAATGCATGTACTTTCTGGGACTCTCTTGTTTGGGTTGCCGTGAACTGAATTGTTTAATTTGGTGGGTTTCTGAAAAAAAAAATTATGAACTAAGTTGGGGTTTCGATCAACTTTTTGATTCAAGTTGAATTGCACATATATATATATATATATGCAAAACTTTTTAAACACATTATTCGTAACAAAAATATTATGTTTAAAAATTTTACGGAAAAAAATATAATAAAAAAAATAAAAAGTAGTATGTATAACGAAAATAACTTCAATAAAACATGTAATAATAATAATAATTACTTTAAGCTGAATTTCATCGAATTTGTAAAATAAGCAGAATTACCACAGAAATAAACTATTCTGAATCTAAATAAAAAATACCACAAAATAATAATAATGATAGCAGATTAAACGAGGAAATATTTGAAACATTAAACCAAAACAGTTTGAAAATTATGATACTAAATAGTAAATAAATAAATAAAATAAAATAGAACCTTTTTCTAAATCAATTGCATTCAATTGGACAATATTTTTTTTCACATAGCTACGTGAACCATAAAAAGCGACATTAAAAAAAAAAAAAAAAAAAAAGTGTATACGATGAAACTTTAACAAAGCAACCGTGCATAGAAGAAAGTTTTCGATTCATCTGTTTCTTATCCCGTGTTTATATGTATATGTAAATAAATAAATATTTATATCTTTTTTGTTTACTTTTTCATATGTTACATATATATTCTTCAACGACGCAATGATACAACAGAAATTTTGTAGCGATCATGAACTATGATTCATTGAAGTTATTGGGCATTCTTTTTCATTTGGAGAATTTTACAATCTTTAAACTATTAATAACATTTTATTAAAATGCATTATAATTTATTTACATTCAATATTTTACATTGTAGCATATTTATATGGAAAATAAATAATTTAGAGAAACAATTAAATATATATATATATATATATATATATATATATATATTTAGCTAGTTTCAAAATATTATATTGCACATTTTCTTCTATTGTCGTTAAGTGCACACTTGCCAACATCCTAATTATTATTCCTTAGTGTTGTTAGTCCCGCCCTTTTTTCCACACCAGTAAATTTTTAGAGTAATATTCTGCAAATGCAATCACGATTAAATAAGAAGAAAAGTACTTAAAAAATAAATAAATAAATAAATAAAAATGGTGCGAAAAAGAAGGCGAGGCTAACAATACCACGGAATATTAATTAGTATGTTGGCAAGTAAGTAAGTGTGAACATGAAATAGTTTTAAATTCTAAATTTTTTTATTTATTCGTTTTTAGTCTTTAGTTTTTAGTTTATTTATTTATTTATTTATTTTTTTATGTAAAATTTATAAAACGAATCGTATATTAAAATTCCAATCTGAATTTTAATACAAAACTTTAATAAGTTTAAAAATTAGTAAAGGAAGTTATAGGCATTTACTATTTATCATTCTTCTTCTTCTTATTATTATTATTATTATTAAAACTTAACATCTTTAAACTGCCTCAAAAATAACGTTTTCCATGTAACTCTTTAAATAGATATACACAAAATTAGAATTACAGGTTTCTAAATATAGAAAAAATTATATTTTAAATGTAGTTTGATATTCTTTTTCCTTTATACATTTTGAGTAAATTGCCGTCCGAATGGTGTGGTAGTTAACGTCCCCGACTCCCACATTGTAAGTCGTGGGTTCGATTCCTGGTAGAGTCCTTCATCGGGTCGGTTACCCGCTTTGCGGGTCGATCGGGTCGAGTTAGCGTCAATTTTTGATCCGCGGGTCTACCCGCAAAATATTTTTCTTCGTAGAATTTTTATGCCGTTTTTTATGAATGTAATATTTAGAATACAGAGATCGGATGACATTTTCTTCCTTGAGAGCAGATTAAAGCAACAGGACACGTGTGATTTTGATTCATGAAGAAGAAATGCATAAATGTTATTACTTGATGTTCGAAACGTTATATGATAAATTATTTGCCTTTCAATATATATATGCTTCGTTATTTTACTTTTTTTTTTATGTATTGTGAATGTTTAAAACAGTGAATAAAGTAAGTGTAATACACAAGAAATTTTGTTATATTATATATTGAAGTTTTATTTCTAATTATAGAAGTTATTTTTAATATAATTTTAATTATACACTAGTCTCATGCAATAATTAATTTTTTTAAATACACGTTCAATAATATAAATGTATTTCACGCAATAGAATTTTAATTCAGTTTCGTATATAATGTAAATTGAATAACGCTTTTTTGCGAGTTGCGGGTCTGAAGCTGCGGGTTCGGGTCGGGTGGCGGGTCGAGTGCAGGTCAAGTTTACTCGACCCGTGCAGGACTCTAAATCTGGGCAAGGCATGGATGTGTTGTCCTTGTTAAGGCTAGCGATGACCGCCCATTGGGTGCCCCTTTATAAGTAGTCATCATTTCGGCAACCATCCGGCTAGAATCTTGACGAAATGTCGCGTCAAAAAAGAAAAAAAAAATCGTAAACTATTGTTTTTGAACATTAAATAGAATAATCTACGTTTTTCGATTTATTCATTTCATTACAGTCATTTGCAAAGGTTTAAGACCAGTAGCCGATTTTCAGTATTTTAACAAATTGCATCATTTGCGCAGATTATTGCGTCATCTCATGGACTGATTGAATCAGACGCATTCTACTGCTATAAATAATGGTTCCCGGCACGTTTAACGCCAACTGTTTAATGGATTTTGACGTAGATAGTGCTATTGTGTAATTATTGTAATGGATAAAAAACCTTCACTTTCACTTACTGTTACAAAAAGGTCAGAAAACCCTGCATAAAATTGGATTTTCTGAATATCAAATAAGTTCGAGGGTAAATGTGAGCAAGACAGCTGTGCATCAAGCTATTAGTAAATTTAAATTTTCGGAAAATTTTATGGATCTTAAGAGTCGTTTCTTTGTCATACTTCCAGTAAGTCGTGGTTTCCTTGCAGTTTTATGGGATGATAAACCAAATCTTTGGCGAAACGTCTTGAAATAGTACTCAAACTGACGTTGGTGCCTTTTGCAGCCAGAGAATGTCTAATCGTACTGCAGGTTCATGGATATCGTACGACCATCCTTATCACATGATCATCACGTGCACTCGTTTTTCTAGTGCGGCCGCTTCTCTTAAGGCCCACAAATTGTCCCGAAATTTTAAATTTACTAATAGCTTCAAGCACAGCTGTCTTGCTCACATTTACCCTCGAACTTATTTGACCTTCACAAAATACAATTTTATGCAGGGTCAATATTTCTGACGAGAAGATTTTTTACCCATTACAATAAGTACACAACAGCAGTGTCTACGACAAAATCCAATAAATAACTGACGATAAACGTGCCGGGCACCTTTATTTATAGCAGTAGAATGCGTCTGATGCAATAAGCCCATGAGATGACGCAATAATCTGAGCAAATGGCGCAATGTGCTAAAAAAATCCGCTACTGGTCTTAAACTTTTGCAAATGTCTGTAAACAAATTTTAATAATTCGCTCAAATCTCTATTCGAAATTCTAATTTTGAATATTTAAATTAATTTTATCCTAACTGTTAAAGATTAAGAATTAGTTTTTAAAAAGGAGCTTTTCAAAATTTTATTTCTATATCATACTTATCATTTTTTTTTCCTCTCAAAAAATTGTGGTTAACATAAAAATTTTAATAATAATTACACAGGCCGACGACGAAATTTTTTTTCTTCAAAATGATATGTTTTTCTGATGTGTTTTTGGATGGTAATTAAGGAAAAACTATCCAAAAATGTCCTTCACGTACAGTTTTGACAAATAATGGGATTGTATGAGCCTAAAGCTCCACTTTTACAACTCCCATCTAAGTTATTTCCCAGAAAATTTGGATGATGTGTGTGAAGAACAACGAGAATTATTTCATGAAGACACCAAACAAGTGTAGAGAAGGTATCAGGGATGATGGGGTGTTAACATGTTAGCAGATTATTGTTGGATGCTACATAGAACCCCCCCCCCCCACACACACACACACAAAGGCCTTCAAGGTGAGTGCAAGTTAAAATGTTCTAAAAGGAGCTTCGATATAAAGAAACACATTTAAAAGATAATGTGTAAATAATAGCCGATTTTAATGTAATTTATACAGAAATTGGTTCGAATTTGTTATAGTCTCTAGGTGAACTCTTCCGATGTTCATCCTTACTTTGTGAAAATTCCTTACATGATAGGAAAAAAAAGACAATCATTTCTGAATTAAGGGCATAAAAACACATTAGAAACACCCAACTCAGTGAAAAAATAAATAAATAAATAAAAAGTACGATTTCGCAAGCCTGTGTTATTTTTAGTGTCAAAAATTTTAATAAAATTAAAAAGTTGAATGAAGTTGAGTTTGTAAGGATTCCCTTTTTAAAAAATCCATTTCTCAAGAAATTCTATTACTATAACATTAACATATTCAAAATGAAAATTCATATTCGTTTGAAAAATTATTTAATAAGCTTGGAATATATAAAGGTACTTAAAATAATATATTTTATCGAAGTATATATATTTTTAACTGAGATAAGAAAGAAAGAATTGCAATGTACTGACAAAACTGTGGTTTTACTGATACGTTTTAACGCTTAGGGTAAACACTTTTTTTTTTTTTTTTTTGAACATGTTTTTTACCTATTACTGAGTAAACTTAATTTTTAAACGACACAGATTTTATACGTTTTCACAATTGACAATTCTTATTGAAATTGTTTCGATATTTTATAATTTTCAGATGCTTTTATCGTAAAATTAATGACATATCGCCACTAATGCACGATAAAATAATAGTAGATAGTTTGACGTTAGTAACAAAAAAAATAAAAATAAAAAAAAAAATAAAGAAAAAAAGAAAAAATATTTGTTGTAACTCACAACGCTTTTGTATTCGAAAATCGGTTTATCATCAAAATAACATATGATTCTTTCTTTTTTCTCCGCGTTTTTTAATATCGAAAAGCTCTCTTGAAAGCAATAAAAGAAATATTATGTAATACAAGTACGAAATAAAGTAAAAAAGGAAATGAAAGAGACCTAGATTTGAATTTTAACTATAATAGAGTAACAAAGGCGACATGATTTTAAAAAGAGGGTTTTTTATTGTTGTTGTTGTTTAATTATAATAATTTATAATTATCTTTCAAAAAAAGTGGTAATGATCAAATTCCTTGGCCTTAAATTATTGTTAGTAACTATATGCAATCTAAAACTTTTTAATTGGATTAATATATATATGTGTGTATTATTATTATTTTTTATTAATTTGAAAACATAAAAATGGAGTATTTTTAATATTTTTAAGCGATAAAAATACTTCATAATATATTTACCTTCTAAAAAAAAATCATATGAAATTTTAAACTTTCATTTTATTTACACACTCGTTGGGAATTTTCCAAATTTATTCATTTCACAATCAATGTAATCGACATATAGTTTTTAAAATAGTTAATAAAATGTGTTAACAATACCCAAACTGATTACCTATATCATTTATAAATTGCTTTGACAAAATGTTTCCTAAAAGAAGAAAGTCTTTAAGTGTTAATATAAAATTATGACAACTAAATACAATTTCCGTAAAAATTTTTTCGACTGGAATCCTTAATTAAATTGTCTCCTTTGGAAAGTTTCCTTCTGTAACAAGCAATACTCCCCTTAAGTGAACGGGGAAGAAAATTAGATAAACAGATATTATAAAAACAAAGAATTGTAAAGAAAAAGAAAGATCATCTAAAGCCCTTTTTAAGATTAGTCGCTTCTGATAATTTTTCTGTTTATATGTGCAAATGAATGACATAGCTTATATCAGTAACTTTTGATAACATTTAATAAAATATATGGAACTTCTTCAAGAAACTATTCATTAATGAACTTCTAAAATAGTATTCTGTGAAAATTTTTTCCAAAAGCTATTACAAATAGTTCAAAGGGTTATTAAAAAACCAAAATAAATATAAGAAACACATTTAATAAAATTAAACATAGTTTATACGTCTCATTAATATATTAAAACCAATGTAACATTTAAAATCAGATAAAGAATACAAAAATTTAAAACTTTAAAAATACATTTTAATTAAAAACATTAAAACACAAGACAGACGTTTCGGCTAGAACACTAGCCCTCCTCAGTGTCAAACATACAAGCACTCAAAACGTGTAAATTCATAGAAAGCCAAAAACTGAAAGTTAAAAATTCTCTTGATGCTGACATTTTCGTCTACATCATTTTATATTATAGCGTGTTAACGTTAACAAAAATTTAATGAATATATCATCTCAATTATCATTTACATATGCAATTCTGTGCTATTTTTACCAATAGATGTTCAGATACAGTCGTCTGAGAAAACGCAGAAAGTATTAGGAGCGTTATTTTTCGGCCTACAAACGCCAATATATTAAAAACGTACGACAAATTTCATGTTTGTGTATTAATATATATATTTCCTAGTATTATTTTTCAGTGCAACTCAAAGACTATTTTCTATCAATTAAGCTTTATTTAAGAGGTTTTTTTTTTTTTTTTGACACATGTTAGTATATTCATTCGATCTAATAATCCTGTTTTCATCGTATAAACAGTCTTTTACGTAATGCGGAAAAATGGCATAACGTAACTATTTTTCTGTATCAATTAATCAGTTACTTTTAAAATACAGTTACGTTATATATATATATATATATATATATATACATAAATATATATATAGGGTAATTAAAAATAATATGGTAATTATATATGGTAATTAAATTTATATATATATGGTAATTAAAAACTTTCTAATTAACAAAATTTACATATGAAGGGCGCATAAAATTTTTAAAATTGTTATTAAAAATTAACGAGCGGATTTTTTTTCTTTATGTAGTTTCTTTTCCCACATTATTTTGAACATTTAAAATTTACATTACCGACTTACCAGTTATAGGTAAAGAATTCAACCGCGTTTCAGTCTTTTAGGGACACCCTGCATATACAATTCATACTACGTTAATATACTTTTGTTTATTTATTTTGTTATTTCATTTATTTTGTTATTTCATTTATTTTTATTTTTATTTATTTATTTATTTTAATGGAAAACTAATTAAAGCTTCTAGACTTATCGCTCATCGAAAAATATTCCTCATAAAGTCGAAGAGTATCTGAAAACAGTGTTAACCGAATACTAAATGCTTGGTTTGGCATGAGTTGTCACTCTACAATCTTAATTAATTAATTAAATTAATTAATTACTGAAACCTACGACTCAAAGTCAATTCAGAACCACTACAATCATCTGTTTCTAAGTCAGAATTTAAACCCAGTAGTTGGCAACTGAAAGTGAGAAGGCTATCTGTTCTAAAATGCTGAAGGAATATGTGGTTCTTTCAATGAATAAAATTAGTTATGTTTGACTGGTGATTGTTTGAGCCTGTAATATCAAAAACTATTTACAAAGACTGTATATTTAAAGAACACTTTTCTTTCATGTTTTAAAATATACCAAAAGTTTATACAATATTACATTTTTAATTGATTAAAATAATTCAGTTCAATTGACACTTATTATTATTTTTCGAATTATTTTAAACGTTACTGAAGTTTATATGCCTGAAATTATGTTTCTTAAATATCATGGAGTAAGAATACTAAACATTTATATAATTTTTTTTTAACAGAAAATTTTCCACTCATCACCGTTTTCTAGCGAAACGTTTTCTCAGTTATAAATGAATAAACATTAATCCATTATCAGTACTATTTTAATTTAGACGTAGAATGAAACAATTTTTTAAATGATATGTAAAAGACTTCAGGAGTTACTAAAGACGTGTTTAATGAATTAAAAAAGTAAATTCCTATTTTAAAGTCCCGCAGAAGCAAAAGGCATAAAGAATAATTTTCTAAAATAAAAAAAAAAATAAAAAAGAGAAGAAAAGCTTTATAACTTAATACATACTAATAAAAATGCAAAAACAACCAAAACAATATTACTTCCCTTAACCAATGAAAAATTTGTATTTCAAACATTTAGTTAATAGTTAAATATTTTACACATTTGACTTGAACTCAAACTTAACGTGAAAATTCTGTCATTGAAGTCCATACAAGAAAAAATATGTCCGTAAATCAAGTATCTGGGAATCGTTTTCAACCACATTCTCTTTTCTCCCTCTCTTATTTTTCCGTCGAATGGATTATTTTCTGTATTTCTTTTCTTTTATCATATACAGGGAGGAAAGTGCTACCATTAGACGACCGTTATTTTCGTAATCGTTCGTCAAAAGGACATATTTCCAGTTGCAAATATGTTGTCAATGAAATAAGTAAGATTGTTGTGCCTGGAAAAATCCAATGAATCTGTTTTAAAAAAGTTAGAAATTTTAAATTTTTGTATGGTTCCTAGTTTCGTGTAGTTAGGTCCCTATGCTTAGTTAAAAAATCTTAATACAATGAGATGAAAAACATAAAAATAAACAGCTTATTACAATTAAAACTGATCAAATAATTTAACTTGCATTTAACCTAAAATTTATCAATGTAACCTAATTTAACCTAAAATCAAGTTACTTAATCTAAAATTTACTATTTTTATACATGTTTTTGATTTCTAATAAGATTTCGTAAAGATGTACTTTTTTTTTTTATTAAATAATCTTTTTTTTTTTTTTTTTTCAATACTCTAATTTTCATTTAGCATACGTTCCCCAAAAGTGAGTTTAAATTTAAAGATGATATAAAAACTCGGCTAGTTTTTATAGTAAAAGGATTTTTTAAGATAATTATTGTTTTTTTTTTATGTTAGAGTATTTTATGTACATGTACAGTTTCTATGTTAGAGTATCAATATTTTTATATTTTACTAAATATAAGTTCTGGGGGCTATTCAAAAACTTAAATTTTGAAATTTTTACGTTACTTATTGCATCATTATTTATTACGTTTAACATTTTTTGTGACATATCCTTCTCAAGAACAGCTGAATAAAAAACCGTCGACTAAAGATAATAATTTGTGTACATATCTATACATATATTAAAATTTTGTTGTTCGTTATTAAACACTTTTGATTATACAATTATGTTCAGTAAACTGAAATCAAATATTACCCAGTCTTTACACTCTTCGTACAAATAAAATTCTCAGAAACTCTTACCAATAAATTTTCTAAATTTAATCTTCAACTCAACAATCCTTTAATTCTAAGCAAGAAAATGGAAGCTTAAATGGAGACTTCATTCTTAAACAATGCTTGAAATATTCTGACAAATTCGAATTTAGAAGCATTCACAAGTTTTAACTCTGTCCCTGGATTTCTCAGCTGACAGATTTGTGAATTCTGTCATGAACAAATCTCTTTAAATCTTGCACTCCTTTCTAGTGACACAAAGAAAGAGATTTTATACTTCTTTATTTCTCAATACCGTCTGAAATTCTAATATTATGAACGCAGATTATATTAGTAATTTCTAAATTAATTACATTATTTCCAAGTTAACACAAAATTTAAAAATTTGTTTATGGGACAGAATTAAAAAAAATATGTCAATTAAAAGATAATAAATTCGGTATTTCTCTTTGACTTTTCTTTAATTCCAGAAAGCACAAAGTAGAGGGAGTATAGCCACGTATAAAATATATTCGTCAAATTAAAACTTCAAACCATTTATGAAGCGATAAAGGATATTTTAATTTTTCGCAAGACAATGGAAGATGAAATCTGACCTCCTACTTAAACAATGCTAGAAATATTGTATGTAAATATAAAACAAATAATACTTTTCACTTTAATTTTGTATCTACATCTTCTAGTTGACATATTTGCAAATTTTGTCATGAATAAATATTTAACCTTTATCTTCTAAACCTTGTACTCATTTAGTAATAAAAAGAAAGATGAATTTATGTCTTTTCACTTCACGATATCTTCTCATCGCCTATTACCAGGAACGTCGCTTTAACTTGAGAAATAAAATAGTTATTTTCACACGATCCCTTGAAAGAATATTACACAAGTGGAATGCTGTTTCTCGTTAAGATGTAGGAAAGTGACTTTTGCGTTTGATTTATCGAAAAATGATGTATTGTGCTTTTCTTGCAAGTCGCAATTTGAAATTCGACGGTAAATAATTACTTCAGAAATTAATAACTCATAGTTTTAATTAATACGTGAACTTCGAAAATTAAGAAATTCGTTTCTATTAAATAAGCAGTTCAAAAACTATTGGTGATTGTTCTGACATCCAAATATTTCTTTAGAATTTACTTTTTCAAAGTAATTAGTTTTGGTTGACTTAATGATTTATCGAAGCAATGAAATTTCAGATCAGTTTAAAAATGAAAAAGAAATTGTTCAATTCCATGTTTAAAATACTTTAGTGCATAAATATTATAAAAAAAATCTAATATTTAAAGAAAACATACAAATAGATATTAATACTTTAAAAATTTGTAAAGGTAGTAACTGATTTTTTCAAAATATCTTTTAAATTATTTCAATTTAAAATCTAAAAAAAGGGGGGGTGTGTAGGGGGGGGGTTGTCAACAGTAAATGAAAGACAGAATATATTTATTCACCAGAAAGCTAACTGAATACGAGTGCTGAGCGACTGAAATCATCCTTGACATTAAATAGTTTAAATGAACAAATTTTACAAACTGTATCCAAAGAGTGCTAAATGTAAAAATGAATAATTAACGTTTAAAATTAATTTTGACTTCTATCAATCTTTTTTTTTTTGTTTTTTTCAATTGCCAATAAGTAATGCAGATGACTTTTATGTATGAAACTCAAATACTGTAAAATAAAGAAAATATTTAAAATATTATATGCATGGACAAATATCTCATGAAAATTACGCTTACTACTTTAATAGATAATTGTCAAGAATTTGAAATATTGTCTGACATAGATATGCGTGCTTTTATATTAAAACTGACGCCTTACCCGCGTCTCTGCAGCATTGTAGAGATGTGCTTTAAAAAAAATATCTTATTTCAGTATGAATACATTTATAATATAAATATTTAGACTGCAAAATAATTTTTGAGCTAAAATGAAGCAAATTTCATATAATACTTTTTACACTACAAGTGCACTACTGGTCAGATTAAGTTGCCACAATAGTGTTGTGAGGTTTATTTTTTGAGTGAGAAAGGCATAGAAAATACACATAATTAATAAAAAAGAACTTGCTTATTAGCAAAAACCCCTTTTTAAGTAGCGATGTAATCTGAAAATCGCTGTCAGCATTTTAAATTATTAAATCTGAATCGGGAGTTGAGAAAAAGAAGTAGGCAAAACAAATATTTTATCTATTTTATGAAAACTTTTGTATCACTGACAACTAAGTCTTGGTGGTATAAGAAATTTCTAAATTTACTCTCGCCAAAATTTGGTTTAATGAGTATGACTATAAGATGAGAATAATTCTTAATATTATTTATCTTCACATTGATACTTTTGAAAGCTAAAAATATACTAAAGAAAAATTAAAGTTTATAAGTGATAATTTGCGCAATTTTATGTATTTAAAAACGTCTATGAAAATATCACTTTTACATTTGTTTGGTAATTTAGCTTGCAGAACTTTGTAAAATGTGAACTTTTAAGCTAATATGAAAAATGAAAGTTATAATTTTTCATATGTCTGCTGCATACTTTTTCAAAGGGAAACTTAAATCTCTGGATGGTATTTTCATTTCTCATTTTTGTATATTAAAAAAATATTCTGTCGTTAGTGATTAAATTGTCTTAGTGTAAACAGAATTTTGTTTTAAATATCGATGTACTTAACTTAAAAATTCTAATATCCAGGATATAAATCTCGCTTCCTAAATGAAAAAAAAAAAAAATCTTACGCTTAAATATATACAGGCTATTTATTACCAAAAACAAGAATAATTAAGAATGTTATGGAATTTCAGTATTACACGCCTTTTACAGAGTTGCCAACGTTTATATCTTTTTTTCCGGAGCATTATTAGTACTTGCTTTTATTTTTTCACACCACTTTCTTTGTACCGTAATTTTCTCAAGGATATATCTATGATTAAAAAAGAAGATGTTTGGTTGGTTGGTTGATTGGATTTAATGTCGCACTTGTACGTTAAATCTGTCGCAATAGTACATTACCCAATTAACCAACCAACCAACTTCTTTTTTAATTTAAAAAAGAAGAAAATTACTTTTTATAAATTTTAGTATTAAAAAAAAAGTGGTTATTAAAAACGCTTCAGAATAAATAATAAAATTTTGCAACTTTGAGTTTAGCGACTTCGAGACAATTGTTTTTATTTATTATCTTAGTGCACTAACTTTAAGTCTATATCTAATTTCTGAAAAGAAAGTATTTTATCGTAAGAACTATAAATGTATTACTATGATTTTTTTTTCTTTGTTCTGCTACAAATCGACCTATAGTTACTATTTACTTTATTTAAAATGTTTTAAAGTATGAATACATGCTGAAAAATACAGTAACATGTGTGAGTATTTTTCGAAATGAAATTTTCAAAAAAAAAAAAAAAAAAAAAAAAAAAATCTATGATTTTATTATTTTAAAATAGTAACGAAAATAAAAAGTTTTAGTATCGAAACTATTTGCATACATTTAAGAGAAGTCTAAAATTTATTAGTTTTCCAGGCACGAGAAACTAAAGTTCTATACATCTCTTTATGTATTTGAGACGTTATTATTTTATTTTTTATGTTATATTAAGTAAATTATCTTTAAAACTAATTATTAGAATGTTAGAAATAAAATAAAAAATTCTTTTCCGGCAGCTGGGGATTTTAAGATATAACTCAAAGAAATTGTATATTATCTCGGTTACAAATCTTTAGGTTTGTAACCGAGGTTTGTAATCTTTAGGTTTGTAATCTTGTAGCTTATCTTGTAGGTTTCTTGTATTCATTAATTTTAGACAAATAATACAAGTTAGTTTCTATTGTAATCAAATTGAAGCTGCATTAAGCATGTAAAACAAATATTTGATACAAAAAACATCAATATCTTCCCAGATTTTAGAACTTATAAACACATTTTTATCCCAAATTTAATTTTAATTAAAAAAAATAAATAAATAAATAAAATGTAAAATAAAATGAAGTTACAAAACTATTATTGATTAAATACATTTTTAAGCAAATTTAGTTTATTTATTGATCCGATATTTTACATAACAAAAATTCCTCATATTATTTTGTATGATACATTTTATTTACTTATAAATTTATTTTAAAAGGTATAGAAATTTTCACCACAGCTTTAAAAAAGAATAGTACACGGGAAGAAATTCTTTTAAATGGAATATTGCTTAAAATTCCTTTAAAATATTCTTTAGAACGGCTATCTTAAAAAAAAAAAATTGTCTGATTTAGTATATACGTATATATATTTTCTCCATTTGTAAAAACATCCCGTTTACAAAGTGAATTAAAAGATTAAACGGCGTACAACAGAAAAAGTACCATTTTAAAGCAAAAAATTGCTTAAAATATTTTTACAACCTCCGACAAGATGTCTTCATAACATCAAAAAATTCTCATACACTACAACATGTCACACAATTTTATCAAATTGTAATTACCTTTTTTTTAATTGCAGAATTTTTAGCTAGTATCATAGGTTCACAGATCGGTAACATATAAATAAAAATATATCATAAAAAATAATTAATAAATAAACAATTTTATAAGACTTTTAACTGTCATGTGAACCACCGGTGGATCATTATTATTATTTTTTTTAACCTCATGATCCACCGATGGATCACAATACCGTTCACATTTGTGGCCGAATAGTTGGTTGTAGTGTACTAGGTATAAAAAATTTTAATGATTTTTTAAGATAGAAATCTTTTAAGATATGTGGATACTATACTGGAATAGCGGTTTTACAGGTAAAGAATTTTAATTATATATATATATATATATATATAAACTAAAATAGTTTTGGTTTGATTTGCACAATCACGCTATAAAAATTATGTTCTAAAGAAAACAGTCTTTAACAGTGGTTAACCAAGAGTGGGGCGGTGGAGGTGGGCAGCACCGGGCCTCTAAAGAAACTTAATCTTTAAGTATACGTATCTGGTGAAGTTGTCGTGCTATTATTTTAACCTGAAACATTCATTGCAACTCCATTTTAAGCCATAGGTTACTGTCTAAAGAGCGTTATGGACAAAAAGTGACCGTAAAGCGACAACTCAATAAATAAATAAATGAACCTCTTTTACGCAAAGCCTGGCTAAGGCAGAGCAAGCGGGCCCAATGTCCCTGGCCCCTGAGTTGGGCTTTTGGATCAATCTTAAAACTTACTTCAATGTCTTTTCTTAGTCATAATTTAAAATGGAAAAGTGCAAGGGGGTCTCAATATACAAGGGGTTTAAATTAAGGGGTCCAATGAGACTTTGTCCCTGGCGTCGATAATTGTAGGTCCGCCTTTGGTTTTTAAAATATCTTTATAAAAACCATTAAAATGCCTTCGCCCTTCGTATAGTTTGGATTGAGATTTAGCAACATATACGCATATGTTTTTTCTTGTAGCCATATAGACTTATATTTCTTCAAAGATTCTTAACATATAAACAAATATAACTCTTTGAAAAAACACTCCTTATCATATTTTTAAATCCTCAACAAAATGATTTCTTAGACATTACTTTTTAAACCATTTCTAATTGGTGTGCTTTTCATCTCATAGAGCGAAATAATTTTGTTTCTAATTGTAACACTTTCCAGCTTGCGTCTTATTTTTAAAAGATTGTAACAGAGACAAATAAAGACAACTCCTAGAGAAAACGTTATTTAAAATAACTTTAAATCTCTACTGAGATGCCTTCGTAAATTTTAATTTTTAAATTTGTACTCATCTCCTCATGGTGACAGATTTGTACTTTCTGTAAGAACAAATCTCTTTTAAATCTGGCATCGCTTTTCTAGTGACACAAAGAGGGAGATTTTCTGTAGTGCTATGCTCTCTCAGCCTGTTTGAAAATCCAATATCATGAATGTCGTCTCAACTTGTCACATGAAGCAGTTGTTTCCAAACATGGTGTTTTCTCTTAGAGAAAAAAAATTAAATGTGGAGCATATTTCACACACACAGCTGTAGTTTTAAATTCACCTTTTCACTTGATTTGCTAAACTGTTATTAATTACTTGTCCCTTGAATATAGTAATTTACGATTTCAGCTGTAAATAATTACACGTAAGATTAATAGCACATGATTATAATTACTTCAAAATGTAACCTTGTAAAATGAGCATTTATTTTTGCCAAATGACCTTTTTGACATAGTTTTTAATTTATTATTGCTTTTTATGCAGATATTACGTGGGAAAAATACGTAAACTATAGTCAATGAATTTTTGTAACCATTCTTTAACCACGTAAGCTACATTTAATGATATTTTAATAATATAGTTTTTTAAGGTAGTAAAATTCTTTATTTTTTATTATTTTTTTATTATATTTTATTTATTTATTTATTTATTTATTTATTTTGCAATTGAAAAAATCTTAGATTAGTATTTTAAAATAGGAACTTTTCGCTCCTGTTTAACTTACACAAAATACTTTTTTATGTAAAAGTAATAAAATTATTAAATGCAATTTTTTTTTAAATTACGGTGTTATTAATTACTACCAGTAAAATTATTTTATCAATAATTTCGGAATGCCAATGATAGATAAGATTAAAAAAAGGGTAATACATTGAAAAAAAAATCCTATAAACTATATATGAAGCACCGGATGCGAAACTAAATATCACACTGCTATCTTTGTGAAATCTTTGATAGACTAACATGTAAATTAATAGGGTAATAGAGTACACAATAATAGTTAGTTTATATCTCTAAATGATTAAGAACAGCATTACATTAAAGATCATGATGCATATTAAATAGTTACTGAATTTCTTTAACGGGAACTTAAGTAATTACCCTCACTTAAAGTAAAATTATTCGTGGATTTTTTTTTTTTTTTAACACTTGAATGTTTGCAAAAGCATTATCTAGTTTTAGCATTTTTCATTTCTCCGAGTATTACTGTTGCACAGTATAAGAAATATTACTGTTGCACAGTATATGTAATTAAAGTTATTTGACAAGCAGGTGTACGGAATAAAGAGGTTCATATATAAATAAAGTAAAACTGCAAGTGATTCCTATCTGATAGCCCCATGGGATCAGTAAGTGTATACTTACTGAGGAAAAAAAAAACTTTTAAAACATTACGTCATTCTGCTATGTTAAGGCTCTGCTACAAAATTACGAACAAGGCCTTATTTTTTGATAATATTTTAATTCTGTATCTATTTTTAAAATTACTCAACCATTTTGATTACAAGAGAAAGAGAGAATTTTCATTTCACATTTTTACTTATATATTCGACGAGTGATACCTGAATGCTTTCTTATAAAATAGAATAGATTTAATTTAAAATCCTTTGTATAATGTATTCTATATATATATATATATATATATTAATCGGAATGAAATAATAGTTAATTTGATAATAATTTGTTAACAGACTAAGTGATGCAATTTTAATTATTAAAAAAAAAAAAAAAAAAAAAAAATCCATTTGAAAGGAAATTACGCAATTTATTAACCTCTATTTCCATTTACGCAGAGTATCGTTCCACGTGGAATTGTTTTAACGCGAAGGATAATGACATATATATAGTCTGTCACAGACGATAACTGGAGTTATCATTAACTCGCTTTAAAGCATTTATCTCGACTAACTCACATCTAACTCTCCGTGAATATGTACTGTAAACGAAGAACAAACTTTGCAAAACAACATCTACTTCCATCGAATTTGGATTTCTTCCTCATCCCCCACAGCTATAGCTTAAACTCCATAACTTAAGCTTGTATTTCTATTTTCGACTACTATAAATTTTTAATTTCACGTAACTTTCTAAGATTTTTCACAGTATAATGTCAAAACTTCGCAACAAACTGAAAATTTTAAATTCATACTTCATTCGTCAGATTACTGTAATGTAATTTCGCAACTGCTCTTAATACGTTACAAACACGATCTGCGTAAATTAAGATCGGTTAAATTACTACCGCGCACAAAAGGTACATTGCATAAAAAAAATATGAAAAAATAAAGTTCAAATTTACAAAATTCTCGTGTACGAATAATATCACGCAAATGGAGGGATAGGTGTAATTCGATTTAAGTAACAAAAGATTTACTGAAATATATGTACAAAGATTTTTCATTGTCTTCCGTTATGTAACATTTTCAATAGCCAATTTATACTGAATATTGTAATTAGCTGACTGCTATTATAAATATTAACTATAACAAATACAATAAATTGATAATACTTTATGAAACACAGCATTTAAATAGATAATTTTATTACATGAAAAAAAAATTATTAAATATGCACTATGTAGCTTTAATTTTAATACAACTTAAATATTTCATTCGTAGCAATCATTTTAGTGAGAAGGATGAGCATGAAAAAAAAATTAGAAAATAATTATTCTTATAATTTATTCTTGTAAAATTATACCTGGTACGTTAATGATAAATTTTCATTTACATATTGCAAAGACTTTAAAATATTTGCATAATGACTTGGTTCTTGGTAATAATAAAAGTTAAATGTAATTTTTCTTTTCAAATCAATGAATTCATAGCAAATCGATCCATTTTATGAAGATAAAGATAACGGTCGACTTATTTTACGTGTGTTCCCTGTAATATTACGCAAATGAATATTTTTAAAACGTAAAATAGTTTTGTGAGTCAAAAACTCATCGCCAAGCAAAGGAATAGGTTTAAACAGGGAATTTACACAGAGATACGATTTTCTTTTCTTCTTCTTCTTTTTTTTTTTTTTTTTTGTTTTGTTTTGTTTTTTACAAAAAATTAATTACCTTCATCAAACCAAGGAGGTAATTACTACAACATTACCTTACACATAACCATTCATAAAAATATGGTGTTCTACTTTATAAATTATTTTCTTCAAAAAAGCTTTCAGTAGTACATTTTTCTGAAATAAATATCGTCCAAAGTATTTTTATAAATGCATTTCATAATTCAGGGTAAGCATCAGTAAAATTTTATTTATATCATAATTAAATCCACTTTAAATAAGCCAACATCGAATTACTATTATAATACATATAAACAAACGTATATAATCTTAATAAATTTATTGATCATACGTAAAAAGCTTATATGATCAAAAATATCTAATTTTAGTTGATCTCAAATGTAACTATTACAAATTGAGAAACATATCATAAGAACCATTAATAATATTTGCTAAATCTCTGCAAATGCTAAAAATAATCTTCCAAAGAGACTGTGAAATACAGATTAATTTTCTTTAAATAGAAAAGCTTACAAAGACTATTTGTCTTTCGAAATCCTATAGAAATTTTGATGAAAATATCACGAACCTATTTTAAGAAAATATAATTTCTTACGCAATAAGTTCGATTACCAAAAATAATATTATTAACCGCTTAATTTAAAATATATTCCTTCAAATTATATATTCTTAAAAAAAGTAATACAAATTTGTGTGTGGAAAAGTACCTAAAATTTAATCAGATAATATTATTTAATTCGGAATCAAATAATTAGAAAAAATAATTACATATCAACATATATTTTCAATAAACGCATACGTTAAATAAAGGTGGTTAAAATAATATAAAGTTATATTTCATTACAGTCATTTTATAATATTTTTTCAGTCATCATTTGGATGAGAATGTAAAAACATTATACTTTTCAACTTTAACAACAATATTTAGTACTATATTATCATTAATTTTTATCCATAAAATATTAAAAAAATTTAATAAATCTTCGTAAACTTCATCAGTATAAACATATTCCATGTTCCTTATTTGAAATATGGGCATGCGTACTTCAAAATGGGGGAAAAAAAAACACACACATTTTTTCTTTTATTTTGAAGTTGATATAATAATTTGAATAAATAGAAAAACGTGTTTTTGTATTTGATTGTTCGTTTCTTTCTTTCTTTCTTTTTTTTTTTTTTTTTTTTTTGTTGAGGGGGGTTAGAGTATTTTAAAAGCTTGCATGATGTTTTATATTTTAAATATGCACACAATTAGGAAAATTTAGAAGAAAAGGTGAAAATATGGGTATGGGAGGTGTTGATGGCTAGAGGCGAGGATTTTAGATGGTGTCACTTATTGATATAAGATAGTAGAGAAGAGTAGGAGCCATTCTTTCAAGTAGGGGGGGAGGAGCTATTGTGCGAATTGTTGTTTGTTCTGAACTGCAAACTTTTGACAGGTGTCTAAAATCGTTTGCTTTTCGTGTTCTTAAGGTTTGTATGGTTTTTCACAGTGATATCCGAAAAGCGGATATCCTAAGCTACATTTGAAGCACCCCTTTAGTCACACACACTTTCAGGTTACATGTGATGTATTACATATTTTTAGGTGGGGTTGGAGTAAATATGGACACCTTTTCCTGGTGTAAATATGGGCCCCAGGAACTTGAAATTCATTTTCTCCTTTCGATATATCTCCTATCACTAACACTGCGAAGAGAACAACTACTCGTGGACGAAAAGCAGCAAGATATAGCCTCATCATTTGATGACCATACAAGAATCAATTAATGAGGTCGATTGACAGAAGTGCTCACAAGAAAACATCCTTGAGTTTTCCTGGGATAAGATACCAGCCAGGGTCCGATAAGGTAAAAGATCGACCGAGGGTACGATAACCAAATGCCTTTAAATAATTAAAATTCGACCTACGAAACGTTATGATTCATCATCGGACTTATCCGACTACTGTGACCTTCCCTTTATCTTCAGCGATAATTATATCAACCTGAATATCAACGACGGGGATAAACTAAATTCGAGAGAAGCAACTTGCATCTTTTGTGATGGAATATTCTCTGAACACTCTCGCAGAGAAGAGTGGTATAAAGTGTTATGTGACAACACTTAGATTGCGCCGGTTTTAAAAAGAGTCATTTCCTATAAATATTTTTTCTTTTTTTCGTAATAAATAAATTCTGTATTTTTGTATTGTTTTATCGTGTTTTAAAACATTTTAAACTATTTTTTGGGACTTTTCTGGCAAGGGCCCATATTTCCACTTTATTTTTTCAAGTACATTTTTAAAAGCTTTTTGTAAATCTTCGTTTTCGAAATGAAATAATTGATATTAATCATTGTTTTCCCTCCTCTTATTTAGTACACTTGTTATAGTTGTTAATGAATGTCAAAACGTAGAATTTTTCAAAATTAAACTAAATTCAAGCCAAAATCAAAAGAGGTTGCCCATATTTACACATTTTCTCTATATATTTTCTATTTGTCTATTTCCAGAATCTTTTTACCACAAATATGTGCAATAAAACATATTTCAGACAATTAATACATTGTGAAAATCTAAATGTATCAAGGAAAATCTAATATAGTCGGTGTGTATTACATCGCAAATCATTGCACTACTCTTCTGGACATATCACTCTTTTTCAAATTTTGCTAGGGAAAAAACGCTATAAAAACAATATTTAAAATTGTTTGGAATATTAAATTAAATTTATATATTCAATAATGTTACATTTTACATCTTATAACAAAATTATAGAATTATATGTATTAATATAGCGAGTAATATTTAAAACAATTGTTTCTATCTTATCCTTCTACTAACTGCCCTAACAACACACTTGTCCACAATACATCTTGAAGATATCCATAGGATGTCCATAGATGTCCTTTCATCCATACGATATCCTGAGGATGTCATTTGGATAAGGTGTGCTGTTAGGAATGAATATATAACTCTAAAACGTATCACGATTTTTGTCTTTAATATAACATGGATTACTGCATTTTTTAGTGTACTTCTTGTTTACTAATACACTGTTAAAAAAGGTTTCTCAAAAATGAGCAAAATTGTCTCAAAATAGCTCCGAAACAATACATACTTAAGTTTGAAAATCCCATGTACTCATTTTTCAGTATAGTGACATGCTCAAAAATGGGGTTGACCACTAAGAAACCCAATATCCCTATTTTTGAGCATGTCAACATACTCAAAAATGAGTACATGGGTTTTCAAAGTTAAGTATATATTCCGACGCTATTTTGAGACAAATTTGCTCATTTTTGAGAAACCCTTTTTAACAGTGTACGGACAAGACAGTTTTAAATTTAAAAATAATATCCTAAATTATAGATAACTTTTAAAGCAGCTGATGTAATTGAAATATTATTTAAGTATATATCTTTAATATCAAGAAACACGATATACAGTTTAATCTCTTTATTAACTTGTATATATTCATTAACATCTTATTTATCGAAAAATATTTTAAACGAAAAAAAAATTAAAATAAATCACAGCAAATGTATATGGATAAATTGAGTAATAGCCTGTTTTTCCAGTCAATAGTTTTAATTTTGAAGAATTAATTAATTAATTTTTGAAGAATTTTTTGAGAATTAAAACCCGTATAAATAAATTTTTAAAATTATCCATTTGTAAAAATAAAGTATTTTACTTTTATAAACTTACAAGACTAAGTAGGAGCTACATTCGAAATTGCATAAGTAAAAAACTCTCAAATGTTTTGTTTTTTTTTGCATTTCTAAAACCTAAACAGAAGTTTTTGATATTAAAGGTAGGAGAAAAATCTAAGTAACTATGAGAATAATTTTATAAATTATTATATATGTATATGAGATTAAAAAAGAACAGCAACAGTAGCAACATCATTAACAATTAGGTAGGTAAAAAATAAATAAGGTAGGTAAAGAACAAAAAGGAAACTTTAAAATTTAGAAAAAAAAAATTAATAAATTTATTTAGAACTATTATAAAATTAAAAAACTAAATATTATTTTAGTAAATATTGCAGTAAAACTAGAAAATATCAAACATTATATTATAGTAAAAATTGTTTAATTAAAAAACATTTTAAAATTTTTATTTGTTATTTTACGCTTTACATGAGATATTCTTTATTTCAAGCCTTATTTAATTAATAATTTTTACGTTTAATTATTCCTAAAATAGCAAAATCATTTTAATTTGGAGCAGAATCTAATTTTGAAAATAAAATTATACGTTTAAAAACACCTGCTTTCAAAAGTTTTGAAAAAAAAAAAAACTCCGTTGTCAATTAAAGATAGATATTAATAGATATATAAAAATATAAACACGATATTTTACTAATCTATATATTTTTAAAAAGCAGAACAATTGGAAATTTATCATAACTAAAGCCATGTGTCAATGAAGAATTTAAATTCCGTGATTTCATATCGTCTCCAAAGTATTGCGCGCAAATTTTCCCGCATAGTAATTCGGTTGGGGACAATCAACTGCTTTTGACGTTTAATAAATATGATGGATTACCATTATCTCGTTAACTTTTTAAGCTTTAGTCTGTAAGTAGTGCTGATTGTCGATGTTAGGATGGGTAAAGTGGTGGAACCGGCAGTGTGTGATTAAATTTTTCGGCTCTGTAACTAAATTTAAAGTTTACACAGCTGACTCGCGTGCTAGAGAGAAAGAAAATTGAAGCAAATTATATTTTTCCTCTATTCTTAATACAAAGCGATTAAGTTAGCATCGTCTTTCAGAAAATTTCTTTTCAAAAAAGTCTTTGCGCTGTTTTTTTATTTTTGTATAAGACCATTATTTTCACCTTTATTTAAAATAATAATAATAATAATAATTACATTTATCAATTTGTTAGTTATAACATTATTTTAGGAATAAGGTTTTCTTATAAAAATTATAAAAAAGCACCACAGAACTGGCGTTTAAAAGTAATAAGTACAAAACTTTCAATAAACACCATAGAATGCAAGAACTCGCAGCAATTGTTTCAGATCGAAAGCAGACACGGCCCTTCGTCAAGCAAATAAAGTAGGCACGAGTGCTGCAAACAAAGCGAGAACTTTAAATTCAAATATATATATATATATATATATATATATATATATATTTAATATATACTTATTTTTATTATTATATTGTATGAAAGATTAATAATTATCTATTTAATTTTTCCTGATTATACATTTTATAATCTTTTACAATAACATTATTATTATTTTTATTAATTTAACATTCATGATGTAATTCCAAATTAAAATTTAAATTTTATCCCCTATCGTCATATAACTGCCACACTGTAAGGAAGAAAAATTAAAAAAAAATAATAATAATTAAAAAAATTTCATACATATATATTTTTTAAATCAGAAGTGTTGCAACATTTCTTTTTGGTGACTAGTATAAAATCGTTTCGCCGCTCTTCCAATGATTAATTGTGCATGCTAAATGGCAATTAGTATTATTATTAGCTTTAATAAAGAAACAATCTATATTGACGCCTGGTGCTGGGAAATCAGTTTTGAGATTTGCTTTAGTCGATCCTTATAAGTCATCTATAAGTAATAAACATTGAATGTTTTCTTTGATATGAGATGTATGCTTCGTTAACTTTTGTTAAATAAAAATGTGTAACGGAACGATCTCAGATGCTCTTCAAACTCGTTTTTAAAATAAATTTTCCTCAGCGAAGTAGATCTTCTAATAAGCAAGTTCCACAGTAAAAAGTCTTAAGTACGTCCTTCATACAAACCTATCTAAAATAAAATGGCTTTGAAAAAGTCTTGCTGCATGCAAGAGAAGGGAATGTTTTGTTTCAACGCCATGCTATTAATTATTTCTAAAGCCCTAGAAGTCTTTTACCAATAAAATTCTATTTATTTTCAGTATTCTTCTCTGGGTACAGCCAAATAAACAATGTGAAGTTTCTCAAAATGGTAGCCTGAAACATTAAAGGCTTCCTAATTCCCTTTTTCTAACAATTTTATTCGTTGTAAAACACTTCATTGCTTCTATTTCATGGAGAAATCTTCAAAGGCAGCTTAGTTTTATAAATAAAATATTCCTTAAAGTTCACCTCAGGAAACACGATTCTCTATGTTATGTCCATGACCGAGGAAAAAAAAATATAGTTATGAGCATTCTTAAGAAAAACATAAAATTAATTTAATATATTAAAAATTTTTTCTCATATTTAAAATTAATTTATTAAGAATTTAGACAGACACCAACAATCTGAGGTATTAATTTTTGAAATTCATTTTTTTCTTTTTTTTTTTTTTTTGGTTACTTTTCATTCCTGCATATAGATATATTACGTTTTAAAACCTTTCTTCATGTTGTATGTTGCCAAATAAAATTTAAATATGAAACAAAGCAAAATACTTATTTTTTGTAATATACAAGAAAATATATTTTATATAAATGTACATATTTGTATGTGTGTGAGTAAAACCATTTAAAAATATATGAGAAAGTACACTCGGTAACAAAAGTGTCCGAACACTAGCAAAAATTCCTATGTAAAAAAGGTACACTTTATACGGTTTTGTTAAATAAATCCTTGTCGAATCATGTTCTTACACTGACTAAGAACAGGATTCGACAAGGATTTATTTAACAAAACCGTATGAAGTGTACTTTTTTTACATAGGAATTTTTGCTAGTGTCCGGACACTTTTGTTACCGACTGTAACATATGTGCGTCATCCAATATTTTTAATCTTTTTCATTATTATTAAATAGCTATATTTATTTAATATTTTAGACGAATTTTTTATCATTATTCCCATATTTCATGCACTCTTTTTTATTAACAAGTATAAAGGTAGCTTTATAGATTAAAAAAAAAAAAAAAAAAAAACTTAAATTTTATTATTATTATTATTATTATTATTATTTTATAAAATTTCTAATTTTCAGTTAGAAGAATACTAGCTTAAACGTTAACGTGGTCTTGAATTTAATTAAGTATTATTTTTCTTCCAAACGTCTCATTTTCAGCCAAAATTAGCGATGTTTTTATGGTGAACTAGAGGTCTGCACGGGCCAAATTTTTGAAACCGGTATGACATCTAATAGATCAGCCAGGATCCGACTCAGACAAAAACCGAAAAATCAGGCCCGACCAGGCCTGACCAAACAACGAAAGAGATTTAAAAAAAAAAAAAAAAAAAAAAAAAAAAAAAAAAACATGCATTTCTAAGCAAACCTTTTAAAGGTTCTACTTTTCAAAAGTTTTATATAGCCAAGCAATCGAATATCTATTAACAAAACTACTAATCTTTTAAAAGACACTTACATATAAACAGAAATTCTTTTTTACTGACTTACGGAAGGCACACAGATAGAAAATCAAACAAAAAATAGTAGTATTCACCAAACAATGTAGGAAAATACTAAAAATGGTTAACAAAAATTTAAATCTACTTTTATCCATTTCCACTTAAATTCTGAAACCGAACCCTTTTTTTAATACTAAAAAAAAAAAAAAAAAAAAAAAAACTTGCTGCTAATCCAAATAATCTGAATGGAAAGAAGCTTTTGCGCATCTGAAAAATTATGTTAATTTTATTATATTTAGTGTCCTGGAAGAGAGCGGAAAAGTGCTAAAAAATTCCTTCCTAGTCCCTAGACTCTATAGATTATAGGACATATGGCCTCATAGACAGTGTCATGTCTAATTTCACTTGTTTGTGCATGTGCGCAAACTTGCAACGATATGCATACCATTTTGAATAGGAAACCTGCTATTGTGACCTTAAATGACGCATATCTGTTTGGAAAAATGGAAAATATTTTCGGAAATCAGTGCGCGAACAGACACATAGTCAGACAATCAAGTTAGGTTATAAACACTTTTAAACAAAACAAAATTTCGTGTGACTACAAGCCTATAACATTATGTAAAATCAATGACTAAAGAAACGTTTTATCATTAGAAGCTTTTTATATGAAATTGACTTTGTCATCGCGTCTTCGTGTCACGCTAATAAACAAGGCGCCTCCATTTTAAAGTAAATATAAGCTATTCCGTTTGTAGCTCCTTGCCTTATTTGGTTAGAGCGTAAAGTTATTAAGGCGATAGTCGAGATTCGATCCCAGAAGGTCCGGCGTGCTAATTTTTCCAGATAATTAGTAGAAAAGGAGCAATTGATAAAAGAAAATTTTTCATTGACTACACAGTATCCTGAGAATTTTTGAAGAATTTTTTTAAGGAGTGTCTTTTTTCTTTTATATAGATATTAAAAAACACAAAAGATTTTAGATATTAGAAAAAACGCAAAATAAAATTTTTTAAGTAAGAAATACATAAATAAATAATTTTTTTAGAAGCTTTTTATTGAAATTGGATTTTGCCATCGTGTCTTCGGGTCACACTGAAAAACAAAACGCCTCCACTTTAAATGTTAGCAGCTTTATTCGTCACTTGTTAGCTCAACTGGATAGAGCGTCACGTAGCTAATGCAATGGTTGTCATTTCGAAGACCGATGTTTTACTTTATTGCATATAATTAATAAGATGTCAAATGATAAAATAAAGATCCTTCGTTGTCTATGCAATATCCTAAAAATTTTTGATTGTTATTTCTTTTTTTAAGAAGATTCTTTTAGTTACTAAAACGCACAAAAATAAAAATGTAATAAAAAAATCTGAACGTTTTTATTGTGTAGCCCTAAAATGCATTAAAAAATTATTCTTGCAAGGACATTCTACAAAAAATAAATAAAAGTTTCATCAATAAGAAAATTGTTGAAACACAAAATAAAAATATTTATAGAAAAATATAAATATTTCACTTTTCAAGAGATATTTTGAATATTTAAAATTTTTTAAATATTCAAAATATTTTAAAAAGCATTCGAGAACAACATTTTTTTTGTATAAGTATTTGTTGGAATCTTTTAGCGTGTTTTATGACTTTTCTTTACTGTTCTTTGATTTTTGGTTAGAGCGTGTCATGGGTTCGATTCTCTAAGGACCGATGTGTTAATTTTTGCAGATAACTAATAGAAAAGGTGTCAATTAATAAAAGAAAATCTTTCAAAGTCTACACAGTATCCTAAGAATTTTTTATTCGTTTTTTTTTTTTTTTTTAGAAGCTGCTTTTTTATAACTAAAAAGCAGAAAATACAAATATAAAAAAAAAAAAAAAAAAAAAATAGTTAACAGTAGAACTGTCCCTGAAAAGCATAAAATGAAAATTTATTCTTGCAAAGACATGCTATAAATAAATGAAAGTTTCAACACTAAGAAAATTTTAGAGAAAAAGATAGATATTTCACTTTTGCAAGAGATGAAAATTTTTAAATATTCAAAATATTTTAAAAAGCTTTCGAGTCCTTTCAAATTTATGTATAAACTAATGATTGGTCTCGATAAGATAAGAATATTGGTCTTGATAGCGTTTTAAAATATTTTGATTATTTAAAAATATTCATCTCTTGCAAAAGTGAAATATCTATAGGTTTCTCTAAAATTTTCTTAGTGTTGAAACTTTCATTTATTTGTAGCATGTCTTTACAAGAATAAATTTTTATTTTATGCTTTTCAGGGCTCCACAATGAAAAGCTTCTACTGTTAAAAAATGTTTTTTGACTTTCTTCGCTAATTAACGAGGAAAATTGGGAGGAAAAAAAAAAAGTTCAAACCCGAACCCCTTAGCCTACACTGTAAAACAAAACGGAAGCTTTTACCGCAAAATGTGCTGGCACCCATATTGTCAGCACATTCTGCTGCTAAATAAGGCAATTTACAGCGGAAACATCTTTAAAATAAAAAAAAAAAAAAAAAAAAAAAAAAAAAGACTCTTTTACGGCTGTTTTTGCTGTAAATAACTTCTTTTTTACTTTCCCTCCTCCATGCACCCATATTGCTAGCATATTATGCTGTAAATCTACCGTTTTGTTTTTTACAGTGTATGGCCAGGCCTGTGCAGATCTCTACTGTGAATTCATAACGACTGATTTTAGTTAATTTTCAATAATTATCAAAACTGATTATAAATTTTCGATTTTAAAAAAGTTTTTATTACTCTAATCAAGACTTTATCATCTAAGAATAGAAAATGAGCCAGTGTATATTTATTTTTCTCCCCAAAAAGGAATTATTCAGCAATTCAAAGCTGTAGTTATTGAGATTTATTTCAGCATTTAATTGCAGTTTTCTCTTTTTTAACACTTTCCAATAAAGTTGAAAAGTGTTTATGACTTCGATTTATCTGTCTGGCTGTTCGTCCGTCTGTCTGTTCGTTAGTAGGCGCTTTAACTGCCGTAAATATTCATGGGATTCTTTGAAACTGATATAGTTCACTACAGGATGCTCCCTATTAAAAATGGAGTAAATACCACAAATGGTTTATGTACAGGGACGCTCGAAAGAATTCCAAGACATTGCGTTCTATGTAAGGTGTTTTCTATAAACCATATTTTAATACCTTTAATTGGTCATTATTATAATGAATTTAACATATGTTATTCATATGCATAAAAAATGTTTTCTGTAGAATAAAATCAGGGTCATAGAAAAATGTTCAGTTGCATTAAAAGTTTTAATTGCACATTATTGAGGCTCACTATGCGATATTCCCTACTTAAAATGGGTAAATATCACCACTGGTTTGTGTACAATGACATCCAAATAAATCGAAGCATTGCGTTTTATGAGAGTTATTTTTATAAATAATATTTTAATACCTATATTTCTTATAAATCATAATGTATCTGATATTTATTATTCGTATGCACACACAAAAAAAAAAAAAAAAAATTAGAGTTTAGTATTATTAGTGTTACTATTTATAAAGCTACACTAAAATAATCTGGATAATCTCTACATTACAATTGGAAATTGCTGGGGTTGCTTTCTGTTTGTATTAAACATTTTAAACACTTTCCATTGATGTTTAAGATTAATTATGAATTAATTTAATTAGCTTTTCTGTCATTTTGTCTGTGCATTGTCTGATCACATAGGCAAAACATGCAGTTGGAAAATGTTAATAAGCTATGTGAGCTGCATGAATTTCGTTCTTGCTTTACATTACTCTAAAGTAGACTTTATATCACTCAGTTTAGTCCCCAGTGAAAATTGCAGAGTTTTTCAACAAGAATGTATATTAATAAAAGCAATTGTGTGCATGTGTGAAAGCTTAGCAATTTATAGTACAAATTTATATTGGACTCAGATCAAAAAGCATTATGTTGAATGTTTAAATAGCCGATTCTTAATATATTTTTAAAAAGTCTTAGACGTCATATAACATACAGGTAAATAATTTTAAATATATTTAGAGGCTATGCATGTATTATTTTTATTCGTTAAATGAAGGAGTGTTTATTAATAAGGGCAAAAAGTATTAAAACAATCATTAGTTGTAACTCCCCTTTTTGACATAGTTTAAATCTAAAACTTAAATCTGCCAAGAAAAAAAAAATCAGTCTGTTTTACTTTATTTATTGTAGAAATTTGTTTTAAACCACGCTAAATCATATTTATAACTCAGGAAATAAGATCATAATAAAAATATTAAATAAATTTGTTACTAAATTTTTCATTAACAAAAATGCTTTATACTTTTACAAAAAAATTATTTAAATGGAGAAATACCTCATTTTCAATTTTAAAAAAGTTTATATGTACTATTTTTTTTTTATTTTTATATGGAAGAGATTCATTGATCTGATATTTATCCACTTTATACTAAATACTTTCACATTATCTTACACATTTTGTCGATAGTAACTAATCGTTTTTGCTGTGACAAAAGAACGAAAACTGCTTGCAACTTCTTTTAAACGCAGACATAATCATATTTCAACTTATAATGTGTTTAATGCTAAATTTGTATAAAAATTAATGACCCACTGTCTTATTTAGAGTTAATGAGCGACGTGAGTTTGGAACTCGGTGGCTTATATTCTTAGACGTAAATGTACCTCTAAATAGAATAAGCCAGCTTTTCAAATATCCATCATTTAATTCCTATGCTAACATGAGCCGTGAATGTCTGCAAATACTACAGATAACAGCTTTAAAAGCTCTGATTATCACAAAGTACCTCGGACGCCTTTTGAGGAATAAGAATCCCCCCTGTACCCATATAATGATAAGTAATTTTCATATAATCTTCAATAAAGCTTGATTTAAACTCATTAACTGTCTTTCAGCTGTTCAAGACATAGCTATCTCGCTAAGGATATGTAAATTTGTCCTGTTTTGCACCTGGGGACAATCTGCGTCGTTGAGATGTGGAGAGTTAGATGACCGTAGCGATGTTAAAAGATTCAAAAGGCTCATAAATGTCATTCGATATCCTTATCAAAAGGTTGACACATATGCCTAGACATTCCTCGTCTGTGTATAGTGTATCTTAGTGAAGGTATCCTAGAAATCGGACAAAATGTACCATGGGAAAAATTATAATAATCATAATAATTATTATGGCTGTTATCTATATATGTTAAACTACCTGTATAATCGCAATGTATAAGCTTTATATGGAATTTATGTAATTTGTGTATTTTATAATATATAAATAAATATGGCATTATAGCAATAATTATCAAGTTTGTTATCACTGTGAGCTTACTGAATTTGTCCATTAACATTCATAGCATATTCCTATAAAATCCACATATATAATATACATGTATTCAGTTTTACCGATGATCAATAACTAATTTAAAAGTCTTATTCATAGTTAAATGATTAAAATATAATAACAAATAAAAAAAATAAGATGAGTGAAATATCCATTTTAAATAAAGTTACAATAAAAAAGCATTTTTGAAAAATTTATAGAATTTAAATATTTACACAATTCGCCAAACTTTTAAATTATAAGAAGATATATTAGACTATTTTAGTAGTCTTTTGATACATTGGCATATTAAATACAAAAGTTATTGTTTTTTATTTATTAATCTTTTTACGAATTAAATAGATTGAGTAATAACTATTTTTCGTTGTAGTATCTATCCACCTATCTATCTATTTATATATATATATATAGTATCTATCTGTATATCTTTCTATCTATCTATATACATATGTATGTATATATATATATATATATATATATATATATATATATATATATATGATTATCAGTTATTTAAATAGTCAATATTCGGATTAAAAAAAAAAGTTCCTTAAATATTGATATAATTTAACATTTTAAAATATAAAATAAAATCTGTATATCTTTTACCAAAAAAAAAAAAAAAAAAAAAAAAAAACTGCTTATGTTGAAAAAATTCCTCAGACAACGGAGATTAAATTCAACAATAAAATTAAAAGAAACTTTTAATTTCCTTACAAAATGAATCATTATTTAAACGCCAGTCAAGATACATCCAAACTTCATATATTAAGAACAATTTCCTATGTAAAAAAAAAAATAATCAGGGGAAAACCTTTAACGAAAACATTCAGAAAAACTGCAGGTATACTGCAGGTATTTCAGACTTCCTGAAATAAACCTGTATAGAACCTATAAAAAACTGAATATTTCCCAAAAGAAATCTGCTGTTCTTAATTTTCTTTAAAATACATGGGAAATTTTTAAAATACCCACAAAACAATTGTTTAAGGTTTTCGGCTTTTTTTTTTTAACCTAGGTAAATCCCAATTTTTTTTTTTTTTTTTTTAGTTACTTCTTTCAAAGTGCAAAATAAAAATTAAATCTTCTTTCTACAAGGAATAAATATTATACATTAAATATATTCAAAATTATTTCTATCGTACTTTAAATATCACAAATATAGATATACAGATGACTTCCATGCATAAATATTTCTAACTAGAAATATAAAAATAACACCGAAACCGTCTTTAAATTTTCTAGAACATACACATAAACTTAATTAGAAATTTATTCATCAACAGTGAAAGTTCATTTCAGAAAATTTTGGAGTGGAAGGCTGATTTTTTATACCAACTATGTGAAAAATAGCAGAGCCGGGAATCGAACCCGGGCCTTTCGCTTTACGTGCGGATTCTGAAATATACATAAACGTTTAAGTAAGTCGCTTCTTAATGAATTACTCTTTATCAGACGACTTTTTGAAAGCTCTATCATTTCCTACTGTTACACATGTAAAGGAAGATTAAACCCAATCATAAATGTGCAAATAATTTCAATTCACTTACGGTAGACCAGAAAAAGTCCGCTTTTCACTTGTGACATGGAGACAAAACCAATTCACGACTTCAGATATTAAACAACTTGTCACTTTCATTTCTTCCGTGACAATCATAAGAAGAATTATCCTTAAATGACGGCATAAAAATGACATATTTCTGAAACTTTAAACGTAAATTAAGAAAGTCGTTGGTGATATGAAATCCACATTTCGGAAATAGCTGCAAAAATATGGCAGATTGAGTAAACTAGACATCCAAAAGTCAGAAATTTCGTTAATACTCGGCGAAATAATAAACTATTTAGAGAATCAACTTTGAAAGGACGCAAATTCTGTCGATTAATTGTAAAATAATCGCTTATATTTTTGATTATCAGCAAAAATATAACTTATACTTTAGAAAATGCCTGCTATTAATTGGATTTTTTAAATTAGTGAGGACTAGTTATTTACTTCGGGAATCGGCCGTAAAATATCGAGCTTTGTCTATAAGCGATTAAAAATCACAAATTTAGTCAATTGACCATTAAGAAAAAAAAATATTTTCTAACTGAATTTTCACAAAAATCGACGATTTAAACAAACTTTTCACAAAATCTATAAAACTAAAACGTACATTTCATAAAAATCGGCAAATTAAAACCGGACGCTTAACAAAACTTGGACAATTTTAAAAAGCTTTCTTTTTTTTTTTTTTTTTTTTTTTTTTTTAAGTTTAAATGATAAAAAAAAATCGGTGATAAGCCGAAAAATTTGCGAAAAAATAGGTCTATTAAAACGTTATATTAATCTCTAAAAGTAATGGATTGACCGACCAATAGCAATAAACTTAAATTTTCAATTTTTAGGTCAATCTTATGGCCTCTTTAAAGTCTCTAAATACGATGTTGTTATGGCTCAGAATGTGTCTAAAATTCATTAAATTCAAACTTTCATAGCATTGTAAATTTTAGCCATAAATAAATGGAGCTTTTTATTTTTTTTAAAATATATTTGTACATCGAGAATATTTTAGCAGATGCTACTTATAAGGCTGGAAGTTTAGTATATATAAGTAACTTTTCTTTGCATAAAATATCTTATTCACAATGCATGGAACATTTGTGTTAATTATATTCATTATCATCATAATTATATTCCTTTGTGATAATTAGTGATCTTTATTTGCCATAATTATATTCATCATTATTGGATAGCTGCTGTAAAGTAGCATAAAAGATGAATAATGAAGATAATTATATTTTCATACATGCCAACGTTTTACATTATTCCGGAGCATTCTTAGTTCCCGTCCTTTTTGCACACTATTTTTTTTGAACGGTGTTTTTATTCTGATTTAACCATAATTATCTATTGTAGAAAATTTTCCTTGAAATAAAATGTATATTTGTAGTGAAAATAGGTGGGCACTTACAGTGCTCCGGAATACATTAAAATGTTTATACATTACAAAATACATTAAATGTCCGTATTTAGTAAAATAAATTGCTAAAGCAAAGTAAGGAAAATTTGAAATGTTTCTTGACAAAATCATTGTAAAATAATAATATTAATTATTATTATTATTACTGCTGCTACTACTACTACTAAATTGACCAAAAAAATTGTACTTTTACAATTAGTTTTAAAACTTGAATCATATAAAACTTATGCCCGTAATATATATATATATATATATATATATTCAAGTGGATTTTAAGTTACACAACACAGATATATGGTTATTACTCTATTTTGTTTCTCGTTGTATATTTTTAATCGGGAATTTATATAGTAATTTTTTATATATCACGATAATGCTATGCATATGATTTCAAATATTCTAATTGATGGTCAAAAATAAAAATTTTAATAAACGTGATATTAAAAAAAAAAAAAAAAAAAAAAAAAAAAAAAAAATGATTGCGCACACACTATAAAACTATAAATCTGAACTTATCGTTTATCTTCCAAGCTTTCTAAAATCCTCTCTCAAATCCTTAAATTGTATTTAATATCTACTTTTTTTTTTTTTTCGTTTTCATAGTAAATTTTCTTATTCAGTAAAAATTAGAACTTTAAATATTAATTAATCATATCTGAAGATAGAGTATAAGAATTTCTATACTTATTTCAAAGGAAAAGTAGGATAATAATTTCTTATTAGTATTAACTTTTTTCTTATAAGTAAATTTAAATATAAATAAATAATAAAAAGATATAATTAAATATTATTAAAACAGTAAAGATATAAATCATGAGAGTATTCATATCGTTTCAACGAAAAAGAAGATACATTGAAACACTATTATACTCTCTAGTACAGGTAGTAAGAAACATAGTACATCATGTCTATTTTCAGATAAAATGCGCTCTGTTGGTGGAAACTGTTGCGTGTTATTTTCTTTATAAGCCGCCGATAATAAATGGTATGCTACGGATGATTTTCCATGGAAAACTACGATATGAGGATAGAAATGATAAAATGTATAATTCGTGTAAACCAAAAGAAAAAAAAAATATGCATAAATGACAGAAAGAAATAAAGAAAATTTAAGTTCTGACGAATATTGTCTGCTAAAAATTATACTGGTACCAATGGATTAGTATAGATTAAGCTTAAGCGATTACATAAACTAAGCAAAAATGGAATATTAAATTTTAAGTTAAATACGTATTAAGTTACTTATAAAGTATCTAAAGCAACATCTAGATTTCACAATTTTATTTTATACTTTAAAATTACCGAAATGCTGATTTTCAAGTAATGAATCCAGTTTTTTAGAATTAAACATTTTAAGTTTGTCCTCTTTACTTTTAGCTTTTCATGTTATCTATTTATTTATTTATTTATTTATTTTGCATTTGCATGGTTTTTAATAACATAATATATATATAAATAAAGCAAAGAATTTGTCGGCGGAACACATCCGGGTGCACCACTCCTATTTTTGATTGGTCTAGATTTAACTTCTTTGGTGATGAAAGTCGGCCATTCTTTTAGTAAAAACTGATGAAGTTTTTTAAAGGTACTTCATAGATATTATACTTTTTTAAAAGAGCTCTAAACAAAGTTCATTTTTTTGCGAGGACACTATATACATCAAGTTATTGGATTCAAAGATATTACGTTGCAAAGTTTCACAACACGATATCATTCGATTGCTTTTATCTTAAAATAAGAGTCTAATATTAAACAAAAAACAGTCTAATATTAAAAAATAATGAATAAATATTTTAAAATTATCAGTTTTGAAGTTCTAAAAGCTGCAGTTTTTAAATTACAGCGTACTTATTTTCCATACATAATCCATTAAATTTGTAAACAATTGTTGGTTCATTCTTGAGAATCATTCACATAAGACCATAGAACATTGTTGCAAAACGAGTGCAAAACAAGAGAAATATTTTATTTATTTAATTTGTAATATGTTATTTAAACTTTTTGACCTCAAAGGAATTTTTAATTATGTTACAAAGCCCGAAATGTGATATATAAAATAAATAGTGATTCAATTCTTTCGAAAATTAGTGACCAGCGAAGCAGGCGTAGCCTGATAGTCCATAATATTCTAACCCTGATATTAATGTATAAAAAGTATTATTTAGAAAATTTCATTGCACTTGAATCCTTAATAAATGTTATTAAAATATATTCATTTTAACATGCCTTTCTATGCATGTTAAAATAAATGTTAACCTTACAATTATTGAAATAATAATAATAATAATAGTAATTGTTATTATTATTATTTTTATGAAAATAATATACACATCAAAAGGCTTAGAAAATTATGTAAATATTAATATTGAGAGACATTTGAATTAATTTTTCTTCAATTTATTTAAAAATAAATGATTGATTTTCGTTTAATATCTCTATACATAAAACTCTGTTACATCGTAATATAAATAAGAGTTAGTGCATGTATTTAAGGTATGTCTTAAATCTCCCCTAACCACTGAACCAATTTCAACTAAAAATGATTATTATTAGCATTGAAGTACTATGGGAATTTGACATCTATCTAGCGCATACTTAACAGTAGAAGGCGAGAAAAATCCCTCTCTCAAAAATAACACTTTTGTATGATTTCTGTAGTAATAATGCAGCTAGAAACTTTAAATTTGATATGTTGGCTAATTCTAATGTATATATTTTCCCTAAGCAGAAGTTTTAAAAAATAAAAATTCTAAATTAATAAGTGATAAAAGGGTTAAAAAACACGTTCTGTAATTACGATTTCGTTGAAGTTTCATGCATGCGATTTAAACATTTTACTGTGAATACGTAAAAAGGGCAAAGTGTTTTAATATAATTAAAATTCAAATGTTTTTTCTTTATAAAATGTTCGAATGACGTCTTTTTATGAAAGTCTTTAAAACTAATGTCATATTTTAGGACTTATTCAATGAAAAACGTGCATTTTCATAGAGAAAACTGCTACGATTTATAATGATTGTATGGAACCTTTATTTACTAACAATGGGATAGGTAGAAATAATAACAATCTTATATATATATATTTATATATTAATAACAGATGTATTAATATAATGTCATATTTTCGAGGCTTATTAATAAATACAAGAATTTTAAAAATTAAGTCTTATTATTCTAAAGTTGATCCATTTAAATATAGTGACCAGCGAAGCGGGCAAAATCTGCTAGTTTCCCATAAAACAAATGATTATATAAAAAAAAATATATTTTTAATTAAACTTGTAACCCGATATCAGTTTCGGGAAAACGTTAAAAATCTCTTAATGAAAGAATTCATAACCAAGAATCAAATCGTCAAAGCAAAGAGTTTTATATTTATTAATGATTTTTAAGAGGTCTTTTTGTTTTATTTTATCAAATTTTTATAGTATTATTAAAAAACATATTTTTTCAGAAAAGTATCTTTTAAATGCATACATTTCCAATAAAAATAAAACAAGACAGAACCAAGATATTACATAGTTAGGGCAGTTATAGTGTTAAGACGAGTTTATTAAGTTTTACTGAAAATTCTAAACCGAAAGTTGGTATCAGAAAAAGGCTCAAAAGATTTTTTTTTTCAGATTTGCTATGTAAACACCTTTTCAGATATCCTTTTGTTTGTATTAATTGGTTCCTACAGAAAAATTGAGATGTGTTTTAAATAGGAAAGCCGATTTTAGGACTCAGAAGGGGGTCTTTGAAAAAGTAAACAGGTAAACTATATGAAATATTTTATTCTTATTTAATTTTTTTAACGATATTATTAGCTGTTTGTTACCCTTGTTTTATTAGATAGAAAATTCCAATACAATGACAGTGATTAGCAACTGTAAATATTCATTTAAACATTTTGTAATATATTTAAACTTGTTTAAAAATTCAGTTAGCTTATTTGTATTAAAATGCTCGAATTTGTGAAAATATATTTGAATATTTGGATTACAACAAAATTAATGTATGGTAATTATGGCATGTGACGTTAAAAAATTGTGCGTATAATTTATAGTTTTAATAAAGAAATAAATAAAAAAAAATGACGCGTTTTGTAGCTTCCAAACAAAACAAATAGTACATATCTTATAGATATTTACACCATCATATATTGCACTGGAAATAACGACCGTAACATTTGCCTTTCTTTCTTTTCTCCATAGACTCAGAAAAAAAAAAAAAAAAAAAGGAATGCAATGAGCAGTAACTGTTTAATGTGCGTTTAAAAGAATCTATATTAATTTCGATGAAATTTATTTACATTATCGAGTATCAATACAATTGTTAGATATTATTGTGTTTCTTCGCCATATGCAGTAAACAGTTCTTTGATTTTTATCTTGTTATATTTTTCTTTACAGGATTTCAGGAAAAGAACATAAACTTCCGGAATAATGATCTTCCGAATGTCTATTCTAATATGCGTTTTTTTTTTTTTTTATTTATTGTTTATTTATCGATATATACATATATCCTGAGATAAAATTTTTCTACGATATGACAGTATTTTGAAAATGTGCAAAACACCGAAAATGTCTCAGTTATGCATAATGTTGTATATATGTATGTATACACAGAAAAAATATTTCGTTCTAACACCAAAATTCTGTTAAAGCTGAATCAAATAACAATGATAATAATAATAATAATTTAACAACATTTTTATCATTTGAATAAGGCATTTATTTAAAAAACAACAACAACAACAAAACAATTTGTTAAATCCACTAATTTCTTTGGTTAATATAACACCAACAGAAAGTTTGATTTTTAAACAGAACGTTTTTTCCTTTGAACGTGTACGATCCATTATAGCGAGAAAGGAAGAGATGAAATTCCCCAAACCTTTTAATTTGCAAATAGGCAAAAATTTCCATGTGATTCGAATTGTGTTGACTGTAAATGTATATGTGTAAAAGTTTACTGTTTATATATATATATATAAATATATATATATATATATATATATATATATATATATGTGTGTGTGGGTGTGTGGGTGTGTATACGTAGAATCGTTAGGCTTATGTGTTAAGTTTGTGTCATTTCTCTTCGGTGTAAGTACTTTAACTTGTTTTTACTAATCATTGGTAATCAAATTAAATTATCACCGTGACAATAATGTTATTCGAAATAAATCTCATTTAAAATTTAATTATATGTTGGTATTTTCATCTATCTTTTGTTTGCTGAGTGATACAAAGGTTTTAAATTATTCAAATTATATATATACATATATATATATATATATATATATATATTCAAATAGAGACAAACTCCTGATCCAACGTTTAGCAAGATTTATATATATTTTTTAAATAGTTATTTACTAATTTTTTTCTTGCTCCCTTGATGAAGTGTTCTTAACGTTTGGACATACAAAGAAGAAGAGGATTGCCCTTATGTTTCCCAATGAAGATTTAGTATAATAACGTTAGAATCCACAAAAATTTAATTAAAAATATAGTTTTTACGGTCACTCGGCGAAAGATAACGAAAAAAAGGAAATTATGTCTAACTGTAGCAAATGTTCAATACAGACACTGTACGATTTTCTAATGCACTTGTGTAAAAATAAGTCAATTAAAAAAAATTATAAGCAATTTTTCAAGAAATTTCCTCGTGTTTTTTATTTATAATGTGTAGAGTTTTCAAAGAAAATCAATGACTCTTTTAGATAAATGAAAAATGTACTTTAGAAAAAAAAAAAAAAATATATATATATATAGGGTACGTGGTCCAGCGATTGGCATGCTCCAGTAATTGACATCTATCCCGAAATAATTAATAAATAAGAAAAGTAATAAAATCATATATTTTACATGTAAGAATTTTAACATTTTATGTCAAACACTGGAGTATAGGGTGCTAATAACTGGTAAAATAAATAACTAGCAGTGTCAAACACTGGAACATAGGGTGCCAATTACTGAAAAAATGAAAAATTGGCAGTGTCAATTACTGGAACATTGTGTGGGTGTCAAATAAAAATTCATAAACAAAAAATTGTTATCAAACGTATATATTTTAACATATATATGGTTCTGAATGTCTTTCATGCCATATGTACTAACATAAGATTTCTAAAAATATTTTCTGATGACTAGAACATTAAAAACATCAGAGATTGCTCTAAAAGTGTCAATCACTGGTGCACTTACCCTATATATATATACTGCAATCGGAATACAAATATGTTAAACATTTCATAAAATGTGAGCATTTGTATGAAAAGTGTCTTAGTTGCGCAGGTGCTCTTGATAAGAGTTTTTTTTTTTTTTTTTCATAATTTGATAACCAAATACATAGGCCAACTCAAATTAAAAGAACTGCCAAATATCGTGACAATACTCAAAATCATACTCAAAAGTTTATGACAGTTTTTAGTTATTGACTAAAATAGATTTTTCAATATGGGAATATTAACAAATTCTTGTTTTAATTATAAATCGATAGGTAGAAATACTAATTTACGATAGTGATGAGTATTTCTTTAGTAATATGAATTTAACAAACATTAATGTGAAAAATAAAGATTATTACAATACATATCCTGTATTTATCTTCATTTATAAATATGTATGTGTATTTATTTAAATGTTTTTATCTAATTTAGTGTAATTACCCTTTGACTTATAATAAAAACATTAATTTGTGAATATTCTATTAAAAATATGAAGTGGTTCCACCCGCCTTTCGATCACTTATCAGTCGAAAACAAATTTGAACCAGTGAATAATTCAGCGAATGCGCAAAAGAAAAAAGTTTAATAAGGTGTTTGAGTTTTTACTCCCTATAAGTAAGTATAGTTGCACAATATACCATAATGTATCCGAAAGCTTTTGGTGGTCCCATTAAAAGAATATAAATGGTAAAAATATAATTTCTCTTTTAGATCACTCTGTAACAAAACTCTGAACCATATATAATTTTTAGTAAATTTCATATAATTGAACGAACTTTAGCTAGAGAGAAAGGGTTGTGTAAGAAAACGTTATTAAAAAAAAAAAAAAAAAAAAAAAAAAACTACAATTGCTTCGGATTGACGTTCTTAAGTATTATCTTTCATCAGACGAGAAAATGTAGTCAATAATTCAACATAAAAATGGCAACGCATAAAATTAATACAAGTGCTAGGATAAGAGAAAATAATTCTACAACAAAACTGATAAACGTGAAAAAGAAATGAATTTAATAAATGAATATTAAAATTTGCATTTGAAATCGGGTTCACATGATCAAACATACGAATTGAAAAAAAAAAGGGGGGGGGGGAATGTATTTTTCCGAAATGAAATTAATTACTATAATATTTCATGAAATCGTTTTACTAATATAAAGTTAATTAAAATAAATTATTTAAAGAACGTGTATGCGAATGTTTTAGAATGTTTTAGAATGCACTAAATATAGCATATCAGTTTGTATATAACGATTTTTATGAGAAAGAAAAAACGCATAATACGTTTACTGAAATTTGTAGGATGATTCATAAATAGGAAATATTACTTTTGTGTGCCATTTTCTTTTCTTTTCTTTCTTTTTTTTTTTTTTTTTCTTTTCTTTTTAAATAAAAAAAAGCGAAATGGACAATTCAAATTACTGTGATGTTTTGCAAAGCAGTAGTATAACTAGAAAGTTTGATTAAATAAATAATCATACTAAAGTGCTTATTCCCTTATTTTAGAGCGCACTAAATATAAGTAGGTTTTACTTAATGGATGGGGTTGTGTGAAGACTATCGTAAGCCACGAGGAAAACAAATGCTTTCATTAACAGTTTAATCCTTAAATAGTATTTCAAATGCATGTGTTACCGTAATGCTTAAAGATTGATTGATCCTAGATTTAATCACCAAATTCTAGCATTGCTCATTAAAAGTTTAATAGTTAATGTTATATTACAAATTTATGTTACGATGAACGTCTGATAATTCATTGATTATAAATTTAATCAGCAAATCCTTACATTGCTCATTAAAGGCTAAATTGTTATTGTTTCTCGGAGTATATATATATTGCCATAAATGTCCGAAGATTGGTTTCAGAATCTAAGATTTAACTGATAAATCCCAGCATGCTCATTAAACTTTTAACGGTTAATTTTATTTCAAATGTATGTATATAACCGCAAATATCTCAGAATGATTGTAAATCTTCAGTTTTACCAGTACATTTGCCAGTAAGAGTTAGTTAAAAACCACAAATAATTCTGTTCTGTTACCACATACTATTATCAAGATATCTTCAACACATTTATTATTTTGCTTACATGTATTTATCATTCTAAAGCTCTCATTAAATTTAACTATAAAAATAATGTTTTTGAAAAAAAAAAAAAAAAAAAAAAAAAGCCAATCAGCCATATTTTATTTTAAATAAAATTAAAAATATTACTTCATCTGATAAAGCAAATAAATAAATGAAAATAAATCTGAAGTAAAAATAGCCAATTCACTTCCTAAGTAGAAAAATCCCGAAATAATTTTGAATATTAATACACATTTTGTATATATATATATATATATATATATATTATTGTTGTTTTTTTTGTTTTTGAAGCGGTAGAAGAGGACGGTGCAAATAAAACATATCCCTTACTAGCCACTACTACTTAACAGCACCATTTACTATGTACTATATATATATATATATATATATATATATATATATATATATATTACATTTGCATACGTTTGAAGGAATATATGTTCCTAGATGCAACAAACTGCTATGAAACTATGCACGGAGAAGCAAATATTAGTTGAATTTCATTAAAATTATTGTATAAAATTATTTCACACGAGATTATTTTTGAAGGTTTAATAAGTCCTAAATAACAAATATATCTCTTTATAAATTTTATTAAAAACCAGCAGGCTCTGTCCTCATTACTACTCATAATACTTAAATGAATTTTTAAAAAGATGAAACATTTTTTATACTAGCTTGAAAAAAAAAAAAAAAACACGGGATTGAGAGAGAATTTTCCATTGAACAAAAACAAAGAAATACTTATATGTTAAAATAACAATTATATATAAACTATATTTAACCATGGGACTGACTATGAAAAAAAAGAAATGTAATTTAAATAAATAAAAAATAAATAGTATAGTAATCATTGCTAAGGAACTGGAAGAACACTGAGTTAAAAAAAAAAAAAAAAAAAAAAAAAAAAAAAAATAGGGGGTGGGGAGAGGAAAGAAGAAGACGAATAATGATTGGAAAAATTTAAAAATAAATAAATTAAAATTTCAAATTCGGAAATCTAAAAAAATATCTCAATCAAGTAACCCCTGCATGGTCCAAGCTATACCTCTGCCAAGTTTTGCATCTTTGCAATAAGTGACTTGAGCTCTAGAACATACGCAGTCACTCCTAAACCTACCATTATTTACATGAATTATATTTTTCTTTATTAATTTAAAAGAGATAAATTGTTTAAAGAGATTACTAATTCTTTCAAATATAATTAAAGTCTATTCAATATTTTTCTTTTATATTTCAAAAAAAAAAAAAAAAAAGACTACTAAAGAAATTCACAATACGAAAATAAAGAATATTCTTCCTAAAAAATTCCAAATACATAGTATATATAGCCGCAATATTTCTCAATATTCTTAATGGTATGGACAGACGAGTAAAGTGATTGCGCAAAGCCCAACATATTTTACAAAAATGACCCTTAAAACCTACGAGTTATGGAGACAAAACTCCAATATCGTATTTTCAGTCTCTATCTAGTAACACTGAAAGGTAGATCAATATATCTATTTTTGTTTCGATCGCTATACTTGTTTTTTAAGCAAATTATGAAATATAAAAAATTTTCCATGAAATGTTGTAAACGTAGAATGGAGCTATAAAAGATAATTTAAAGTATTTATGAATAAATTTAATTATTTTTTTAATTTGTACACTTAAATATTAAATGCAACAAAAATTAAAATTATTTTTATCATTATTATTATTGTTATTGGAGAGTAATATTTTAAATGGAATTAAATAGCTTTTATTATTTAGACAAATCTGTTTACGGGACTATTGTTTAATAGGGTGGGATATCATTTCAGAGACTAAATCAGGACTGACTATATCCGTAACTACGCAAAGCTCATAAAGATTCGTTAAAAACCCTAAAATATTATGTCAGTTTTGAATGTTAAAAGAAATCTTATGTGAAAGATAAAAGAAAAAAAAATTAAAAATTAAAATATGAGTGAAGCAGGCCAAATCAAAAGTATAGTTTGAAATTTCAATGGGGAGTAGTACACATAAATACAAGCATTTTTTTATTTAAGAGACAAGATTCGCAAACCACTTATCTTTTCAGGTTTAAATAGTTATCATTTAAAGAGTCATAATTTTCAAAAGTTCTGCTGTTTTAAATAACTTTCTGCTTAAATTAATTAATCTTAAGATAAGAGTTAAAAACTTTGTAAATAAATAAATTTTATTGCATTGTACTACACAGTCTTAAGTCATTATTTCATGTATTTAAAGAAGCATTAGCATTTTTTTTTTTTTTTTAAGAAATCATTATTAGAGTAATAGCTTCAGTGTTTAGATATTTTGCTGCTAATTAATTTCTAAGTGTTAGAAATCTAAACAAATAAAATAATAATAATAATTAAGCTCAATAGACTCTTGCAATGATTTTGTACATCCATAAATTTTCAACCAAATCAAAATTAGAAAAGATGCTTTACAAAAAGAGTTTTTATGCCTGGTGCGTACGTTAAAAATATTTACACTTCAGTGCACAAGGTATGCATAAACATGTAGTTGTGTTTGTGCTGTAATACATTTAAGGAAATAAAGTTTGGAAACGTGGATATTATTTACAAATACTAAAAAGTTAAAATTATTACATATTCTAATTTTAAATTGTTTTCATCACCCAAAACATAGCATTACCGTTATCTATCAGTAACACCAATATAGCGTTGCCTCTTTGTTGCTACATTCGTTCCTACTTTTTTCGTTTGATGAAGAGTCATGATTTCATATTGTCCCAAAACAATTGTTGTGTGTTTTTTACTTTCAATTTGTGTTTTCTTACAAAGTTTTTATTTAATATTAATCACCCATACTAAAAGAAAAACAAAAATAGACAATATGTCATTTATTTATTTTTGATATTTTGTAAATATTTAATTTTTAGTTATAGTAGTTTAGACACAAATTCTCTTGAAAATCAGAGAATCCTAATCTGGATTACAAAAGATAACCATTATTTCCCTTTGTTGAATAAAAAGAGTTATTATATCGATCGTATACATGAAAAATGCCTAAATCTATTTCTTTGAGGTATATATAAATATAAATAGATACGAAATAAGATTATGTCCAAGGAAAGGAAGTATAGAGGTATACTTACAATGTATTAAGTATGGATCATTCATAAGAAGATAATTTTAAAATTAAATATGCTTTATTTAGTCAGTCTGGAATTAAAACAAAAACTACCTACATGTATTATTTAAATTCATCTTTCATATATTCTAAATATTTAACACTTGGTCAGAGTCATTTAGTCATAATTTAATTTGTGAAGCATATTTAACTGTAATAGCCATACTCAGAAATCCTGGTGCATTTAGTAATAGGGCTTTTCTAACGGTGATTAAAGGAATTTGAAAATAACGAAATACATTTCTCAGTTATAAAATATAGCATAATAGATAAGATATATTATGTGTTTACAAACGAAATAAAAAAATAAAAATATGCTCTATGTATTTTTCATAACATAAAATTGAAAAAAGAAATAGACCAAACGCAAGTGCGACACATTTGAACGTCATCAAAGGCGAAACTGTTGCAGCTTCCAATAATTTGATGAAATCACTGCAAAATGCTGCGCCTTAATGCCAAAAAATCAAAATTCATTCAAAGCATATAATTCACGTCGAAATCATTATTGGTGCCGGCCTCCCTATGTTTACATTTCAACCATTCCACCAGAGCTTCTGCGAATGTGCGTGTAATTTTGGGGCATTCTTTCAATTCCGATCCTGTTTCATAATCATTAGCATTTCCCAGTAAAAGACTTGGGAAAATTAGAAAGAGAGAAAGAGTTGGAGATTATCATTAAAATTTTCCTCGAGGATTTTAATCGCTTTCAGTTATGGAGAAGCATTCTAAACATTTAAACCAAGAATGTGAATGCATGTGTATATTATACAAAAATAGTGTAAGAGAAGAAAATCGTGTCGCTTCGACAGCTTTCATTTAATCCCATGTCCGAATTAATGAATAAATATTTACTTAAATATTAGAAACTTATTGGATTACAAATAACTTATTGGTATAATTTAATACATAGGAATTGTTTTAAAAATGCTGGGATAGATTTGGAATTACTTTAGCTGTACAAAAGTACAATTTAAATTTTAAGAAATATAAAATATAAATAAAATAATTTTGCTATTTCTTTATACTTTGTTATAATATTAGGATTTATTATAAATAACGTGGATTATCGTGAAGTACATGTACAAATTTGTTCTTAGGTTTCGAATCGAAAGAGTTTAATAATTTGATGTACTGGAAAAAATTTGCTTTTATGTAGAATTTATTACCACACTAGGGGCTCTGCCCCCTGCTCGCTCCCCTCACCAAACCTTAAGGAGGCTTCGCCTTCTCCCCGAATCACTTTACTTATTGACACATGCAGAACTCTGCCCACCTATTTGCTGCTTTCTTTCGCTGAAAAGGAATATTAATAATGCATATTACAAAACAAAAGCAGAAAATTATTATGGAAATCCTCATATTCAATGTCAAATTGAAATGAGGAATTGTCTAATATATATATATATATATATATATAAATACATCTAAATATTAATTTCATTGTTGGTATTTTCATCTTTCTCTCATTTGCTGAGTATTGTAAAGGAATTAAATTATTTATTATATATATATATATATATATATATATATATTTAATAGAAAGAAAATCGTAATATCTAGACCATTTTGCATTACAGCTTTACTATATGACCATTTTTATTTCTTTTTTACAACCTTAAATCCTGACCACGGTACCCCAGTCGGTAGAGCGCCGAGCTCGTAATTGGAAGATTGTGGGTTCAGTTCTCGAGCCGACCAAAGACCGTCGTGTACACTAATGGTGGCTGGTGCACGTAAAATATGTCGTGGCCACAATATCCTCCGCGTTCCCATCAAAATTATACCTCTAGGGGGCCACCGAAGCTGGGGAGCTATCCCCTTCATGTAGGATCAAAACTGTGGTGGCATGTCTCCGGAACATCCGAAGGGGTGCGTCCCAGGCCGTCGCAAATTATCCATAGCGCAGTAATAGTGCGACGTCAATCACAAACTACCTAATTATCTATCTACCTACAACCAGGGATCATATTTCAATTTCCTCGTGTAAAAAGATTAATTTTCTAAAAGTAGAGAAAAAAAGTTGATATTTATTTTCTTTCTTTTTTTCATCCATGGTTTCCGGCCGCGGTACCCTGGTCGGTAAAGCACTGAGCACGTAATTGGAAGATTGCCGATTCAATACTTGAGCCGGCCAAAGACCGTCGTGTACACTAATGGTGGCTGGTGCACACAAAATCTGTCGTGGTCACAAAGTCCTCCATGTTCCCATTCCCACTATACCACTGGGGATCACCAAAGCGGAGGGGGATCCCCTCCTTGAAGGTTCAATATATTGATGACATGTCTCCGGACCATCTCTAGGGGTGCGTCCCAGACCGTCGCCAATTACCCATAGCGCAGTATTGGTCCGACGTTAAATCCAACCAACCTACTTACCTACGTACAACCATGGATCATATTTTAATTTTCTCGTGTAAAATGACTTCATGACAGAAGAACAACGTCACTGGGAGAAACTTTTTTCAAAATGGCAAATAGAGTACTTTAATAAACTTGTCGTTTTTAGTTAATAACTTCTTTAATAAAAATGATAGAAATTTCTAAGCGGCTGAAATGTCTGCCTTGGAGTACTCGGAACACATTGTTACCTTTCATGACGCGAAGGAACCTGCCCTCCGTTAGAAGATGCTGTCGCAGACAAAAAAAATTGACGCCAGTGACAATAACTTTTTTTTATATAGAGAGAGATAATATTTAATATGTATAGCAAATGCTATTCAAATGCAACAATAAAAATATTTTTTAGTAATTTTTAATGGAAAATCTTTCTGATTCAAAATGTAATAGTTTAATAGGCATTTTTTTTTTTTTAGTTCATTGATAATTAAAATATTTATTTCTTTACACAAACATATCGAAATTTAGAGATAAATTTTTTGTATTAGTAAAAAAATAAGTAAATAAATAAAATAAAACAAAATGAAGTGTAATTTGTAATATGTTTCATATTACTAAGACATAATCTAAGACCTATTTGAAGGTATTTGTTTACACTCTTTATTGCTCAGTACTGTAAAGTAATAATTTTCCCATTTGTTTACATCTTTTTAAATATATCCTCCTAAACTAGATGTCTTCCGCGTGGCTCGGAAACTTAGCAACAGTTCAAGCGGTAAACAGCGCCATCCTGTACAGACTGCGCGATTTTTTTTTATTATTATTATTATTCAACTGTCACCAATAATTTTAAGGCCGCGGTAGCATGGTCGGTAAGAGCAGCGAGTTCGTGATCGAAAGATTGCGGGTTCAGTCCTCGAGCCGGCCGAAGACCGTCATGTACGCTAATGGCGACTGGTGCACGTTAAATTCCGTCGTGGTCGCAAAGTCCCCCAAGTTCTCATCAAAAATTATACCTCTGGGGGTACCGGAAAATGGGTTTAACTCGCTCTGATCCGGATCAAAATTCGAGTTCCTGTTGTTTGGCTGGTGCTGCCATCTTTCACCAGCTTCTGGAGCTAAAGTCGTACTTCCTCCCTATGAGGCCGCTACTAAATAACGGAAGACGCACCCCTCATGACTTAAAAATCCGGTTAGTTCCACTACCGGGGCTCGGAATTTCCGAGTGGCACACGACAACAACAACAACAACCAATAATTTTAAAAAGTGATATATATATAATCGACGTTTCTTCGATTCTATTCGCCTTTTATGTGTATCAGATTCCACTTTTAAAAATTTTTGGTTACTGTTGAATAAATAAGTCGCGCAATTTGTACCAGGTGGCGCTGTCTACCGATTGAACTGTTGCCTATTTTCCGAGAAATGCGGAAGGCATCTAGTTTAAGAGGTTATGGTAATACGGTATTTAAAAAAAAAAATTAGTTGTGATTGCTGATGAAGTTTATATCAAAAGCTCATAAAGGTGCATATTGTTTGTATCAATATGTATTTTCTTCAAAGTCTAACTCCATGTCAGTAAATGAGCTAAATAACTTGTATATTTATTTCCATAAAATGAAAATAAGTGAGCATTTGTAAACAGTTCAAGTAACTATTACTATCTCCTTTTAATCTTCTATTTTACGACGCAGATTTTTAAACTTCGTATTCATTCATTTCATTAGGTGTTTACATGAATGAACTAAAATTCCCCAAAAAGTGTTAAATATTTTTCTTTCCTTTCGTAAATACGCATTAACAATAAACTCAACATTTGCATGTGTTGTGATGATTTGTGATTTATTGTACCAAAATATCTAATGGTTCGGGACATTTTATGATCAGTAAAATTATAGCTGCTTCAAAACCCTTAGCGTATGCAAAATAACATTTTATTTATCCTTAATGTATTTGCTTCATATTATAAATCAACGTCTATTTTTTTTTCTTTTTCTTTTTTTTTTCTTTTTCTTTTTTAAGTAAAGCGTTAAAACATTTTGAAATTTAAGCGTGCGCAAATGGATAAACAAATCATAAAAGCTATCTTTTATCCAGAGAAGCTGAATCCTTGCATTTATTTAAGAAAACAAAGGTTTTTATTTCATTTTTCAAAAGAAATAAATAATACCTGAAGCAACAATCTCTGATTTCATGCTTCTGTTATGTCTCAGTAAATTTGAAAGATGTTTTTTGAAAGAGAATTTATTTGTAATTGTGAAGAGCATTTAAATGCTTTCTTCCTTATAAACTCTTTGTTTAAAAGAATGATGTTTTTTTTTTTTTTTTTTTTTGGATCGCCTTTGTTTTTTTGATAAAGAAAAACTTATGAAAAACCTCTAAATGAACATTTTAATATTATTTCCGAAGAAATAGTTTTTAAAACAAGCAGGTACATACGTTTTAAGAAACGTTTAAAATTTTAAAATTAATTTTTATAATGTAATATCGCTTTATATTGTAGTAAATTAAGAACATTGACTATTTCTTTTATTTACTTTAATATTTTTGAATATTAGAAATATGATTTTTTCAACAATCTGTAAAACAGAAATTTAGCAGCATGATATTATTTAAAAAGACAAGTATATATCAGGCTTTAAAGTAAGTGATGCTATTATCGTATATTTTGTTTTCGACTAAAATTTGAAATAGACTGAAATTCTAAAAATATGTACGGTGTCTATATATATATATATATATATATATATATATATATATACTAGCTGACCCGACAAACGTTGTTTTGTCATATAAATTATTTCTAGAGAATATTTTGCTAGAAAAAAAAAATAACTAACTTATTGTAAGTGTGTAAGGATGTGATATATAAGTGAAACAGGTATGGAGCGCTGTGAACGGTGACTGTGAATTCCGATTATAACGTAAAAGGCTTAATTACCGAAATTTTCGCTACTTGCTTCTTGCTACTTGCTACTTGGTACTTTCTACTTGCTTCTTGCTACTTGCTACTTGGTACTTTGTACTTGCTACTTGTTATTTGAAACCTCCGCTGAATGTCGAACAGCACAAAATTTTATTTCATACGGTAAATATTTCAATTTATGAGAGAATCTCTGATAGCAACGAATTTTACATGAAAATTCCGTCTTTTTTTAATAAGCTGTAACAAAATGGACCGATTTGATGAAAATTTTTATTAAAAAGTTATTACTATATCTAACATCATTACATGTACATTTATCACAATTCAATCAATCGATGCATGTGAGTATGTGTATAGTATGAGCGAAGTGAAATGTAGAGTTCGTATTAAATAAAAACTTAAACTCGTTTTAATTAAAGGTGAAAATGTTGAAACTCAATTTATTTTATAACAGGTATATTTTTTTAATCTACAAAAACTTAATTTATCGTAACGCCATTGGATGTACAATATTTTTGGTTAATCCTTGAGGAGTATACACAAACAAATTCGTAGGTTTTGCAACCCTGTAACACGCAACATATAATTGGCCGCGAGAAAAGCACGGATTTTCTAAATCTAAGCCACAAATTGGGACCCCATTGGTCAATAAATATTTTAAACCATTTTTGCGATGAATTGAAATAGCTATCTCAATTGTGGAACTAAAGATCTTGGCGAGAAGCGTCCGAGCTACTTCGGTGCCAAATTTCAAATTTTGCCAAAGGGATCCGATACTAAAGGTGTTCCATACAATAAATAAATAAATAAAATATCAGTGACATACACACGCACAAAAGTATGGGACCCCATTGGTGACTTTAAATATTTTAAGCCATTTTTGCGATGAATTAAAATGGCTATCTCAAATGTGGAACTAAAGATCTTGGCGAGAAGCGTCCGAGCTACTTCGGTGCCAAATTTCAAATTTTGCCAAAGGGATCCGATACTAAAGGTGTTCCATTCAAAAAAATAAAAAAATAAAATATAATAAATTAGCTACACAAGTAAATTTGTAGGTTAGGGTGGTTGTTAATCAACGCGCGTGTAAATTTGATAGAAAATTATATAAAATACTCACTCCAATTCCGAACTAAATTTGCAAAATGTATAGTTTTTTATGCACACTTCAAAACTCTTCAAACACTAATTACATCTTGATGTAATATTTCAAATAGGACACAATTTTTTGTATAATAATAATAACTCGAAGTTACAAAATATTTTCCTGAATTTGATCGCAGCACCAACTGTCGGGACAAACTGGAATTACAGTAGAATATACGCAAGCGAAGTGTGACGTCATTGACCGTCAGTGGATGCAAGAAAAAGATTTCCTATGTTAATCTCCCGTTGGATATTTTATAAAAAATTATTAAAAATCGAGGAAAATTTGTTCTAGATTTTAATCCCCGTATTTGGGTATAGATATGTATTAGTTATCATATGCATGTGTTAGATTGAGTTATTTTGCTCTCAAATTGACAAAATTTTAATTTTAAATTTCAAAACTCTGTCTTCCTTGGCGTTTTTTGTATTTGGCGATCAAAAACGTAATACGAAAATATACATGCCAGATGTATATTTTCGTAATATGTATTGTACGAAATTGTTTCAGATTATTCATTACTCTCTTAATATAAGTTGTTGAAATAACCATTATTTTTGAAAGAAATTAAATGTGTTCGCAAGATGATATGGCGATATTTTTTTTTCCGCCAAGGGTGACAGAGTTTTGAGATTAAAAATTCAAATTTTATTAATTTTACAGCAAAAACAACTCAATCTAACGCATGCATATGATAACTAATGCATATCTATACCCAAATATGGGGATTAAAATCGGGAAATAATTTTCCTCGATTTTTAGTAATTTTTTACAAAAAATCCAATGGGCGATTAACATAGGAAATATTTTTCTTGCAGGCCAGTGACGTCATCACTTCGCTTGCGTATTATTGAATATTCCATACTACGATCGTAGCGCAGTCTGCCGGATCCAATGTGAAACATTCCAAAATCAAAAAAAAAGAAATTATAAGTGATAAATTAATTAAATAAACAATTTAAATTGGACTGAATTGTAAATCTAAACTATTCTCGAATCCACCTGAAGACAAATAAAAAATTTCATTAAACTCGGTCCAGCCGTTTAGGAGGAGTTCAGTGACTACACACGCACAAAAGAAATATATATATAAAGATAAATACAAAGGCACAGCTTTAGTATAGACCTCCCCCCCCCCTTGTCGACTTTAAATATTTTTGGCCATTTTTACGATGAATTAACATGGCTATCTCAATTGCGTAACTCACGATCTTGGTGAGAAACGTCCGTACTACTTCGGTGACAAATTTCAAATTTTTCCAAACTAAAGCTGTTCCATAACAAAAAAAAAAGAAAAGAAAAACTGTTTTATGATATATACAAAATAAAAATAAAAAATTCTAATAAATTCGAAATTATTACTATTTACAATTAAGGTGAAAACATAAAAGAACCTTTATAAGTTACATATGAAGTATCAATTAAAACGAAAAATTTTGTTTTGCTGTAGAAAAGAAAAGTACTAAAAATTTTAAGCTAATACCAAGTATCTCTATGAAAATATTTATTTACACGCGAATATTTTCATAGTATATTAATTTTTTTTTTCTAATTTTTATTATTTATCACGCGAAATTAAAAATATTTTATTTCCGGTAAAAAATAAATAAACGTGAATTTTGTTTATTTTGGCATCAAATAAATTTTTCTTTTTAATCATTTTAAAGTTAAAATGGAGTTTTTATTTAATATCTTTTGATCCAATTATCCGATTGAACTGAATTGTAAATCTAAACCATTCTCGAATCCACCAGAAGACACACAAAAATTTCATTAAACTCGGTCCAGCCGTTTAGGAGGAGTTCAGTGACATACACACGCACAAAAGAAATATATATATAAAGATATATATATATATATATATATATATAATTTCATTTTTTATTAATGTTTTAATGAAACATCTATATTTTCAAAAACACACGTGTTAAATAGACTTGTATTTGCGAAAGCTTCAGAATAGAATTATATACAATTAGACTTTTCTACAAAAAGAAAAGAAATATTAATTATTAAAGCGTTTTCTAGAGCCAAGAATATCGCTGAAGATTGGTGATAATGCATTTGATGTAGTGATACGTTTTCAGGGTACGTTTTAACAACTCCTCTGTTAATATCCCATGCTTCTTAACTTTAATTTCAAATCAAGGCAAAATGCACGCTACATTGTATTTTATTGAAGATAAATCTGTTAAATATTCTGATGATTACAGTTGGTTTATTACTATTTTGTTTTCTCTTTTATGCATTAGAAACTATTTTGCATATTCAGTAAGAATAATAATTTCTGCTTTATTGTACGTTTTATTTTCTAATTTACTGTGTCCGTTTCTTTTACAAGTTGTATTTATAAATATTTGATTTATGGTGTTCTTTTTGAGGAAAAAAAATAAATAAAACAAGAAAAAATAAATAAAATTTACTGTAAAAAATTGTTTGATTCTCAATAATTCAAAAGCTTAATGTAATGAGTCCTGAAAAGAAACGATTTTATACATTTCTTTTTGAGCCTAAAGGATAAAAAATATTTTGTCTAACAGACAACATGTATTACTAAATGCCTTAAAAGGATGCCATGTTTATGTTTATGTTTTTTTTTTTTTTTTTTTTTTTTTTTTTTTTTTTAGATAATGAAAAGTTGTGCGTTTTTGCTTTATCATTCTGAAATGAATTAAATCATATTTCGAATAATTAAATGGGACAGGAAAATGTGTTTAAAATCATTGCTTTAAGGTCGTTATGGTTGTGTAGCTTAAGGCTGATTGACTACATTAGGGTCCTAGGCTTATAGGTGGAATGCCCTGGGGGTCTTTCTAAAGTGTCATAGCTCCTATTTACGCAAGTTTTGGAGAAAATCAAGAAAAACTCCGAAGGGCTAGGTCGATGAGCACTACGTGGGATCGAACCTTGCACTTTCTATCTACCAGCTTTGAGCGCAGAACCGCTCGGCCACTGGTGGGGCAATCTTTTGCTAAACAAAGAGGTAGATTTTTTATTTGGTAGACAATGTTTTAGAAAAAAATAATAACACATATGGCATTGTATATAAACGTAATTTTTTTTAAGATTTAGAATGTGTACCCACTAGAAAATAGTTGAATTGCTGTATTTTAGTATTATTGATTAGTAGTTGAACTTAAATTCCAAACAAAAAAATTTTAAGAAAATGAAAGGGGTCTCTTTTCTAAAATTTTCTTACCGGGTACTTTTAAGTCTTTTTAGTTTCAAGGAACTATTATTTATCATATAAAGGAAGTATGTAACGCATATACGAATGTATCTGTATATAAATTTACTGTGAAATAGAATTAGACGTGAGTATGCTTTGCTGTATAGACTAATGGGGATATAAATATAGTATGATTGTAACTAACTTGGCCTATTCAGAGTATTCTGGAACTGTAACTTAAATGAGGACTGAGTCAAAAATTGTTAGATAGGCATTTCAAAGGAAGATCTGAAAGCTACTACAAAATAAATAAATAAATAAAAATATAAATAAATTCTGTTATGTGACAGATTACAGGGAGAATGCTTGAAAAAGTGTAATAAATAGCTGTGATCTAGTTTAATATTTCAAACATTATGGCATTTAAAACTGTTATTTTTTACATACCGAAGCATAAGACAGTACAAAAAATGATAATTATGGCACTACATGTGAAGGACCGTATAATTTTGCTCATGAGGACAGATATCCGATCAGCTATTGAACCCATTATTCATCGGCTGCACGTTAAAGAAATTAATGATGGGGCCCACTTTGAACATTATGTTTTACATAGCTAAACAGTTTGTAGTAAATAAGTCTGTAATAAATAAAGATGTTTGTATTGAAACGTTTAGCTTGTTTGTATTTCAATGTAATGTGCCCCGAGAGGTTTTTTTTTTTTTTTTTTTTTTTTTTTTTATGTTTTTCTTCTTCTACTTTTATTTTTATTTTTATTTATTATATATATATATATATATATATATATATATATATATATATACATATATATTAATTCTTCCAGCGCATTCTTTGGATTATCTGTCTACATATATTTCATTCAAACCGGATTTTAGTTATAGCTACAGCCTGCTTCAAAAAGGCCAAGTATAAGTACGATCATCCTGTATAACAAAATTAAAATAACAAAAGAGAGGCTAACTCTACGGAAAATCCTACGCGGTTATTCATCATGCAATAAATGGAATATAACCCTTTAAATAAACAACATTCTGAGAAAATTATTGTATGATTAAAATAAGAATACATACATATGCTATCACGTTCAATATGAATAATTCAATATAAAAAGTCTCTGAAAAATTATAAATTGTGTTTTAAATAATCATAACTTTGAAAAAAAAAAGTGCTTTAGATAAACATAGCAAATTTTCGAAAAGAGCCAACTTCGCTAAAAATTGTTATTCAATAATATCTAAAATATCTTTTAGAATGTACACACGCATGTACCTAATTAATTTTCAAAGCGTAAGTAAAACTATATTTTTGAATATATGAGTACAATTTATATTAAAATATACTTTCCATTGAAAAACAATCCAATTATTTTAGCTTTCACATTGCTAAACAGACGAGGGTCACTTAAAAACTAAATTATTCAGGCTCAACAACTGGCTTACAAGTGTCTGAAAATCTTGTTATTAAGATATATACGTGCGTGTTATCACAAGTTTTAGACTTCTGCCTCGACTAGGCAAATCTCTATATAAAATAACATTAAACAGGAAAATTAACCGGACAGTGAAACCTTACAAAGTCTGGACTACGGTAATATGTTAATAATTGAGCGAACTGTTTACTTTGCAATCAAGCAATAAGTTAGGTTTTATCCACATGCTAGACCGGTGGTCCGAATGGCTAATGTATCACAATGATCTCTTATGACCAGTAACTGGTATGTCAAAACCTTAGCAGAGAAAATCAGTAATTAGTGTTAAGGGGTTATCTTATCGCCTGGGCTAACCTCTTCCATTAGAGTTAATGAGGACTTGACGAGATCACGTGGTTTAAAGAGAAAGTGGATCTAAGGTAGATCCAAGGGGACGGAGGAGGGTGGAATGAGTCGGCGATTTCGTGATGCGCTTATCACTGTTCAACAGCAGCTTTCAAACGTCACGGTAAGTTCCCGCTCAATACCGCGCAATTTCAGAATGTATCGAGATGTTGACAAACATCCCCTGGAGAAGAGAGGGTAGCTTTGACCAGAGTAGATCTCAAGTTTAATATATGCCGTTGTTATCAGTGTTTTCCAGAAGAGGGATAATTTTACTTTGCGGTCTGTAAACTTGATTAAGCGTGTAGATTCTTTTGTAAAAGAGTAAAAAAGAGTCTCTTTTAGATTGACAAAGTATTTTGTTTGTATCATCTTTTTTTTTTTTTTTTTTTTGTCTCCCACGTTAAAGCAGAAAATTTATTGAATGGTATAGAAAATACTAAAAGAAATGCAAATTAAGTTTAAAGTTTTGTTGCACAGATTCAGAGTTAATGTTTTATATATGTGTAATCAATCATTATCTGTCAGGTAAATCGAAACTTCTACATGCGCAATAATTTACAGGTGATGAAGATAATATTTATGATATTGCTTGGAAAGGGAAAAACCTCAGATTTATTAAACAACATTTACGAATAATAGATTTTAAAATTCTTAGGTATTTTAGAATAATTAATATATATATAAACAAATTATATATAAATTAAATTTGCATATAATTCTAAAATTGATAAACAGCTTAACGTCAAATAAGTAACTCTTTATTTTCAGATATTTCTATCTTTCGAAAAATATTTCGTACGCATTTTAGATTAATTTTTTAACTGTTATAAAATAAAAAAAATAGCACGATTTTCTTTTATTGAACCCCAAGATACCCTAGATTTAAAATAATGTGTGAATAACAAAGGTTTATAGAAAGGTATTTAAAATTTAAATGTTTAAGAAATTGAGAAATAATGATAATTTTCGCAATTGAAATATATTTCTGTATTTAAATTAAATTTATAAACGATGAGAAACTTTAATAAGCAAATTTAGTGATCTTTTATCTATCTTTTCATCTATTTCTTATGTTTTCTATCTCCCTTTTATTGAGTAAATTATAATAGAGTAAATTATAATTGAGCAAATTTATTTGAGTAAATTTATAATTGAGTAAATTATAATTTATAGGTTAATTATTAATGAAAAGTCTTTCTATATTTTAAATCTTATATTTGACTTTTGAAATGAATTTTTTAAATTGTTGCTCAGATCTCAAAGTAAACCGTACATTTCAAACAATACATAGCATACGTTGCAATTCATGTAATTAAAAGTAACGTTAGAAATAAATAAGTGAATATTAGGCATGAAGACTGGGATTTATACATTAAATATACAATCCCTAAAGTTTAATCTAAATATTAATAAATGATACATCTATCTAAAAATAAACAAGTATATTGTACATTTTAGGAACAATCATATATTTTTCTTACATGAAATATTTCAATATTTATTTTATGTTACATCTTTTTAAAGATTTTAGATCTTACCTTTCTTATCATTAACAGATAAATAAATTATTTTTATGATAATTTAAGAAACGTCAGTGGAGGTCTCCACGGTGACACCCAAAAAGTTTTTGGGTTTTGTCTCTTTCAGTGTTTGAGTGTCTGTCTGTATGTCTCGGATTAACGGTTGAAAAAATTCCTCTATTGAAATGCAAATTGGTATACATATTGTAGTAATTTCGAAAAATTATTACAAGAGCCTATGGATAGACTTCTTAAGAGCGTTTTAATGCATTCAGGCGGCATTCAACATAATAGAATTCACATACTATATTAAGATGCCTAAAAACATGTTTTTTTTTTTTTTTTTTTTTTTTTTTTTTTGTAAAAAATAAGGTATTTTAGAGTAAATAATGTAATTACTAGACCAACACAAATATTTCCGATGACATTCTGTAATCACCCAAATGATGTCAAATTTGATTCAAATATTGTAAGTTAGAAGAAATCAGTTTTACTTTTTATTAATTTGTATAATAACTGTAGCTCGTGAACAAGAAAACACAAAATAATTCCGTATTCTTACGGTCTATAGACGGTGGTTCTTATAAGTGCATTTTAGCATGGTTACACTCCACTAAACATAATGAAATAAACCTATGTTATTAGAATGTTAAAAACATGGTTTCTGTGGAATATGGTAAGCACAGAACTGGTAATTAGTTTACAGGGCTACACAAAATAATTCTGATAAGTTATGCAATCATTTGTCATCAAATTTGGTACAAATATTTATGAGTAACAAGTACATAACACAAGGCAGTGAGTTATGAGAATTCATATGTACAGATAGATATAAAGAGACAGATATGACGGGGAGTCGAGGGGAGCGGAAGCCTCCCTCAGAAACGTATTATGGTTATGTAGCAAGTTAATCATATAATTGTATATATATAATTATTTCAAATAATGTAGAATAAATAAAAATGACCTGCTGAGTAATGATTAAAGCAAATAGGACATTGAGGCTCCTGATGTGATAATAAACAAGTTACCGAAGTGTCAGTAAAAACGTCTATGTGTTTGTGTGTTTCTGTATCTGTATGTTTCGCTAAAGCGGCCACAAAAAATCACACTGTTGACTTGAAATTATTAGGCATATTTAAAAAACTAAAAAATTAGCCGTTTAATTTTGGGAGCGTATTCTATTTGTAGTTCGTGTGCAGGAAAACACTAAATTTTTTCTTATCATTATGGCTATGGAGAGAATTTGTATGTACCGCAATAGTGGCCGCAAAAATCTCCCGATTGACCGGCAAATTGGTACACATGTTCAGGAGCTAAATAGAAATGGCTGTATAATTTTTTATGACTATAAAGTTTATTTTTCGTGTATAGGGACACGCCAAACAATTTCTTATCATTACGACCAATGGACAGAATTTCGTTTAAAGACATTTTAATATTATTATTTTGCATTCAACAAAATGAAATTATATATATGTATTATTCAGGTGCTTAAAAGCATGTTTTCTGCAGAAAATGTGTGCTTAGACTTAATTATTTTTGTGCAGGACCTTACAAATGTATTCCGAAAATGTCGCGTAGTCATCTAAATTATTTCAAATTTCGAAAAATTATTCATGAGCTACATGGAATAAGTTGTATAGTTTTTACTGGTGTGTATAATGATTATAGTGCGTTTACAAAGGCATAGAAAAATAATTTCGTGACGTTAGGGCTTGTGGGTAGATTTTTATTTAAGCTCATTTTAACGTGTTTATGCGGCCTTCAACATAATGAAAATAACATACATTGTTAGACTGAGAAAAAAATATACCGCCTTTCTCTAGAATGAATAAGTGGCCATTTTCTAAATTCCTTAACTAGAAATATAGATTCCCGAGCTATGCACATAAGGCACGCCAATAAACTGAATAGAAGAAATTATCGAGAATTTCTTGTGTACACATTTCTAGGTGGTGAAACAATATTCTGAATCATTTATATTGCGAGAAATTCTCGCTTGATTTTCCAGAATTTGGTAATAAATCAAGATTATAGTTGCAGAAACCCGCCTCTTGTAGTCTTATTTATTTGCAGAGATTTTTAAATAACTTTGCCCTCGAGAATATAGGTAAACGCTCTAGAATTTTAATAGGGGCTTCTAGAACTCGCTTTCCATGAGGACTAGAATTTATAAGGATGACATGGAACTATTTTTTTCTAGAGCCAAAATTTAGATTCTAGATGTCAGTTACAGAATTTTTTCTCAGTGTAAGATGCTTAAAAGCAATGTTTTCTCTAAGAAAAAAGTATGCATAGACTAAAATGATGTATTTCAGGAGCACACAACCGATTTTTGTAATTATATTACAAAAAAAAAAAAAAAAAAAATTAATCAAAAATTTTATAATCATCCAAATAATGTCAAATTTGGTTCCGATATTAAGGAATTACAAAGAATTAATTTTATAGTTTTTATTGGTGAGTACAATAACCGTGACTCGTGTACAAAGACACACAAAAGAATTTCGTACAATTACGGTCTATAGACGGTATTTCTTATAAGTGCATTTTAAAATGGTTACACTCCATTAAACATAATGTAATGAACAAATGTAGGAATATTTAAAAGTATGTTTTCTGCGAAAAATGGTGGGCATAGAACTTGTTATTAATTTAGAGGACTACGGAAAATAATTCCAATATGTTATGCAATCATTTGGCATGAAATTTCGTGCAAGTATATATGCGTTACAAGGATGCAACACAAAGTTATGCTATGAGTTACAAGGCAATACATATACACATAAATAAGCAAAAAAACTAAAGCCAGATGAAAAAACAATCCCAAAACAAATGGGGGCCTTCATCAGGGGAGCTCCCCCATGTAAGGAAAGGAATATGAGAAGTTTCTGACAAAACACTGGTAATTTAACCAAAAAACGCGTTTCTAGCCCCCAACTTCTCACAAATGGAAGCAAGACTATACAGCAAACGAATTTAATTAATATAAACATAAAAAGCAATTAAATTCAGAAATCAAGTACAAAATATAATACATCAATATAAATAATATAAGAATATATAAATACATACCAGGTGGTTTTCAATTTTCCACATTCTAATAACTATTCAAGTTTGTCCTGGTATGTATTTATATATTCTTGTATTATTTATATCCCTGTATTTAATATTGATGTATTATATTTTGTGCTTGATTTCTGAATTTAATTGCTTTTTATGCTTTATATTAATTAAATTCGTTTGCTGTATAGTCTTGCTTCCATCTGTGAGAAGTTGGGGACTAAAAACATGTATTTTGGTTAAATTACTAGCGTTTCGTCAGAAACTTCTCCTATTCCTTTCCCTACATGGAGGAGCTCCCCTGATGAAGCCCCCCCCCATGTGTTTTGGGATTAATTTTCCATCTGGCTTTTTTTATTTTGTTTATTTATTATAGTTTTATATTTCCTTTTGCTGCATTTGCGCATTGGTTTATAAAAACTCTGTTCTAGTTCTATATACCGGGTGATCCAAGAGTCAGGACAAACTTTAAAAATGAATAATTCAAAAACGAATCAAGATACAAAGATACGGTTTGCACCAATCCGATGGAAAAGAAGCCGGGTTTTGTGTGGCAAAGAAAAAAAAAATAGTTCTGTTGGCGACGAACAGATGGCGCTGTCGTATTTCTGATGTAGGATTATGCAAAGCAACAAACGATATAAAAAGGAACAACTACAGCAGGTAATGGTAGCCGAAGCTTATATGCATCGAAATATCGCATTCTCAGTGGCTACTTTAATCACGCATGGCCTCCAAGATCTCCCGATCTGACACCCTGTGACTTTTGACTGGGGGATTCTTGGAAGTCAAAAGTGTACCGCGACCCACCGGCATCACTAGCAGCACTGAAAGATGCCATCCGCCAAAATGCGTCTGCCATAACGCAAGAAATGCTACTAAATGCTGCGAACGATGTGGTGAATCATCTCACAGCTGTACTTCTGAATGATGGACATTGAAGAGTTAGTGTAGTAGTACTAATTAACTGTAATTAAGATGACTTGTAAGTAGTCAAAAATTTTTTTCATTTGCAAATCATCTTTTGGTGAAATAAAAAACTATAGCGCCATCTGTTGGTCGCCAACAGATCTATTTTTTTTTTCGTTTGCCACACAAAACCCGGTTTCTTTTTCATCCGTTTGGTGCAAACCGTATCTTTGTATCTTGATTCGTTTTCGAATTATTCATTTTTAAAGTTTGTCCTGACTTTTGGATCACCCGGTATTTAATAATTCAAGTTTTACTCCATCTAATATTTAAATTTTATCTCATATATACACATATAGACAGATAGATATAGACAGACAGATACAACGGCGGGTTGAAGGGGCTGAAGCTTCCCTCAGAAATGTATCTGGTTGTATAGCGGGTTATCATATGTATATAGCCGAGCTGCGTCCGCCTAGGCGTTCGGCGGATCTGTTACCCTAACTTTATCAAAGCAATGTCAAACATATCGTTTCTCTTTTTGTGTGTTGAGCTCATAGTTCTTTTATAACGACACAAAGAAAATGCTCTCATTTCCACATTTTAGTAAATTAACAACGTTCTGAAGAAATATTGAATTATTCAAAATAATAATACACACAAAACAGAAAAAAAAAAAAAAAATGCAAAATGTATACATACTACGCTAAAACTAAATTCGTCCAAAAAGGTATAAATGCACACCTAAATGTTCGGAATGTCGAGTAGAGAATGCCGATTTCCGAAATGGAGATTCATTTCGCTTATGCATAGCTTACATACATCCAATTTGTGAAATGCACAATTTTAAATTAGGGAAATTTATGCTTCATAAAGAAGTGCAAATATCGATGCTTCAAAATTTGGCGGTACCATAAAGATTTTGATAATAAATTTTTAACTCATGAAAATCATGCTTCTTAAATAGTATGTATACATACACTTACGCGACAAAAAAATAAAATAAAATAAAAATTCATACTTATCGGAAAAAGGCAGATAAAATTAGACTGCATTTGGAGCAAAATTTTTAGTTAAAAATAATGACACTCTGAAAACATTAATAAATGGTATATATTAAATTATTACGTACATTGAAACACAAATGTTTCATTAAAAAATACTCACATGCTTTATATGGGACACACACACACACACACCAAAAAAAAAAAGGCCATAGCTAATTAATGTTGGATTTTTCAATGATTCACAAGATAGGTGAGATTCTTCTTCTGTGCATGAAATACGGTAAGATGTAAGCACACGCCTAAATTTTCGGCAAGTTGAGTGGAGTCACTTCAGAATTTGTAAGTTTAATTTTCGAAATACGGAGACATTTATTCATGCTTCCTGAAGAACTGCAAATATCACTACTCCAAAGCCATAAGTATCATCGGTACTATAAGAATTTGGATAATAAAGATCTCGTTATTGAAAAGGATGTTTATAAAGCTTACATGACAAATAATATATATTATATAAAAATCACAATTATCACAATAAAAATCACAATTACCACAAAAAAAAAAAAAAAAAAAAAAAAAAAATCACAAATTGAAAAAAAAAAAAAAAAAAAAAAAAAAACTCATGATAATTATTTTTGGTCGAAATAAGTGAGCACGGCCCTTCATCAGACAAAAACTTAAACCTAAATTTAATGTAAATTGAACGGAAATACTTGTATTGGAAACTGATGAATATTTTTTTTTTAAGAAAACACCATGGATTGTAAAAACTGACGACAATCGTTTTGGATCTAATTAATTGATATATTTCATTGTGCTTTACCTCTTTTTGCTGCACTTCTGCAAAATTTTTCGACTGATGAAGGTTCGTGCTTTAATTATTTTGACCTGAAACAACTGCTGCAAGCTTCTGTAATTTATATATATATATATATATATACTTTGAAGTAGATTTTTTTTTCCTTCTTCAAATAAATAAGCATTATTTTTTACAAAAAGTTTTCATATATGAATTAACTAATAATGTTAAGTAGCTACTACAATATTTTTTACTTTATATACGGACTAACTAATAATGTTAGTAGGTAATATAATATGTTGATCTTTATATATGGATTAACTGACAATGTTAAAAATAAAATCCTATATTTCACTTGAAAAATAGCTCCAATTTAGCTGCAACCAACATTTTGGTTTCATCATTTCAATGTCGCTACTAAAATGGTGAAATACAATACCAAAATAAAAACTGCAGCTAAATTGGATCTACTTTTCTGGTGAAACGTTGGGATTTTATTTTTAACAGTGCAGTAATATTAAATAGCTATTAACGATGTTTCGTTCTTTATGTACGTATTAGCTAACAACGTTTTCTTCTTCATATATATATCGAAATAAGAAAATTTTAATGCTAATATTTCGTCTACAACGAATACAAGGGAAAAAAAACTGCAGCTCACCATATTAGGCTACATTTGGTGCAATTTTTTAAGTTTAAAAAAATGACGCCCTAGAAACATTAATAAATCTATACATGAAATTATTATGTGCCTTGAAATCTAAACAAAGCATAAAGTGAAATTAATCTTTGTTCCATTAAATAAATAAAAAAAATCCTAATTCTCTCAATAAATAAAATAAAATAAAATAAAAAATCTGAAAATGACAGGCGAACTTTGGCGCAAATTTTTTAAGTTTAAAAAATGATACACTAGAAATGTTAATAAATCTATATATGAAATTATTACGTGCATCAAAATCTAAAAAAATATAGAGTGAAACTGCAAAAAATTTCTGTTGCATCGTTCTTCATTTTGTTTTGAAACTCTCGGTACAGAGGTTGACTGACAGTAAGTACGTTTGTGTAAATATCAGTTTTCACGTAAGATCAAACAACTCAAAAATTCGAGAATTGTGAGTTGAAAATTCAGAAATATGTTTTTCATTTTAATTTTATTATATATTTTGCTAAAATCCTTCATTAAATAAATAAATAAATAAATAAAATACATAACATTTTTCAACAAACGTTCATATCTAATTATTCAATGAATCATATTCGCATTGAATGAATCATTCAACTTCGTAAGGAAATTCGTTGTTTTGAATTTGGTAACAGCTGATTTCTGTTTACGTTACAGTTATGGTTTACGTTAGAATAAATATTGTGTGGGCTGCGTAAGTTTGTTTTATTCTTTATTTGAATTATCACATGAATAACGATGAGTTTATACTAAGTTAAAATTTGTATTTTAAGTAAAATATCTTAGATTTAAGGAGGGTTTAGAATTCTGAAAAGTTGTATTTACAAAGTACATTTTCAAGATAGCACCCGCTCTTACAACTTTTAAAATTGCAACAATCTTCCAAACAGGAAAAATTCAGAACACTTTTCCCGCAGATGATGTTTATATTTTTAAACGATCTTTCGATCAATATAACTTTTGTAAAGATTTTCGAAAAACTTTTGCCTCCAAAATTTTAAGAATAAAGATGACTGACTTACCTGTGTGCTTAAAGCTGATTAGCTGATTTTATAGGAAAGGTATAAACGGAAGGATACACTTACAGACAAAGGTAAATATATGTATGTATATATATATATATACATATATAGAATTATTTTAAATAATATTAAATGAATAAAAACGATCTGATGCGTAGTGAATGATGCAAATACCACGTGAAGATACACTAGTTACTTCAATTATGAATTTAAGCAAATGTTTGACTAACATCCAGTGTTTAAAATCTAAATACAATTAAACAATTTAAAAAATAAACACATTCTTTAAATGTGACACATTTGACTACATTACATTTACTTTTAAAATTGAAGCAGTTCTAAGATGACTTAACTCTTATAACACAGAAAGACAAAAGTAGGTGCTAAAAAATTCCAACTACATGTTTTGATAACATACGATCATAGGAAAAACAGAGATTGCTTAGAACAAGAAAACAATAGAAAACATACGTTCAATATGTCAATGCCATATGTTGGCAAAGGGCTTCACAGAGAGATGTCAGAGATAGAAAAAAAATCACCGTTCGTTTCTCATTCTTAATTCTAAGGAACACCCTAATACTATACGATCGGTGAAGTTTGGTTATCTCCCACATTTTTTTATATTTATTTAGTAATACTAGAATAGCATATAAAAAAAAATGAACTTTAGATTAAATAAAGCTTTTAAATTTAAATGACACAATGTAAAGAGTTTAAAGTTTACGTGAGTTTAGAATTATAAGTAATATTTTTTACACTGATTTATTTTACGAAAGGTTTATTGATGTTCAATTTGGTTTAAATGCATTACATTCAATTTTTTCATAAACAAATAGTTTAATTTATGTGACAAAAAGTTAATGAAACGTAACTTTCCTAGAAAAATTACAAATTTTAAAGCTTCGATGGACACCTTAATAAGCGATATAAAAATTTTTTCAGCAATAAAAATTTCATAGATAGGATAATTAAGTTATAGTTAAATTGATCAAAACTTTTAAAAGTCAAATAAGAACATAAACGTTTTATTTTTTCGTAATTAATTATATTTTCTACTTTCCGTGTTATATAATTTTTATTTTATACACATTATTAACGGCTGTGTTCTTCAATATTCTAAGCTGAAAATATATGCAAAAATATATTCATAAAATTTAACGAAGATTGGGAAAACTTTGAGTGTTCCAATTTTTATTTTATTTATTTTTTATCAAGAATGTAAGCATTCTTTTCCAAAAGAAGAAAAGTTAAAAAACACGTGTAGATTGTTAAATATGCATAAAAAAAAAAAAAAATCAAACACACGTAATTTTTTAAAATATTGTCTTTATAAATGACAAAAACTAAAAACTTACATTTTAAGTAAAAGATTTATTGTAAAATTTATAACAACACTAAGCTTTTCGCCATTAAAAACTGACATCTTCAGGTGACAAAGTATGTAGACTACAGTCGGTAACAAAAATATCCGAACGCTAGCAAAAATTCCTATGTAAAAAAGTACACTTCATACGGTTTTGTTCAATAAACCCTTATCGAATCATGTGCTTAGACTGACTAAGAAGAGGATTCGACAAGGATTTATTTAACAAAACCGTATGAAGTCTACTTTTTTTACATAGGAATTTTCGCTAGTGTTCGGACATTTTTGTTACCGACTGTACGCCCAAAAGTAGAAAATCCATCTCTATAAAGTGCAAGAAGAATTTCATGTAACGATTTGGAAAAAAAGTTTTGGGGGTATTTCGACCCTGTTGAATACGAATCTGCCAGTTCTCAAAGAGAGAAATTTGGACCGGAAATCCGGTATCCAAGATGGCGGCTAAAATGTCCCTTATCCGTTGGATTAAAAAAATGATTCAAACGTCTATTTTTCGGATGCCAAACACATTGCAATGCTCATAATGTACTTCTTATCTTAAGCTTGGAGTGTACAGTCGGTAACAAAAGTGTCCGAACACTAGCAAAAATTCGTATGTAAAAAAAATGCAATTCATACGGTTTTGTTAAATAAATCCTTGTCGAATCCTGTTGTTAGTTAGTGTAAAAACATAATTTGATAAGGATTTATTTAACAAAACCATATGATGTGAACTTTTTTTTACATAGGAATTTTTGCTAGTGTTCGGACACTTTTGTTACCGACTGTATGTGTTCCAAGGCGATGCCCAAAATGGCCGCCGTTGTGTTTACGTGTGCTCCGTTCGTCTTGTTGTATTTTTAATATAAAATCCGTCAGATATATGGTTTAAATTGGCTGATTATGTATTATGTAAACTATTATGTGTGTTACATTTTTTTAAGTAATGTTTTACAAAACTTTACGAAAAAAATATGGTAATAAAATTGTGTTACTGAAGGTAGTCACTTTTATTATTTTTAGTCATTTTTTAATATATTGCATTTTTTTGCAGGATATGGCGTCAACGGGGTGCTCCTTAGTTGATAAGGCTCGAACGTCCAACAATAACTTATGTATAACCTGCCAGAAGAGAAAACGTTCAAAGTAAAAATTATCAGATCTGACGGATAAGGGCTTACCCACCGTTCAATTCGATACATTTACATTTACTTTATCCTAATTGTTAATTTGTTTTATTAGTGCCAGTTTAGTAGTTTAGTTTTCATGCAATTTCATACTATTTTGAAAGCAACGATCCCCAAAATGCATATTTGTATGGAAGATTCTGCTCTATTGATAATATCTTAAATTTGGAATAACTTACGAAATTTTTAAATTAGAATATTTTCAGTCAAAAGTGTTCAAGCTAGAATCGAAAATGACATTTTAAAAGTGTTCTGAAAACTTTACGACGAAAATAATTCTTTAAAATAGGATTTTATGTGAAATTTTGTCCTATTCTGTCATGTTAAGAAAATCCTTAATTTCCAATAAGTACCGAAATTTTTAAATTATAAAGTTCAGAGTCGAAAATGTTAATAACAGTATCCTATATCATAAAAGTGTTTTAAGACCTTTACGATGAAAATATCACACTAAAAATAGACATTTATGAGAAAATTTGCCCTATTCTGCCATGTTAAGAAATTGTGAAATTTCAGATAACTTACGAAATTTTTAAACTTGAATTTTCATATTTAATTACGTTCACGCCAGCAGCATAACTGATATTTTAAAGCTGATGTAACCTCTTTACAGTAAAAGTATTCCTTTTAATACACGTTTAAGCGAAAATTTGTCCTATTCTCCCATGTTATAAAAATCGAAAATTTCGAATAACTTACGAAGTTTTTAAATTAGAATTTTGTAAAGCAAAAGAGTTCTTGCCGGCGTTATAAGTAATATTTTAAAACTGGTCTGATCCTTCTGCGATCATTTGCTCTTGAGATATCGCGTACACATACTAACCTACTAACACACTAACAAACTAACAATCTAAGAGACACCCTAAAGACGGACACCATGTCAGTTTTCTTATTTTTGGAATCCTCACACTTCAAAACGTGTATAAAACAGAGTTTTGGCCGCCATCTTGGATACCGGATTTCTCTTTGGCAACAGACAGATTCGTATTCAGCGGGGTCGAATTATCTAAGAAGACTTGTTTTCCCAATTGTTACATGAAATGCTTCTTGCATTTTTTTTTCTGAAAACGTGCCTAGTTTAATGGTGAAACAGTGAACATATATCTTGTGAATCTTGTTCGGTAAAACTTGTGCTGCGTATCAGTATAAAACCCTTCAGAATTCCAGAATTACGCTAGGAATTCACTATCGACGAACTTTGTAGTGGAGACTACATTCACGTGGATAAAAAACTCATAACTTGGTAAAAGTTGGAATATGCTTAAACTGAAGAGGAGCTAGGCTTGAATACTCTGGAAGACACTCAAGAAACAATTAGAACCATAAAAAAAGTCTGAGAACTTGAGTGACACGAGAAATGAAACTTGTAAAAAAATAAAGTTGATTTTACGGAGCAAGTACAATGCGCCAAATTTTAGGGAGCAAAGCGATATTCCAGCGCTTAGAATATACAGTGTGGCAACAGCTTAGAATTGTAATGTTTAAAATACTGCTAATAAAATGAAGCCTCCTAGATAGCGTTGGAATCAGAATTCTTGTTCAAATCGTACACATTGCATAAGAGATGATTAGCTCTTCCCAATTTCTTCTGCTCAATCACATGATCTATGCATATTGCACATATGTAACTAATAAATACATTAGTTTCGGTTTTTCAGAAAAAATCTCGATTGCACTGACCTCTGGTGCGAGGCTTAATCGTTAGATCACGATTTTGCTGGGCGGTTGGAATTAACTCCGACATTCTTTTAATCTCAACACTCCATCCTGTTCAAATTATGATTCCACACAGCAAAAAAAAAAAGACCTGTTTACTGCCAGAAGTTTTCTGTAATGACAGAAAATATTCATAAGCTACAGAAAAATACGTTGACAGAAATTTTTTTTAATAGAACAGTACAGAAAATATTAGTACCTATGTGTTTTGCACAAGGAAAACTTGGTATTAAAGAAGCACCAAGTCACTCGGTACATTAATAAAACACATATCTACTAAGATTTTCTGTATTGTTCTGTTACAGAAAATTTCTGACAACGCATTTTTTCTGTAGCTTACGAATATTTTCTGTCAATACAGAAATTTTCTGGCAGCAAACAGGACTTTTTTTTTTACAGTGCATATGTATATATATATAACTAGCAGATTTACCCGGTGTTGCCCAGGTTGAAGAAGTGTTTAGAATTCTGAAACCAATGAAAGAACTGAACAACGGCGTAAAAAGAGAAATACATGAAACTTTTTTCCGAAGTCTTTAATAAAAAATATTTTAAATGAATAAATACGAAAAGTGCAGCTTTAATAGGTACCCTCTTGGCGACTTTAAATATTTTAAACCATTTTTGTGATGAATTGACGTGGTTCTCTCAAATGCGTAACTAAAAATCTTGGCGAGAAACGTCCGAGCTACTTCGGTGCCAAATTTCAAATTTTGCCAAAGGGGTCCGAAACTAGATCTGCTGCATACAAAATAATAATAATAATAATAATAAATAAAGTAAATTAATTAATTAATTAAAAATTAAATTTAAAAAAAAGACTATTTTGCGATATTTACAAAATAAAATAATTTTTTTTTTCAATAAAATCCAAATTATAATTATTTATAACTAAGGTGAGGACATAAAAGAACCTCATAAGTTACACAATAAAAGCGAAAACTTTTGTTTTACTGTAGGAAAGAAAAGTACTACCTAATTAAATAAAAATTTTAAGCTAATGCCAAATACCTCTATGAAAGTATTTATCCACACGCGAATTACTGATTTAAAAAAAAAAAAAAAAAAAAAAAATGCACCAACTTTCATGGCGTAACTAATTTTTTCTCTAATTTTTATTACTATTTACGCGAAATTAAAAATACTTTATTTTAATTCCGGGAAAAAATAAATAAACGTATATTTTATTTCTTTATTTTGGCACCAAATACTTCTTTCTTTTTAATCATTTTAAAGTTAAAATGAGTTTTTTTTTTTTTTTTTTTTTTTTGTATATATATATATCTTTTGATCCAATTATCCGACTGAGCTAAAAGTGGTCTGATACTAAAGCTATTCCATACAAAAAGAAAAAAAAAAAGTTTTATGATATTTATATTTACAAAATAAAAATAAAAATATCTTAATAAAATTCACATTGTAACTATTTGCAATTAAGGTGAGAATATAAAAGAACTACATAAGTTACACAATATAAAAACGAAATATTTTGTTTTACAGCAGGAAAGAAAAGTATTATTTAATTAAATAAAAATTTTAAGCTAATGCCAAATATCTCTATGAAAATATTTATCCACACGCGAATTCTTGATTTAAAAAAAAAAAAAAAAGCACCAACTTTCTTAGCGTAATTTTTTTCTATAATCTACACTGGAGGACAAAATTAAATCAACAACCTGTTTTCTCGTTTTCGTCTTTTGCACATAATTTTTAAACAAATAAAATATGAACATAAAATTTAGATGTCCTTTTCATATCCCTATTATTAACCGAATTTTATGTAACTTTAGCTTAAGAATAATTTTTAAGTGAACAAATATTCATTTTTCTCTCAAAAGTAAGCTTTGGAAAAAATGAAAAAATTTCAAAAATTTTAGGAAAGAACATTAAATGAAAAGTGGCGTTAAGGATGCATTAGAGATAGTTGAAGATGCACATACATCCATATGTAAGATTACAACCAAAATCTTTCTACCTGCATTCAATTTTCTGTTTCTTATTATTTCTTCTTTTTTTTCGCATGTGAATAACTTTTTAAAAAATATGCATACAAACATGAAAATTGGATAAGATATACATTATAAAATTGTTTATCGACATCATTATTATTCTAGTGCTGAGTAGAGTTTACAAATTAGTAATTATATATATTTTTTAAATGTTCATTATAAAAGTAAAAGAAAAGTTAATACAGAAAGAAAAATCGAGATTCAGTTTAACATTTCAAGGAATGTGCATCTTTTCCTATCTCTAATGCATTCTTAACACCACTTTTCATTAAGTGTTCTTTCCTAAAATTATTGACATTTTTCCTTTCTTCCAAAGCTTATTTTTGAGAGAAAATGAATATTTGTTAGCTTAAAAATTATTCTTATGCTAAAGTTACATAAAATTCGGTTAATAATAGGATAACAAACAGGCCATCCACATTTTATGTTCATTTATTTTTTTGTTTAAAAATTATATGCAAAAGAAGAGAACGAGAAAACAGATAGTTGCTTTAATTTTGTCCACCAGTATATATATTTATAGGCAAACATGAAATTTGTGGTACACTTTTAACATATTCATTATGGAAGTAAAGCATTGAAAATGGTTTCATTTGAAACGTAAGATTAACCAGATTTGCAGAATACAAAAATTATTTTCTTACAATGCCAAGAAAGTATTTAAAAATACTTTTATTGTTTATACACTTTCATTTTACACCCGCAATCTTTTGTATTTAAAATTCCTTTCATTTATTTCGTCTGCGTTCCTATAGCAACGGCTCGAAATTTTATATTACTGAACACATACGTAAACTACAAAAGAATTTTATTTATGAAAGTTCTATTTTTTTTTTCCTAATTTATTTATGATCTATTACTTTTTTCTTTCTTTTTTTTTTTATGATATTCGTCAACTCTTTAATTATTGTAATAAAATTAAAAACACTTTAAAAACACGTTTAAAAATACATTTATTAAAAAGATAAAAGACTTCAATAGTTCCAGCCTCCAAATGTAGCACCTCCTTAACCCGTAATAGGTCTAGTCTCCAAGTGTAGCACCTCGTCACCCTGCAATAGTCCCACAAGAAAACTCTTTGAAGCTCAAATCGCCGATTTTCTTGAAAAAAATTCTCTCTTTTAATCATGAATCGCATCTTCCTAAAATATTAGCTGCTGAGTCGCAATAAATAAGCTATAAAAAATTATTAAAAATGGAAGCATGTTTGCAATATTTCTAAAAAAGCGCCTGTTTGGTAACTGCATTATTCGAAATTTCATTGCAATGAAGATTTAATAGATGTAGATGTTCTTCTTTCTTTTTGATAGCCAAACGAACTTAATACGCTGTCGAGCACATGAGAATTCAGAATAGATTAACAAAAACCAGATAATTTACCAGATTGAGATTTATTTAGTCGAAATTCTAAATAACATTTAATATTTCAGTTAAATACGCTGTGTCAATAACAATTGCAAGAGCATTAACGTCGTTTTTAATAACGACATTAAAAAAATACAGTCGGTAACAAAAGTCTCAGAACACTAGGAAAAATTCCTATGTAAAAAAAAGTACACTTAATACTGTTTTTTGTTTTAATCCTTATCGAATCCTGTTTTTAGACTGACTGAAAACAAAATTCGACAAGGATTTATTTAACAAAACTATATTAAGTGCACCTTTTTTATATAGGAATTTTTTGCTAGTGTCCGGAGACTTTTGTTACCGACTGTATATGATCATATAAATTTAAATAAAACAAAACATTATATATTAAAACACCAAGCTGTTTTTTTTTAACTAAAATGAAGGCATTTCATATCCATTTTCTTTTAAGTCTGATCATTTTATTGGGCAGTACGAACCTTCGACGAACAAGCAACTCCACAGAATATGAGTTGTGTGGATCCAATATCTCATTAGAGCTACGCAATGAGCAATTGGAGACGATCTATGATTCTACTCTAAATTTCGTCCTGTTTGTTGGTTGGGTTTAACGTCGAACTAGTACTGCACTATGGGCAATTGGCGACGGTTTGCGATGCACTCCTGAGGAGAGTCCGGTACATCGGCAGGTGATAAATGGTTGCATTCTGCGTATGTTATTTATTTTTAATATATACATCCGATTTGCATGTTTGACTCGACATCCCCCTCCTGTAAATTTCGTCGAAATGAGGACAGATATAACATAGGGAGGTATACTATTGTAACAATCGCAGCTATCTTAGATCACATGTCGGATCGTACACTCGGCAGCAAAAGTAACCGAGCACTAGCAGTAATTCCTGTCAAAAAAAGTACACTTAATACTGCTTTGTTAAATAAATCCTTCTCGAATCATGTTCTTAGTCAGTCTAAGAACATGATTTAACATGGATTTATTTAATAAAGCAGTATTAAGAGTACTTTTTTCTGACGGGGATTATTTCTAGTGTTCGGACACTTTTGCTGCCGTCTGTACAATCCGACTTGTGATCTACGATAGCTGCGATTGTTACAATAGTACGCCTCCCATAACCGGATTAAAATACAAAAAATTAAAAAAACACCCTGGGTCAGCTGCGGAATCGAACCCATTCTTTTACACTTGAAGGCGATTTGCGAGGGTGACATACTCACTCGACCACGGAGGGTCTGCATTCAGCATAACAATTATTTTTAAAACAACAAGATTTCGAACTTAATAATTCTAAAAAAATTGCCTATGAAAAAAATCACTGCGCAGCACTAGTGCGGCGTAAAACCCAACCAACCTTATGAAATTCTAATGCATATTTTTACAAAATAAATTACTAGAAATGTAAGAAGCCATAAGGGTTATGCACGTGTTTTTCCAATTTTAAATAATCCTCTCCGTAAAGGATCAAAGTTGTAATAGCACGTCTACGGACCATCTCTAGGAGTGTATCCTAGACTGTCGCCATTGCATATCTGTAGTGCGAATTAAAACTTTAAACCTACTCAACTTCAAATATCTTAAGTATTTTAATTTTGATTGTTTTATTTGAGCATTAATTTCAATCAACTATTCTAACAATCAAATGTTCAATCAAATATTATAATTTATATTGGTCGCCAATTGCCCATTCCGCAGTAATAGTGCGACGTAAAACCCAGCCAACCAATCAATAAATCAGATTAGTTTTTAAATCGTCTGCAAATTTATATAAATTCACATGCCGAGAGCTTCAGACATTAAATTACTCCAGATTATATATAAGCTGGAGTAATGTAAAAGTAACTCTGAAATTGAAATTGCGTTATTTTAAATAAATGCAATATTGAAACATTACATAAAATAATTGAAAATGTTGGATCTAACATAAAACATTACTTCACTTTTTCTAAATAGAAATTTCTAGATTTCAGAAAATACCTTAAGTGTTGAGTGGGTTTTAACGTCGCACTATAGCTACGCAGTGGGAAATTAAAGACGACCTTATATTCACACTTAGGGATGTTCCAGAGACATGACATCTTCATTTTGATCCTCCGCGGATGGCTTCCTTCCTTTAGTAACACCTAGTGCGATAGAAAATACCACCCTCCTATACTTAAGTTCTTTGGCATCATTGAAGAAAGGTTAATGTGATTTGGCGATTACTTTTTTCATATTTGGCGTTCAAAACGTAATTTTTAATAATTTGTTGTGGCTACCTGTTGCGATTCAGCAGCTAATTTTTTTACCAGTGAATTAAGTGCAACGTAAACTATATTCTATATTTTTTTTTTTGAAGGAAATCGGTGATTATCACTTGAAAGAGTTCCCTTGCCAGTCTTCAAGTGTAGCACCTCCTCATCCTGAAATAGTTCCAACCTCCATGTGTAACACCTCCTCATCCTGAAATAGCACCAGCCTCCAAGTGTAGTACCTCCTCTTCCTGCAATAGTCCTAGCTTTCAAGTGTAGCACCTACACATCCTGCAATAGTTCCACTCCAAGTATAGCACCTCTCCTTCCTACAATAGCTCCAGCCTCCAAGTGTAGCACCTCCGCATCCTGCAACAGTTCCAACCTCCAAATGTAGCACCCCCTCATCCTGCAACAGCTCCAGCCTCCAAGTGTAGCACCTCATTACCCTGTAATAGTTCCAGGCTCTATGTATAACTTCCAGTTGAATTTATTTTTTGTAAGGACTTAACTGTATACCATATGGTCTGTAGTGTGTAAAACTAAATCCCTGATGATGCCTTGTTTTATTTAAGGCGAAAAGCTTTGGAAGTCTTTTATCTTTTTAATAAATGTATTTTTAAACGTGTTTTTAATTTTATTACAATAATGACACGTGTTTACAATTTAACTCTTAACTTGAGTTTGTTTATATTCTTTAATTATTATTCACGCATAATTAAAAATATTTTACTTTATTTCCAAAAAAAATAAATAAATAAAATAAAATAAACGTGTATTTTATTTTCTTATTTTGGCATCAAATATTTCTTTCTTTCTAATAATTTTAAAGTTAAAATGGGATTTATATTTAATATCTTTTAACACGTTCGCTGCCGGTTTCACGTGACTAAAATTTGAAATGACGTTTTTTTCCTTTAACCCGCCGAATATGTTTGACGTGTTGCACAAGAGCGCTACATCGCCAGATGTTATAGGCTTTGTGTTTACCTTTGCTTGTTTGCGTCATGTGTTACGTCAATACGCTGTATTACGTCAAACGTGTAAAAATTCATCTGCTCGTTACAAGCAAACTCTGGAGTTAATGAGTAATAAGTTAAATTTCCATAGCAAATAGTTTCGTTTGTACTGAGCAGATAAAATATCTCGCTGACGCCATCACTTCGGTTGCATATTGATGATACATGTTTTATTAGAGAGAAAGTATTCTATTTTGAAATACCCTTCCATGGAGGATCAAATTTTTGATCGCATGTTTCCGGACCACTTCTAGGGCTGAGTCTCCGACCGCTGCCAATCGCCCATTGCGCAGCAGTAGTGTGACGTAAAACCCAACCAACCATCTATTTTGAAATATGAATATTTGTGATGTTTGCGTTAGTACTGTTTGGCTGGTTGAATAGAGTTGGAATTTAAGACGTACTTTTGAATTCAAGAGGTTGGTTTGTTGATTGTGTTTTACGTCACACTAGTGCTGCGCAATGGACAATTGGCGATGGTCTGGGTCTCACAACTAGAGTTGTCCAGGGACATGCCATCACAATTTTGATCCTCCACGGAAGGGATGACTCTCTCGCTTCGTAGACACCCAGAGGTATAATTATTATGGGAACATGGAAAACATTGCGGGCACGACAGAATTTATGAGCACCAGCCACCATTAGTATAAACAATGGTTTTTGGCAGGCTCGAGTACCGAACCCGCAATCTTCCAATTCCGAGCCCGGCGCTCTACCGACTGGGCAACCACGGTCCTGAATTTTAGAGGCATATTTTTGAATTTCATGCCAGTACTGGTTGCTACAGTACAAAATTTTGTATACTTTTTATTTCACGCATTATGAGATAGGGGTATAGTGAACAGATCAGAGTACCATTATAATAAAGAATCGTTAAAATTTGCTATAATTATCCAGTTGCGGATTTATTTTTTCATTCCTAATGAATGAGGACTAAAAAAAAATAATAATGATGAATAATTTACTTTATACAACTTTTGAAAACTTTTAAATTTAAAATTCTTAAGTAAAAAAGTATACTTCATACTTTTTTGTTAAATAAATCCTTGTCGAATCCTGTTCTTAGTCAGTGTAAGAACATGATTCGATAAGGATTTATTTAACAAAACCTTATGAAGTGTACTTTTTTTACATAGGAATTTTTGCTAGTGTTCGGACACTTTCGTTACCGACTGTACTTATAGCTGTTAAATTATTGAAAATAAAAAAACTATCATCTAAACACTTATCATCAATTACTAAAGCAACACACTTTTCAGGGACATTTGGTGTGATAGTATAATCTAAGTTTTATTTTTGTATTTGTGATTAGTTATAAATTCGTAATTATTTTTTTCTTTTAATTCTATTTTATGAAAATTTTCCTTTTGTCCTATGTATTATTATTATTCGGATTTTTTTTTTTTTTTCAAGACGCGTTTTCTTTTTAGGTTAGACCGCCGAAAAGCTCGCTTTCGCATGCCGCTGGTGTAAGATTGCTATTCGGAACACGATGCGGAATGGCGCCGTCTTGGCGATTTTCGAAATTTCGCCAAGCGGCAGCCAAAAGTAAACTTTCACCTGTAAAGCAATACGTCACATCCCGCGCTGGCGCGGGATCGGCAGCGAACGTGTTAATCCAATTATCCGAATGAACTAAAAAATACGGCATTAGCTAGATTTTTTCCTGATTAATAAGTGTGACACTTTTAGTAGCTGTCTGTTGAACGGTGCAGATTTTTATAGCGAACTAAATATCCAGGCAAACAAACAATCAGCTTCATATATATAGACGAAATGGAAATTAGTTTGGGGTCACCAAAAATCACACCGAACCCACTGCATATGTGAAACGTGTTGGGATTTCTGAAAAGTCTGAAACACGTGTTCAATTAATTTGAGGGAGGGGGGGGGAGAGAATTTCACTTAATTTAAAAAACGGGCCGTCGCTGGACTATGCCTGAAACACAATATAGCATAAATCTGGTTCTCCAGGAAACTGTTTCAACGATTTTGATAAGAAATTATAGTTAGAGGTTTGATATGGTAATTTGATTTGAATTTTCCTTTTCTCCAGGAAAATTGACTTTCAGTGGTAACCCGCGCTCCACCCTTGGCAAAAAATATATAAGAAATATAATTGACTAAAAGAAATCGCTGTAACTATACTACTATAGATTTTTATAATCAGACTGAGTGAACTCGGTCATCCAGGTACTTATTAAGAACAAATCGAGCAATGTACATTTCTAGAATAAGTCTGTATTCTTTTTTTTTTTTTTTTTGAAATCCTGATAAATATTTCCCAAAACTTTAATTAATATAGTTTTAACAAACAAAACACTAGAATCGCACGAATTCTTTCAAATTTAAAATAATGTTTTTAAAATAAAACTTATTATATCAGAAAGAAAAATGAAAAAAAAATACACTAGTTTTTGATATGAAATTTTAACTTCATCACAATATATTTTTAAACAAAAAAAAAAAAAAAAAACGTGGTGTGGGCACAGAGGATAAAGCATTTGGAAATGTTAAGATTTGACTTGTCTAATTCAAAGTAACATGAAAGGTGTTGTAATTAGTATAATTCCTTCGCAGATAATAAAATCAGATATCTGTGTACATCCTACTCTTAAGGCATTTCTACCTGTTTGCCTAGCTCATGTCTGATTCTTTAAGACATTTCCAACCCCAATAATTCCATAACAAGTGGAACATTTGATAAAGCAGCTGTTGATCAATAGTATCAGAGTAAAGTCGATGATGCATAAACTGAGTTAATTCTGCGTGACTTAACCATTAAAGTACATTAAGCAATACATGAAATATCACTCTTTCTAAAACTATGGTGCAAATATTGCCTAATTTAATGTGAATTTGTAGCTTATGAAGCAGTGTCGTTTTATAGCTGTCGATTGCACAATCACATAAAAGAAAATAAAAGAAGCCTCATTAATACACAAAAGTTCTTTTGTACACGCTTAAAATAGTACAGAATAACAAAAACATTCTTTGAAACATATATATATATATATATATATATATATGCACAATTCTTTCGTGATAAAGTAACCAGATATTGTTATCGTCACTGATATTTCTTTGACAAAAGGCTTGAAAACATGTGATATATGCCAAAATTTAAATAAAAACTTAATAAATTGAGAAATGTCTATTTTATTTTATTTTATTTTTATTCGAACTCTTGAAGAAAAACTAATTTATTCGAATACATATTTCTTTTTTAGCATTTAATACAGTACGGATTTTGAACAATATAATTTTAATATGTCTACATACCATAATTCATCATGGTGAGTAACAAGAGACTATTGGTGTCACTTTTTCTTTAAAAATAAGCTTGAAAGCAAGCAGAATGCGCCAAAGTTAAAGGAAACGAATATGCTACATATTGCATGTATATATATATTAAAAAGGAATAAAAATTGAAAAGTTAAAAAACAATAATTATTAAAATAAATAATATAAAGGCAAAAAATTCATTTACTTAGTGCGCAAAAATGCAGCAAAATAGAAGATGCGTAAACAAAATAATAATGTAAAAGTTAATGAATGGTGGCAAAAAGTTTTAGAAACTTAAAAATGAATGTAGTCAAATAATAATAATTAACCCAAAAAACATTGAGGCTTTCGTCAAAGAAACCCTTTTATGCAGATAAAATTATTAAGATGTTTCAAAGCTACTACTGAAAACAAAATGTAGCTTACCCCCCCACCCCCCACCCCCTACATACCTTACCATGGGAAAAGAACCCAACCACTGCAGTTCAGAATAAATTAAAAAAGAAAGAAAGAAAGAAAGAAATCAGATACAAAAGGGAAAAAGTTAAGTACACCTTAATTTATATAAATAATAACTACAGATTTTTAAGAGTTACGAATGGCAGTTAAAACGTAAGACGGATAACCATTTAATTTTTCAGCATCGAATAAACGTCGAAATGCCTCTTCAAATTACCTCAATTGTTGCAAATTCTTCTAATCCAAGCAATTAATGATTTTTTTTTTTTCATATTTAACCATTATAATCAGTTAAATTAATAACCTTAAAATAGAAATCTAACATTTTATTATAAAAACTAATAGTCCAAGATTTAATGAGCTGACCTTTTAAACCCAAAAAAGATATTAAACCTTCATTATTAATGTATTTTAAAATTACACCCTTAAGATAATATCAGTAGAATACTTAAAAAAATTACCATAATTAAACACCATAAGATCATCGGTAAATCTAAAGAATTTTATATTAGAACTAAATAATTATTTCTCTTAAATATATAAAGATATATTGGCATGGCAAAGGCGCTCGAAAATCAAGTTCCCATGGAAATGCCCTTAATTTGTAAAAAGTATAGTGATTACCTTTACAGAAAATATTTTCAAAAATACGAAATTTAACTTAATTCAATAGTTTCTATCACAGTCTAAAATTGAACAATTTTTTTCTTATACTTTATAAAAATAAATAATGTAATAATGAGGGATATTCCTAATAAATTTTTAAAGTCAAAATTGTTAATCTAATAGATCTTAGAATTATTAATATTAATATCAACTAAAACTGGAGTATTGTTATTAAGTATAAAACAGCTTTCAGATTTATAAATAACATCAAGCATTCTATTTTTAATGGTTTCTACTGACATTCATTCTAAAGATTTCATTTTTAAACACACTAGTAATGAAAGTTTAATACCTTTTTTGGATTTTAAAATCAGGTTGTTTAATAAATCTTAGATTATATACGATAAAAGTTTAGATTTAGCATGGATGAGTCCATACTTTTGTCAGCGAAGAGGTCGCCCAAAAAATCAGCGAAAGCAATTCAAGCTGGTTTACCACAATATGTTAATTTCCCTAGCCAAAGGACGATCGCCAGGAGGCTATTCAATGCAAATTTAAAGTCCAAGAAGCCTAAATTGTCTCCCAAGAATTTTGCTGACAGACTGACATTTTGTAAAAAGGAACAGAGTTAGACTGCGGAGCAGTGGAAATATTTGATGTTTTCAGAGAACTCAAGTACTGCAGTTTTATGCATTTTGTAGAAACATACGACGGCCTCCCAATAAAAAAGACTGTCAACGCTACATTATTCCCACCGTGAAAAATGCTGCAACAATCATGATCTAGGGAGCCATTTGTACCAAAGGAAGATGTGGATTGTGGTTCATGCCTGAAGCCAAATCAATTAATGGAGCAGTTTATCTCGACGTAGTAAAAGAGAAGGTACCACAGTTTATGAATATTAACCAGTGCACCCACTTCCAACATCATGCGGTACTATGCAATCAGACTAAAGCTGTTAAGACATGGATTACAAAAATGGGGTTCAGATCCTTGGGCCGTGACCCGGAAATTCCCCGGATCTGAAACCAATCGAGAACTCTCGGGTAATTTTAAAGCGCAAATTTGCTAAGCGTAACTCCACTTCACTTTCTGACTTAAGAGACTTTTTAAGTACATATATATGTATATATATATAACGTATAAAATTTTAAATCGTATGAGTTTTAGCATACAAATGATACATTATTAATGCCAACTTCATTCAAAAAAATTATTAAATTAAAACCATGATTAGAAAATGAAAGATGAATAAAATATTCACTTAAATATGGTATCACTCAAAAGGTAAGGTTAATGTACATTGCAGAAAGAAAACTTTCATATGAAGTCAGGAAAGCAGACATAAAATAATTTAATTTTCATCTTTTTTTTTTTTTTTTTCATTTTATTCACGTAAATTCACGTACTAGCAAAAATTGTTAATTCTGTATTTGCATTTTTTTTTCTTTTTTCTTTTTTTTTTTTTTTTTTTTTTTTTTTTTTAAACTTCAAACATTCTTTATTATTTGGCTTTGGACAACAGAAGTGGCTATATTTATTTTTTATTAATTTGTTTGTTTTTAAGTTGTTTTATCATTTGCTAGACAAAATAGCATGTGCAATTTTTTCCCTATTTTTTTTTCCTTTAAACTTCAAAATTTACCTACCATTTATCTTTTGGTTATTTTTGGTTTACCTGGTTCGCGATTCTTGAGAAATCTGACCGTATCAAAGACCCACTCGGTGGCGCCTGTTGTGGTGCGTTCTTCCCGTTTCAGGACCTATACAACAGCTTATTCTCTTATAGCTCAAGAAGCTTTACTGAGAATTCTAACTGTGGCAAATTCCTGCATTTCTTTGGCGCCTTATTCCCGTTTTATGATCTGAAACAGCCTGTTCGCTCACCGTGCAAGCAATTCTTGAAAAATCTCACCGTATTCAACTTCCACTCGGGGGCGCCTGTGACACCTTCTCCCCGTTTTAGAACCTACAACATCTTGCTCGCTCATACTGCAAATACCTTTGAAAATTCTAAATGTTGCCTTTGAAAATTCTAACTATCCGCTCTGTGGCGACTGCGTCGCCCCTTTGTGTTTTGTGATGTGAAACAATCTGTTCGTTCTCCGTGAAAGCGAACCTTAAAAATTAATGATTGTGGCAAACCCCCAACCCGGTGTCAGCTACGATCTAATTAACCCTATATAAGTAATTTAATCTTAATTAGAATTATAAATATTGAAATTTTAAAATATTAAAGTGCCATCTGACGACAGAGATTTGCGATCGCCACTCTTCAAATCCAGTTCAAATAAGTTTTATAATGATATATTACGTTTGAAATTATGCTAATTAGAAGCTGAGATACAAAAGTAATATAAACACTTTTATAAAAAGATTTATGTCTGATTTTTGCGTGGTTTTCTTCGAAACTTGCGTAATTCCTGGCTAAATACCCTTAAAAATCCTTAGTATGAAACGTGAATGGAATATCGATATAATTCGAAACTCTCAAAATGTAAAAGAAGAAATGTGTTCTGGGTTTTCCGTTGTTTCCTCCTAAACTCCAGTAGGGATTTGAAGGCTTATATCAGTTTAAAAGTTCGCAAAAAAAGTACTTTAAAATATCTTTGAAATGATGTATTATAAGTAATTTAATCATAATTAGAATTGGAAATATTGAAGCACTATTTGGCGACAGATTTGCGACATCTACTCTTCAATTCAAATAAGTTTTAAAGTGATATATTAATTTTGAAATTATGTTGAAAAAAAAAAAAAAAAAGCTTTCTATATTTTAGCCCTTTCGCTCTTTTTTCCTGCCCCTCCTAATAATTTTACACTTTTGAAAATATCCGCAATCGGTTTCTCGGGCCTTAAAACCTAATAATACCAGTTTCAACTAACTCCTTTTTTACATTTTTGCCGCTTCGCACCCCCTTTCCGCCACTGCTAATAATTTTACACTTTTGAAAATATCCGCAATCGATTTATCGGGCCTTAAAACCTAATAACACCAATTTTAAATACAGTAACTCTTTTTTTACATTTTTGCCTCTTCCCCCTCAACCCCAAGCCAATCCTTATGATTTTACACTTTCAAAAATATCCACAATCGAATTATCGGGAGTTAAAACCAAATATTACGAAATTTCAACGGCATATCTGAATTTAAAATACTGCAAAATATAAAAGAAAACTTAATATTACTTAATGTCCTACTTAAATCTTACTGAAAACTTAATGTCTTTTTGTCACGTGAGTCGTGATGAATATAATTCCCAATAAAAATGTAATTTTTTCATTTATTTACTTATTTTGATGAAAATTGAACTCTAGCTTTATAAAGTTTTGTCTAAGCCGAACATTAATTCCTGTGTACGTATATGAAAATTTGAAAAAATTTGAAAATTGAAATTTTTCCCTTCACTATAAAACACGTGACTTCTTAATTGTTTACAATAATTTTCTTTTTCATTGCAGACAGTCGTCTGACAGCTTGAAATGAAGTGTTCCACCTAAATTTCATACTTTAATTAATTTTAAAAAATCTAATTGTTGTATCTATAAGCCGTTTGGGCTCTTAAATTCGGAAAAATCTCCCCTTTCATTTGGTACCGAATTCATAACGACCAGATTGATATTTCTAATTTTTTCCCCACTTTTTCTGCTTTTAACTCCGTTAAAATTTTTATGCAATCGAGGTGAATTCTCAGTCATAGAGATCGCTTTTTGATTAGACATAGGTCGGCGTTTTAATTAATATCCTCGCAAATAATTAAAAATTTTAAATTCTGTTTTCCCTATCCCCTCGGAAAGACTTTTGGGCATCGGTATGCGAAATTTTGTATTTCTACGTGCAATAGGGGCTGAACGTATAGAAAAACGGATAGACAGACAAACCTTTCCTTTTATTAGTATAAATTCATTTTTTAAAGGTTTTTTTTTTTTTTTTTATCATTTGTCTGAAAACGGAATATATTTTATTTTATTTTATTAAAACTGTTGACATAATGTTTTGATATTGACAGTGATGTTTGCTATTTAAATTTTTTTTTGGTATCCTAAGACAATATTTTTTCTCTCAAATTCATATTAACCATACCTTTCGAATGGTACTACTTCTAATCCCCATCTATTACAATTAGTACGCTAAAAACACACGACAAATTTCACGTTTAGGTATTAATATTAAGTTATATATACCTGCCCAGAAAATAATGAGAGTGAATGTTTTGGGAGAAGCAGAATGCTAAAGGAGCAAAGTTAGCGGGTAGTACAGGTGGTAAGGACAGTCAGCTACCTATTCTGGTGGAAGTCAATTGGCCTTGAGCCTTTGTAGATTACAGATCGCTCACGAAGCAGACACATGTTTGAAAGTAGCGTTAGGTTTTTAGAATGCAGCAGAATATCGAACAGTAATAAAAGGTTTGTGTAAAACTAAACAAATCAGCTACTGAGATGCTTGCCATGTTACAAGAAGCCTATAGAGAGTATTCTTTAACTAAGAGTCAGGTGCTTAAGTGTCAGAAAACTTTTAAAGATAGAAGACAGGACGTCGATGACGAACAATGTGCTGAGGTTTCTTAAAGTTCTTGAACTTCAGACAATGTGGCTAAAATTAAGGCGCTTTTGAACTATGATCATTGGATGAGTGTCCGAATGATTGCGGAACTAAATGTGCATCAAATCGTCTTGAAGGAAATTGAAATGCGAAATATTTGGGCCAAGAACCTTACTCAGTTCACCTCAATCACAGTACAGCCCCGATATGACATTTCCGGATATTTTTCTACTCGTTAGGTTAAAATTCAGCTTAAGAAGTTGTTTTAACAGGTTGTTTTTAATCGTTTTGATAATATGAAGAACTTGCAGAGAAACGTAACGCGCATTCTGAACAGCATTCCAGTTGAAGACTTCCAAGCAGGCATAAATGGGGGCAGAGACGTTAGAAACGGTGTATTGATGCAAGGGGAAGCTGTTTTAAAGAATATTAAATGCCTGTAAAATTATCTTTAAATAAAGGAATTTTAAGGAATTATTCTCATTACATTCTGGGCAGACCTTGCATATAAAGATTGCCTAATTAGTATATCAGCACGGAGCATAAATAATAAAGAATTTTGTATATTTTATACTAAATTTTAAAAGGTTCATCTAAAACATTTTTTTTTCTTTTTACGTAAATTCGATACGATGAATTAGTCAGTAAGTACAGTCATTTGCAAAAGTTTAAGACCAGTAGCCGATTTTTAGTATTTTAACACCTTTCACCATTAGCGAAGATTATTGCACCATCTCATGTGATGATTGCATCAGGCGCATTCCACTTGTATAAATAAAGGTGGCCGGCACGTTTATCGCCAGTTCTTTATTGGATTTTGTCGTAGACAGTGCTGTTGTGTAATTATTGCAATGGAAAATAAAAAAAAAAACCTTTACTTACTTACTATCAGAAAAAGGTCAGAAATATTGACCCAGCATAAAATTGAATTTTCTAAACGTCAAATAAGTTCGAGGGTAAATGTGAGCAAGACAGCTGTGCATCAAGCTATTAGTAATTTTAAAATTTTGGGAAAATTTGTAGAAATTTTAAGAGAAGCGGTCGCACTAGAAAAACGAGTGCACGTGATGATCATGTCATAAGAAGGATGGTCGTACGAGGTTGGTTGGTTGGTTGATTGGCGTCGTACTAGTGCTGCGCAATGGGCAATTGGCGACGGTCTGGGACTCACCCCTAGAGGTGGTCCGGAGACATACCATCACAATTTTTATCCTACACGGGATGGTTATACGAGATCCAATAACATCTTGCAATACGATACAAAAAGCACCAACGTCAGTTTGAGTACTATTTCAAGACGTTGGTTTATCAAAGATTTTGGTTTATCATCCATAAGCCTGCAAGGAAACCTGGACTTACTGAAAGTATGAAAAAGAAACGACTGACTTTCGCCAGACAATATCAGAATTGGACAGTACAGCAGTGGAGCAGGGACTTATTTTTGGATGAGTGATGAGTCAACTTTGCAGCAATTTTCTGCACGTGCTACAAGTGTTCGCCGTCCAAAGGGAAAAACATATGATGAGAGATATACGATTCAAACTGTTAAACATACTCCAAGCCAGATGATATGGGGTGCAAAGTCTGTGTCCGTTACTGCTAGTCTATATTTTGTGCAACCTAATTTACCGGTACCTTAATTTGTTACGTGAGAAGTTGAAACTTCACATGCCTGTTCATAAATGTTCAATTTCTATGCATGATGGCGAAGATTGTCATGAAATATCTGAGAGCACAGAAGATCAAAGGGTTTGACTGGACAGATAACATCCCAGATTTGAATCCAATAGAGAATCGGTGGTGTATTGTGATAAATACAGTCGCCGAAAAGCAACCATCCACTGCTACGGCACTTGCTGAAGCAATAAAGCATGTCTGGTGCACAAACATTCCTAAAGTTTACTGCAAGTCTCTTATTTATAGCATGCCTAAGAGGATTGCACAATTTATTAAAAACAAAGGAGATCCTACAAAATACTGATTTTAATTACAGTAAATAACCATGTACAGTCTATTTTGTTCTTTTATATGTAAAATATATATGTTATTTTTGCGGAAGTCTATTAAATCTGATTTTTCTATGGGTGGTCTTAAACTTTTGCAAATGACTGTAAATATCAATGATGTGAATAAAAATATTGTTAGTATCTCCTACACATAAAAAAATTACAATTCATTACTTATTACGCTACATAATTTTTAGGATCTATCGAATTACATATTAATTATTATACATGCTTTGTAAAATATGAGTAATTTATTAAACAAATATTAATAAAATGGATTAACGAAACTTATATTGTTAACAAAACTCCTCACCCCTCACCCCCACGAATAAAATGTATCATTTATTGTAAAATATCTAAAAAGTAAATTGAGAATGATATTACTTATGGCAAAAACTTTCATACATTTTAAAATAGCTTTAATTGCTATACTTATTTTATAAAAAGCGAGATATTTGTTCAAGTTTTGATAAATCGCAAATACGAACATAAAGTTTTAATTAATGTTATTCTTATAGCATATAATTTAATATCATCATTTAAATTTTAAATCGAAAGAGACTAATTAATTTTCTTAATTTCTTTAACACTATTCTGGTAGTTATCAACAATTAGGAATGGGCAGTAATATCTTGAATAAAACAATTTTATTCGGAGAATCCTGAAATTTGATATGGTCAGTACACATAAAAGTAATAATAATAAAAAAAAAAATGTTACTTGTATTTTAAATTAAATATATTCTTATAACAATGAGAATTAATTTTGATAGTATTTCTTATATTATATGAAGCGAAATTTTCACAGAATTATTCAGACATTCAGAGCAAATGTAATATTTAAAATAATTATGTTTCATTATTATTGTTATGGTGTGAATTCATTAAAAAGAAATCAACATGAATTCCGACTCTTTTAACATAAAAAATAAAAATTAATACTAAAGTTAATAATAATACTGTAGGTACAGCAATAACAATTAAAAACAGATAATATTTATACTTACAGAAAAACTGTTTTTTATACTAAAACAATCACATGATTTCTTATATTAAAATGTACTCATTTAGAAAATTTCCAAACTGGGAGGAAAAAAAAAATAATAATATAAAACGGGAAAACGAATAGAAATTAATACTAATGTTGATCCGTCTAACCTGCAGGCATTTAAACTATTCTTATTTAGTTTAATGTCTTAACTACGCATTACAATCGATCTGTGTAAGATTATTTATGTTTTATTTTGGAATATTTAATTCTTTTTGTTATTGAAAACTACATCGGGGTAAATGTCTAAGAAATCATCAAATTTAGGTTATCAATAAGAATTTCTCGAAATATATTTAATTAAATCCTGAAAATGACACCAAAAAACACATTTCAACTGGGGACGCATCACGCGGGCCACTCTATGATTGTTACCTAAGGCGGCACATGTTCTGTTTTCATAAAGAAGAATATTGCTCAATTTTCAGGAGAAACCTACGCTACTGATAATCTTTTATTTTAAAGAAAATACAGATAGAAATGTTATTCTTTGCATGTTGATAGACGGCCATTTTACTGGCCCACTTTTTTAGTATTTAAAAAAGATACATTCAGAAAAAAAAATGTGAGAAAATTTCCTTTTTTTTTTTTTTTTTTTTTTTTGATACCACTTGACAATTACGGGAAGATATTGCATTTTTCACCTTTGAATGAGTAATTCAGATTTTTAACCCCCGTTTTCGCAAAAAGTAAAAACAGTAAACTGATAAGATAATTCAAACGATATAGTCTTAATTACAATTTAAAAATTTTATACAATTATCAATGCTTTTGTCTTTTCTTAATACATAACTAATTGCTAGATATTTAATCTCGCGTCATCTAACAACATTTCTTGGTTCCTGAATATCACAGACGAATTACTTCTGGATTTCCCAACAGTAAAAATTTTTCAAGTCCTTTCATTTATTGCTACAAATTTCAATATTCTCTTTACCCATGAAACTAATTTACTACCAAGAGAAAGAAAATATTATCATTTTTAAATGTTTCTAAATTAATTACATGTATGATAATACACTAAACTGTCTTAACGTTTATTTATTAATACACTTTTATTCATTAAAAAGCTCTAGTTGACATTTTTACTTTAGTGAAAAAGATATATTTTGTTATCATAAAAATTTCTGATTTTTTACTTTGTAATTTGTTTTATTTATTTATTTATTTATTTTTGCAAGTGAAAGCTCTAGTTGACATTTTTACTTTAGTGAAAAAGATACATTTTGTTATCACAAAAATTTCTGATTTTTTACTTTGTAATTTGTTTTATTTATTTATTTATTTTTGCAAGTGAATTAAGTGAAGGTGTTTAACTTGAAGTTTCACACCAGTATTAAATCTCTTGCTTCTAAATATATAACTTTATATAATAAGTTCAACTAACACCTTTCTCAAAAAAAAAAAAAAAAAAAAAAAAAAAAAAAAAAAGAAACCTCTTTTCGCTTTTTTTAAAGCTATTCGAGACAGCAGTTACTTTAATGTATAATAATATGTAAAATTACATAACTAGGAGCACAAGATTAAATACTGGTGTCACATCAACATTTACATGTAACTTACTTCCAAAAAATATTTACAAAACACAAATTCAGAAATTTCAAAAATAAACAATAAATAACTTTCTGATAAATAACAAGTAAATAATAAATGGCAAACTTCTTTTAATATAAAAAATTCGTTTTATGTACTAAAAATATCATTATATTAGCTTTTTTATTTCATAGGATAATTTTTTAAGACAGTAAAACGAAATATTATTTCTGAATTACGCTTAGGTATTTTTTTGCATTCTTCATGGGCTCTAAGTTTTACTTTTAAAGCTTTAAATAGTTAAAAACAAAACAAAGAAGAAGACAATTTTTAGAAAATTTCTTTCAAAGTTATATGACACTTATTTTCTACTTAAAAATTGTTTATTTTCTATTAAACTATCTAAAAAACAAAAACAGATATTGTTTATTTATCAAAATGTAATTTCAGTGTGTAATCTTAAATTAAACTTTTCATAGATAATCCCCTTCAACGTTTATTAGTTTCCCACGGAAACCAAACATTTAACATATTTTTATGCAACAGTTTTTTTTCAATTTTTTCCCTTGTTTTGATCGATTTTTATTTTTTTTTGTTTGTTTGTTCAGTAGATAGCAGCATTACTCTTAATATTAACAAACGATATTTCAGTGGAAGCAAAATGCAAAAATCACTGATACTTCTTAGTAATTTCTGTTTTAAGGGGGCTTGGCACCAATAAAGTTTCTTATATAAAAGCTTATACTTCCATTTAATATTTATATATTGAACTATACTAAGTTTATTCTATAAAATCTATATTCAGACAACAATTTTTATGGTTTTTGATAGATTTTTTACAGATTTAAAATCTTTAAACTGCGTTTTTCCATTCTTTTTTTCACGAGTTCATGATATGCAAAATGCTAAATCTTCTATAGAAATTTAAGAAAATTTAGTATATATATATATATATATACATATATATTTTAATAGAACCTACTTAAAAGAATTGGGGATGGATTTTGCGATAGCTTTATTTATTTATTTTTTTTACACAGACGTGCCTTTTTTTTTTTTTTTTTTTTTTTTTTTTTTTTTTCTTTTCCTCCATAAACTAATCAATAAATTTCAAAATCCATCCTTAATTCTTATTAGGTTCTATTAAATATCCAAAAAGGTACTAAGCCTTTTCTTAAATATCCGTAGAAGTTTTAGCACTTTGAAGATCATGATTTCATGAAAAATTGCAAACTGAGAAAACGTACTTTAAAGATTTCAAATATAGAAAAAATGTATCAAAAACGAAAAGAAATATTGCCTGAATGTATATTTTATTGAACATCCATAATATAGTATAATTTATAAACATTAAATGTAAATACAGTACCCGCCGCTTAATAAAATCACGTTTGTTCTGAGCCAAATTTATACTATTAAGCGGCTGATTTTTATAACCGGCGAACTTGTCTGACCTCAAAAGACTATTCCTCCCCTAATTAGAAAGAAATTTTTAAATGTAACGATTAATGGGATTAATAAACAAGGTTAATTACCTTTTAAGTTAATTACTCATTCATTCCAAATTAATAAATTTAATACATACTTTCTATAAAACTCGCACATACACACTATAAATAAAATTAATGTATATTTATACTTATGTGCATACCTATTTGTTCGACTTCTTTAAAAATAAAAACTGACCAGGGGTGCAAGTATTCTCATATTTGCAACCAATATTTCCATAGAGAAATATTTTTTATGTTTCTACAGTAATTTTTTTTCCCGATCTGAGGGAAATTATTGATAAAAACAGTTGTGTAAGAGTTTCGATTACAGACGAAACCTCTTGCTCCCATGTGCTCTGTGTAGTTGGACCAATTAAGCTTTCAATATTTCTGGTAAAAGCATAATACTGGTCGTAGATTTCCATTTCTGCACCCTGTTCTTCCAATATCTTTCTTTAGTGTAAAAAGAGCTTTCATCACAAACATTAACTATTGTAAATGGAGGATCCGGCGTTTCATCTAAATGAGAATCATCTTGAATTGGTGGTTTGCTTGAAACAGATGAAATCTACTTCACGATTTTGGTATTAGAGAACTCAGTTGAAGATGAAGTTTTCATTAATCTGAACAAATTGAATGAAATTCTTGTCAAATTCTCAACTTCAGATATTACAAGATTTCCTTGAGGTTCTTTGTCTAACTTAAATTCGCACGTCAGGAAGCATGTTTTTAATGTGTTTGTCGATACATCCTTCCCCCACCCCCCACCCCAAATTTTTTATGTAATGCACTGAGAGACTTTGTTATGTTGATTATTACAGAAGACAGCGCAGATGAAACATATACATCAATTTCTGTTAAAGCTTTTCTGGCTAATTACTTTTTGTAATGGCATTTAAAAGCTTTGATAATTCGCTTATCAAGCTGTTGATTGATACTAGGGGTGCTAGATACAAGAAAAGACTAGTTTTATGGGTTTCAACGTTAAATCTGTGGGATGCACAGTTTTCATAAACCCCAACGAGAGTTTCAGTTAGCTTGTTTGTCCCATTGCACCAGAAAATCAGGAAAAATTACTGATGCCATACATGCTCTCTTATTATTGCGGTAAGCAAAATTTCTTCACTCCACAAAAATTGCACGAGAATTTTTTTTCCAATTTGGTATTTTTGAACCAGTCTAAGGGCGCTGCCCTGGGTAAATGTCTTCTGCTTTCCTTATGATTAGTGTTTCTGTTTGCTACAATCTGAGCTCTAACATCATCTTTATTTCTTAGAAAACTGCATAAAGCAGAATGAGAAATACCAAGCTTCAATGCTGCTTTCCTTTGGCTAAATTTCAGTAAACCAGCATAATTTTCCAAAATGTTACACTTTACTTTAAAATTTGAATCTTTCATCTTGGACAATTTGTTTCTTAGATGTTTCAAAGTAATTTCGTTTCAAAAATAAATAAATTTCAGTAAGAATTCTAATTCGTTGTCTAGTTTCCATATATGCATATTTTTCCAGTTGGAGAGTTTTTTTTTTTTTTTTTAGTTTATTAACCGGTGATGTTGACTTTATTAAGCGGCGGTTTTAAAAGTAGTTTGCATTGATATGATTCCTGTCGGGGCAATCTGATGAGATTAAGTGGCTGATTTTATTAACCGGTGATTTTATTAAGCGGCGAAAACTGTATAAGTTTTTATATGAAACCTTCAGTAGTGCCAAATCCCCTAAATATTGTACTTGTGCCCAGTTTTTTCTAATGATGGAGGTGCGTGTAATTATATTAACTGGAAACAACTGTTGAGCGCTTTTTGTAATTTATAATGTTTACTTACAAAGTTATTTATTTATAAAAACTAGTTTCGCTGTTAATTTAATTTGGTTAATAAGTAGCTATTTTAAGGCAAAAATTTTCTAGGAAATTAAACATGTTAATTATTATTATTATTATTATTATTATTATTTATAATCAGCTTTGTGCCATTTTTGAAATTAGTTTATCATTTTTTTTTTTAAGTATGAAGTAAACAATAATGGCTTAAAAAATTAAAATCCCCATTTTAAAATTTCAATGAAATCACAAATAAACTAAGAGAAAATCTTTTTTTTTTTTTTTTTTTTTTCACATTTGCAACACATTTTTTCTTATATTTCGATATACAGCATTGACTGATTTGTAATTTAAACGTTGCTATTCATTTAAACGAAACTTAATGAAGAATTGGTGTAGATGACAGTGAAATATCGACATTTTTAAATAAAGCGACACTAATATAAGAAAAGATGTCAGTTTACCTTTTTTTTAAAAAAAATATATAAAACTGTAAAATAAATAAAGGCAAAAATGCTCTTTTATTTCATTGGTTTTATAGAATATAAAAACATGGCTTAATGGTCGATCACTAAACATAAGTAAATAAGAAGCTGTTATGATGACGATTAAAACTAGAAGAATGAAAAAAGAAAAATGTTTTTTTTTCTTTTTTTTTTTCCTCCGTATTTAATAAAATAGAAGTTGATCTGAGAACTGAAGGTTGACGTTCAGACAACTAATGGTGATAATAGCCTGTCATAGCCTATTATTCATTTTTTTTTTCTTCAAGCTCTCGGAAAGTTTTTTTAATCATAAAATAAATTACCAAAGCGTCATAATGGCATCTTAGAGGCGATTCCCATGTGCGTATTTATGACGGGTTTACTTTTGCAAATAAATGACATTTTTAAATTCATTAAAATGAAGTTCCATGGACACTTCTAATGCCTAAAACACTTTATTAAAACTTCAAAATTTGTGCTTGAAAGCATCATAATTTAGGTTAGCTGAATAAGCTTATTTTTTCCCTTATAATTCACATGTCATTTAAGGGAGAAATAATTTGGAAATAAAAAAAATTAAGGCTAGTTTTTTTTTTCTTCTTCTTTTTCTGATAATGAATAACGTGGGCACGTATAGTGTAAGCGCACATGAAAACATGAAAACTGTAAATATTGAAAAGCAAACAAAACTATATATGCGGTTATGCGTTATTGACAGCAATTGTTCCATAAATTATTCCTTTTAAAGGTAAAATTTAGAAGAAGTACACAAATAAATAGAAGAAATACATGAGTTTTTGAAAAAATAAATATTTTGTTTAATCTCATTAAACTGTGTAGGGTAGGTGCTCCAATGATTGGAATGCTCCAGTAATTGACATCTATCCCGAAATAATTAATAAATAAGAAAAGTAATAAAATCATATATTTTACATATAAAAATTTTAACATTTTATGTCAAACACTGGAGCATAGGGTGCTAATAACTGGCAAAATGAATAACTATAGGAGTGTCAAACACTGGAACACAGTGTGCCAATTACTGATAAAATGAAAAGCTGGCAGTGTCAACTACTGGAACATTCAGTGGGTGTCAAATAAAAATTCATAAAAAAAAATAATTGTTATCAAATGTATAAATTTTAACATTATGTGGTTCTGAATGTCTTTCATATCATATGTACTAACTTAATATTTCTAAAAATATTTTCTGATGACTAGAACATTAAAAACATCAAAGATTGCTCTAAGTGTCAATCACTGGTGCACTTACCCTACTTATTTATCAGTTTATTTTAAAAATAAATGATTTGAGAATATGATGATAAAAAATACGTGTCATGAATTATCTGAATTAAATGAGTAATTAAATAATATTAATCTGAAAGCAGAATTAAATAATATTAATATAATACATATACAGTTTATATCACAGAAACGAATTCGCAATTATAATGAAATAATAATAATCTGTTATAATATAAATTAAAATTAAATATATGGACATAGCCTATAGCTTATTATAGTCTAATTAAGGGTATCACGTCAAACCAACTTCTTTCTTAACCTATATTAACAAGAAATGAATTTGTAAAGTAAAATCTCTATCATTACTGCATGTAATAAATATAAAATATAGCTTTGTCTACAATTTGCAATTTAGGTTCTATTTTATTATATATTTATTTAAAATTTCAGCTAAATTTATCATACTTACTACTGCAACAAGAATTTTCTTTCTGATAATTTTAATGCCTTTTAAGAAATTGAAATTTCCATTAATACTTTTAAGATCCTTATAAAGTGAGGCAATTTTTTTGTTTAAATATATATTTTTTAATAAGAGTAAAATAAAATCCAGATCAAACAATTAAATTTTACGCAAATTCTATAACTTTAAAATGATTACCATTATAAGTAATATCTGAAATGTTTTATTATGAAAAAATAGCTAAAATCAACCATATTTATTTTATTCATTACAAAGAGATTATTGTTCTTGCAGTTATTTTGCCCTTTTTTACACTGAGAAAAAATTCTGTAACGGACATCTAGAATCTGAATTGTGGCTCTAGCAAAAATAGTTCCATGTCATCCTTATAAATTCTAGTCCCCTTGGAAAGCGAGTTCTAGAAGCCCCTATTAGAATTCTAGAGCGTTTGCCTATATTCTCGAGGGCAAAGTTATTTAAAAATCTCTGCAAATAATGAGACTACAAGACGCGGGTTTCTGCAACTATAATCTTGGTTTATTACCAAATTCTAGAAAATCAAACGAGAATTTCTCGCAATATAAATTATTCAGAATATTTAGAGTATTCAGAATATTGTTCCGCCACCTAGAAATGTGTACACTAGAAATTCTGGATAATTTCGTCTATTCAGTTTATTGTCGTGCCTTATGTGCATAGCTCGGAATTCTATATTTCTAGTTAAGGGATTCAGAAAATGGCCACTTATTCATTCTAGAGAAAGGCGGTATATTTTTTTGCTCAGTGTATACAGTTACACCATTCCAGTTTATAGGCGTAACACGATCTTTTAGGTAATCAATTAACCCTTTTTTAAATTCTTTATTTAACTGTATCATTTTTTATGAGTGTTCTATAGCGTAATTGAACATGATATTGAATATATTATTTATAATTCTACAATATCATCAAATATAATAATTGGTATAACGTAATTATATTTAAGTCTATAATATATTTAAATATAATTCGATTTTGGTATGTACTGTTGAGAACTTTTTTTCTAATATACATTATTATTTTTTAATTTAACTTTAATGAGCATTGAAAATTACAAATGATTTTTTTTAGACATCTGAAAAAAAAAAAAAAAAAAAAAAAAAAAAAGTAAAAATATTTAAAATTACAAAAAAAAAAAAAAGAGAGTGTTAGTATAAAAAATATAATTGGACTTTGATATACGGTGTCGAAACATCTTAAAACGTTTCATATTTTTGCATTTAATTATTACGAAGACATTCTATTAAATACACTTGAAATGAAAAGTTTAAAAATGTGTCTAAATGAATTATTTTGATGTTATTAACGTATTTTTTTAAATCTTATACTAAATTAGTATTTTGGTACCAAACATTTATTCAAAAAATTATGTTACATATATTTTGTGTTTTAAAAGAGGGTTGAATGGTATCTGTTCTTTGTGAAAGATATTTTAATTTGTTATTTTAATATATCATCCACAAAATACTATTCATATATAACAATTATATAACAAGTTTAAGAGTTAATATTTTGATAAGTGTGCTTTTTAAAGAAGTATATTGAAAGAAATTACATATAAAATAAAAATACGAAATTGTATTTATTGAAGATATAGGATACATTTTGCCTACAATTTAAAACAGTTGCAATTTTATAGGCAATACAAAATAAATGTAAAAAAATAATTAAAATAAACTAACAAAATTTTAAATTAATGTTGATCGTTAAATTCTAATTCAGCTAAATCGTTACCAAATAATTGCAGTGTTTTCAAGCTTTGCTATTAATCACATATCTTACCTTACATTTCTTTGTAATTGACGTTCATATAAATGTCTATGCATTAATTTTCACACATCCCCATAAGTGTGATAAAAGCCCTTTTTGGTTTTAAAATAAAACTATTAAAAGTAGCAATACTAAAAATAAATTTAAATCCATTTAAAATTATAAATGTGCTCAACTTCCTCAATTCTTGTATGATCCACAAACGCATTACGCAATTATTTTCTTTCATAAATGATTATTATGCAATTTTGTTCTTTTTAAAACAAAGGCTTAAAGCCAAAGATTCTAGAAAGTATTTAAATACATTTTCTTTCTTATGAAATAGGGCGCAGAATAAAATATCAATAACATTTATAAAATAAAAAATTGTGTATAAATAATAAACAATTATTTGATATTTGACTTTCATAACCAGTATGAACGAAAAGCAAACCAGACTTTAATTTATGCTAAAAAAAAAAAAAAAAAAAAAATCATCATCATCATAATTATTATTATTATTATTATTATTTGAACCTGATTAATTTAAAATTTTACTTGTTCAAATTTAGTGTAAAAAACATAATGTAGAATTTTTGCAACTTGTTGCTAAATATAGGTCTGCTTTCATTAATAGTATTTTTTTTTTCAGTAATACATTAATCATTTAAAATAACAAATTAAAAAAATATATAAAACATCTAGATTCATTTATCACGAGATTTCCTTTGGAATAGCATATTGCGAACAAAATAAAAACATAAAACTTTCTATTGAAAGAAATAGGTGAAAACAGTATTAAAACTTCGAATAGATACTATTAAGATATTCCTTTCTTTTAACATCTTTTAACATCTCTTTGAAGTGATATACTAGGAAAGGGTATAAAAGAGATGAGGAGAGACTGATTTCTTACTAGGGAATTGATTTATGTGTGTTTTCAAAAATAATAACAGTAAACAAAAAAAAAAAAAAAAAAAAATCATCATCATCATAATTATTATTATTATTTTTATTTGAACCTGATTAATTTAAAATTTTACTTGTTCAAATTTAGTGTAAAAAACATAATGTAGAATTTTTGCAACTTGTTGCTAAATATAGGTCTGCTTTCATAAATAGTATTTTTTTTCTCAGTAATTCATTAATCATTTAAAATAACAAATTTAAAAAAAATATAAAACATCTAGATTCATTTATCACGAGATTTCCTTTGGAATAGCATATTGCGAACAAAATAAAAACATAAAACTTTCTATTGAAAGAAATAGGTACAACTAGTATTAAAACTTCGAATAGATACTATTAAGATATTCCTTTCTCTTAACATCTTTTAACATCTCTTTGAAGTGATATACTAGGAAACGGTATAAAAGAGATGAGGAGAGACTGATTTCTTACTAGGGAATTGATTTATGTGTGTTTTCAAAAATAATAACAGTAGACAAAAAAAAAATCCTCATCATCATAATTATTATTATTATTATTATTTTTTGAACCTGATTAATTTAAAATTTTACTTGTTCAAATTTAGTGTAAAAAACATAATGTAGAATTTTTGCAACTTGTTGCTAAATATAGGTCTGCTTTCATTAATAGTATTTTTTTTTTCAGTAATTCATTAATCATTTAAAATAACAAATTAAAAAAAATATATAAAACATCTAGATTCATTTATCACGAGATTTCCTTTGGAATAGCATATTGCGAACAAAATAAAAACATAAAACTTTCTATTGAAAGAAATAGGTGAAAACAGTATTAAAACTTCGAATGGATACTATTAAGATATACCTTTCTTTTAACATCTTTTAACATCTCTTTGAAGTGATATACTAGGAAAGGGTATAAAAGAGATGAGGAGAGACTGATTTCTTACTAGGGAATTGATTTATGTGTGTTTTCAAAAATAATAACAGTAGACAAAAAAAAAAAAAAAAAAAAAAAAAAAAAAAATCATCATCATCATAATTATTATTATTATTATTATTTTTTGAACCTGATTAATTTAAAATTTTACTTGTTCAAATTTAGTGTAAAAAACATAATGTAGAATTTTTGCAACTTGTTGCTAAATATAGGTCTGCTTTCATTAATAGTATTTTTTTTTTCAGTAATTCATTAATCATTTAAAATAACAAATTAAAAAAAAATATAAAACATCTAGATTCATTTATCACGAGATTTCCTTTGGAATAGCATATTGCGAACAAAATAAAAACATAAAACTTTCTATTGAAAGAAATAGGTGAAAACAGTATTAAAACTTCGAATAGATACTATTAAGATATTCCTTTCTTTTAACATCTTTTAACATCTCTTTGAAGTGATATACTAGGAAAGGGTATAAAAGAGATGAGGAGAGACTGATTTCTTACTAGGGAATTGATTTATGTGTGTTTTCAAAAATAATAACAGTAAACAAAAAAAAAAAAAAAAAAAAAAAAAAAAAATCATCATCATCATAATTATTATTATATTTTTTATTTGAACCTGATTAATTTAAAATTTTACTTGTTCAAATTTAGTGTAAAAAACATAATGTAGAATTTTTGCAACTTGTTGCTAAATATAGGTCTGCTTTCATAAATAGTATTTTTTTTCTCAGTAATTCATTAATCATTTAAAATAACAAATTTAAAAAAAATATAAAACATCTAGATTCATTTATCACGAGATTTCCTTTGGAATAGCATATTGCGAACAAAATAAAAACATAAAACTTTCTATTGAAAGAAATAGGTACAACTAGTATTAAAACTTCGAATAGATACTATTAAGATATTCCTTTCTCTTAACATCTTTTAACATCTCTTTGAAGTGATATACTAGGAAAGGGTATAAAAGAGATGAGGAGAGACTGATTTCTTACTAGGGAATTGATTTATGTGTGTTTTCAAAAATAATAACAGTAGACAAAAAAAAAAAAAAATCATCATCATCATAATTATTATTATTATTATTATTTGAACCTGATTAATTTAAAATTTTACTTGTTCAAATTTAGTGTAAAAAACATAATGTAGAATTTTTGCAACTTGTTGCTAAATATAGGTCTGCTTTCATAAATAGTATTTTTTTTCTCAGTAATTCATTAATCATTTAAAATAACAAATTTAAAAAAAATATAAAACATCTAGATTCATTTATCACGAGATTTCCTTTGGAATAGCATATTGCGAACAAAATAAAAACATAAAACTTTCTATTGAAAGAAATAGGTACAACTAGTATTAAAACTTCGAATAGATACTATTAAGATATTCCTTTCTCTTAACATCTTTTAACATCTCTTTGAAGTGATATACTAGGAAACGGTATAAAAGAGATGAGGAGAGACTGATTTCTTACTAGGGAATTGATTTATGTGTGTTTTCAAAAATAATAACAGTAGACAAAAAAAAAAAAATCATCATCATCATAATTATTATTATTATTATTATTTTTTGAACCTGATTAATTTAAAATTTTACTTGTTCAAATTTAGTGTAAAAAACATAATGTAGAATTTTTGCAACTTGTTGCTAAATATAGGTCTGCTTTCATTAATAGTATTTTTTTTTCAGTAATTCATTAATCATTTAAAATAACAAATTAAAAAAAATATATAAAACATCTAGATTCATTTATCACAAGATTTCCTTTGGAATAGCATATTGCGAACAAAATAAAAACATAAAACTTTCTATTGAAAGAAATAGGTGAAAACAGTATTAAAACTTCGAATGGATACTATTAAGATATACCTTTCTTTTAACATCTTTTAACATCTCTTTGAAGTGATATACTAGGAAAGGGTATAAAAGAGATGAGGAGAGACTGATTTCTTACTAGGGAATTGATTTATGTGTGTTTTCAAAAATAATAACAGTAGACAAGAAAAAAAAAAAAAAAAAAAAAAAAAAAAAAAAAAAAATCGGTCTAAAAGTGTACTGTAATTTCCGGAGTATAATCCGCAGGTCACATTAAACAGTTCTACATCAGAAATTTTGATTAACAGACGAAGTTATATTTGTAAGAAGTATTTCTTTGTATAAATATAGCTTTTTCTGTCAATTAAAATTTCAGTTGTAAAATCGATTTATCTGATCTGTAAATGATTCGCAGGAAATTACAGTATTAAAAGTAATTTCGAAATTTCTATTACATTACTATATTTTTGTATTAATTAAATGTGCATATCAACTTGCCGTAAGCAAACTCTCAACATTAATAATAAACTTTTGGATAAATCATTAAATATATAGAGCCATTATGAAGAAAAAATTAAGTTCTCTAACAGCATTTATTACGATATTTCCTTTGGAATAAAGCATAAGGAACAAAATGAAAACGAAAAAAGATAATTTTCTATTGAAAGAACGAGGTGTAAACAACAAGCATCTAAATAAATACTGTCAAGATATTCGTTTCTTTTAACATCTTTTGACCTTGCAAGTGATATGGTAGAAAAGAGGGTAAAAAAGATGAGCGACTGATTTCTAGTTAGGAATTGATTGATGTGTTTTTTTCAAAGGCCAGAAAATAGTAGAGAAAAATATAATTTTAGTCCTAAAACGTGTTGGAAATAATACGGAAGTTATTAATACAGTCCCTAATCCATCAAATATTTGGATAATAATTAAAATTAAAAGAAATAATTGCAATTTAAAGGTAAAATTATATCAGAGATATTCAAATTTTCAAAAAATTTAAAAAGAAGATCGTGGTATTAAAATTTAAAGACAAAATCCTAACAACCTTCCCATTAATTTTTTAAGTATTAGTAATTTCATTAAGTTATTCAATAAAATGAAAATTTTATTATCATCAACTGTAGCTATTAAAATAGTCATTTTACCGTTAAAACATTAAACTAGTAATTGTTCTTAAATATTTGAAAACAAAATATGTTAAAGAGGTGTTATATTAAGAGAACAGTTCAATTAAAATGTTAATGTGATATTTTTGTTGCTAATTACAAAATAGCGTTATTATCTTAAAAAATAATTAAAAATTGTATTATCACTATTTATTCAACTGGCTAAAAATACCTTTATTTTAATAGTTTTACGTCGAAGTATAATCACATGGCATTCTGTGTGTAGCTGGATTGCAGCTGGTAATAGTTATTTTTTTACAGTGTATTCAGTTGGGATAGTTAAATCGTTTCGGTGTCAGTGACCCGGCGAAATTTTAGTTTGGATTAGTTTTGTGTCGACATGGTGCTGCAACGAAAGATTTAAGTTGCGAGGTGTAGACGAATAGGAAGAGATCCTAAAAGTTTAGTTGAAATGAAGAAAAGGGAAGTTGGTGGAAAGTGGAATAAGATGGAGATGATTTTCGTAAAGGTGTGGTGTAGTGGAGTCTTGTCCGACGTCTGTCTACGACAAAGTTTAAGGCTTAGAGCCTGGAGAAAGTTATATTTCGATAAAGGAGATTGAGTTGCACTTAAGTTAAGTAGTTTAATGAGTGTTGCTGTGTTTTAGTGCAAGGATTCGTGAATAGAAAATTGATTCAGCCGGGAATCCGCTGATTTATTTGAAAGTCACGGTATCTAAGTAAAGGTGTGCACCCGTCTCTACGACTTCTACTATTTTCTGGGGGAGATATTTCAAATTACCTAAACTAGTTATTATATTTATTTGCTAAAATATTTAATTCTGCTGAATGAGCTACATAATTCAGACCAATCCTCACCATTATTCTAGTTGAATAAACTCTTAGTTTTATTTTATACATCTGAGTCTTTGTGCTTTTCTAATTTCATATTTAATACTTAAGATAGGGCCGCGGTAGCCCAGTCAGTAGAGCGCCGGCCTCGTAATTGGAAGATTGCGGGTTCGGTACTCGAGACGACCAAAGACCGTCGTGTACACTAATGGTGGCTGGTGCACGTAAAATCTGTCGTGGCCGCAATATCCTCCATGTTCCCATCAAAAATTATACCTCTGGGGGTCACCGAAGCGGGAGAGCCATCCCTTCCGTGGAGGATCAAAATTGTGATGGCATGTCTCCGGACCACCTCTAGGGATGTGTCCCAGACCGTCACCAATTGCCCATCTGCACAGCAGTAGTGTGACGTAAATAACCAACCAACCAACCAGTACTTAAGATAATTAAGTAATCTTTGAGGTATAAGTTAAAATGGAGGCAACCACTTATTCCTCACAACTTTACAAACATTTACAAAGAGTCAATTTCAAAATTTAATATACAGTCGGCAGCAAAATTTTTCGAGCATTAGCAATAATCTCTATCTAAAAAAAGTACGCATAATACTGCTTTGTTAAATAAATCCTTATCGACTCATGTTCTTAGTCAGTCTAAGAACATGATTCAGCAAGGATTTATTTAACAAAACAGTACTAAGTGTACTTTTTTAATATAGGAATTATTGGATAGTGCTCGAATAATTTTGCTGCCGACTGTATTTTTCAACGTACTAAAATATGGTATAAATTGAAAACAGTCACTAATCGTTTGTAACTAATTTTGCTATAAAAACGTTTTAAATAGGGCATAAAGTAGCGTCGAATACATAATAATATGCGATTACATAATAATAATGTTTCAAAGTGGAGGAAAATTCATTATACCAAAGTAAAATTCCTTTTCAAGCGTTTTCTCTCAAAAGATTCTCTTCAAAAAGTCTTTTCTATATGTTTAATAACTTTTCTTTTGGAAATTGTATTTGTAACAATAATTCATTAACTTCCATCACTGATTTGATTTATTTTAAAATTAACTTATTAAAGCAATGTTTTTATACAGAAACTATATTAGTTCAATTTTGCCAACTTGTTGGAACATTTATATTTAATAATCACCATTAATTTTGAAGAATGATGTTTGATACACAGGGTGTCCACGTTTAACCCAAATGACATTTATTTTCGTAACCATTAGTCCTAGATGCATATTTCCAGTTATTAAAATTGGTCAAAATTACATGAAGAATAAAAGTATTAAGAATATGAAGTAAAAAAAAAAAAAAAATTTAATAAAAAAAAAGTACAAAATCCAAATTTGTACATAGCCCCCAGATCCCTATATTCATATTTAGAGAAATCTTGCCTATACAAGAACATGTCAAGCACAAAAAAATCCATTCGAGTTCAAAGTTTTAACGTATAGTGTGAGAGACCGTACACAAATGGAAATGTTTGAAAAAAAGTCTAGAAACTCCAAATTATTTTAAGAGGAAAGCTGTTTCGATGAGGACATTGATTTAAAAAGTTTCATGCATTCAAATAATCAGATGGGGTATCACAGATGTTCCCCCGAAATCTAGGAACCCAATGTAACACAAACTCATTTTTTTCAAATGGAAACCATACTTTCTCTTCACAGAATCGTCTTAAGTGGAAAAAATGTGTTTTTTAATTTTTTCGAAGTAGGGGGACCCGGGACCCGATTCTTATGTTCTAATAAAAGTCTGGGAACCCTAAATTATCTTAAAAGCAAAGCAATTGCATTGATGACATTGAGTTCAAAAGCTTTGTTCATTCAAATAATCTATCAGACGAAGTATCACAGGTAGCCTCCAGGGGTCCTTACGGCCTCATGTAACACAATTTTTTCTAATAGAAACCGTACTTTTTCTTCGCAGAATCGTGTTAAGCGGAAAAAGGTCTTTTAGAACATGTATTGCTTTTTTTTTCCAAAGTAAGGACTTCCGAGCAACGATTCTTATGTTCAAAAATGTATAGAGTACCCTGTGATAACTCATAAGATAGACCATTTAAAATCACGAAACTTTCTAAATTATCGAATTCAGCGAAACTGTTTTCTCTTCCAAACGTTTCGGAGTTTTAAAAAAATAGGGGACCTAAAACCATACAAACCATAATATAGAAATTGAAACATGCTGTAAAACATACACTCTTTCCGATCAACATGAATGCGTAAAAAAAAAAAAAAAAAGTTTTTTTTAATCGACTTCATGTTACAAAGAGCCCTCTAGGTGCCTCTAGGAGCCCCCTAGGAACCTTCGTAAAAAATTCATAGGGTACACCTGTGATAACTCATATTACTTTTTTAAATTAACGAATTCAGCGAAATTGTTTTCCCTTCAAAACATTTCAGAGTTAAAAAATAAAAAAATATGAAACATGTTTCAAAGCAGATTCTTTCCACTAAACATGATTACATGAAAAAAAAATTTCATTTCATTTTAAAAGATAGAGTTCATGTTACAAGGACCCTCTGAGTGTCCCGGGATATCACATGTCTGAAAGGTTATTTGAAAGTGTGAAAGTGTAGAAGCGTGCATAAAAACATCATGTGTTTAAAGAAATTGATTTAAATTTGAGATAATTCGTGGTTTCCAGCCATTAAATAAAACATAAATATCCGGGCTGCGAACTTAGAAAGAATATATACCGCATTCATCTAGAACGAATAAGCAGTCAGTTTCTGAATTCCTAAACTAGAAATTTAAAATTCTGAGTTATGCGTATAAGGTAAACAAATAAACTGAAAAACGAAATGATTGAGAATTTCTAGCCTATACTTTTCTAGATGATGAAATGATACTTTATATTTTGAATTCTTTGTATTGCTAGAAATTCTCGCTTTGATTTCTAGAATTGATTCATAAGGCAGAATTATAGTTACTAAAACTCGCCTCTTATGTTTGCATTTATTTACAGAGATTTTTAAATAACTTTGATCACGATAATATAGGAAAGCGCTTTAGAATTCTAATAGTGGTTTTTAAACCTTGCTAGCAAAGGAAACTAGAATTTATAAGAATGACATGGAACTAATTTCACGAGAGCCATAGCTTAGTTTCTAGAGGTCAGTTAGAGAATTTTTTGTCAGTGTGGGGCTTCTCCCTCTAAAAAGAAAGCAATTGACATTTTTTAACAGATTTTATTGACTTCACAGGATTTTACAAAAAAAAAAAAAAGGTATATTTTACATTTGAAGAACATTAATTCGTATCGCGCGGGGCCCCGAAGGATCCCGGGCCCACGTGTGGTACTTCAATTGATAGATTATTTGAATGTACGGAACTTTTGATATCAATGTCATCAGCGAAATTGCTTTTTTTTTTTTTTTTTTTTTTTTTTTTTTTAAGATAATTGGGAGTTTTCAGACTTTTATTCGATCATAAAAATCAGAGCCTCCTATTTTAAAAAATGAAAATTGCAAAACATGTTTTAAGACAGACATTTTCCATTTTACACAATTCCGGGGGGGGGGGGGGGAAGGAGTATGGTTTCTATTTGAAAGAAAAAACAAATCAAGTTTGTGTTACGTAGGGTTCCTAGGCGCCCTGGTGTCCCACCTGTGATACCTCATCTGATAGATCATTTGAATGTACGAAACCTTTGAAATGAATGCGTTTAGCGAAATTATTTTCCTTTTGAGATATTTTTGAGTGTTTGGATATTTTTGAAACACCCTGAATTAAACTAAACCACTCTTTTATTTGTCTTTTAATATATTTAAATATATTTTTCTCTTTTAAAGCGATTCAGTTTCCAGGTGACCCCCTGAGAGGGTCAACATGAAATGTTTTAGCAATCCAGCATAACATCAATTTACATTAAGCTCTTAAATCTGGTGATTTTTGTGGTCGAATGACTTTAATTGCTATTTTAAAACAAATGGACCTTTATTTAATTTCTATCATCTTACAGATAACCCTCTAAAGGTCACTGGCGTCAAAAAATGGATGGAAGAATTTCAGGTAGAGTAACTCATCATTTTTAAATTTAAATAACTCGGAGACTATTTAACTTAGAGACATGGGGTCCCTTTTGTTTTCCTTCTTAGACTGAAGGTAAAATATTTCTAAATATAACTCGTAAGAAAAGATGGATTGTGTATAAATTAAATATCACATTTTAATATATATACAGCAGCTTGTCCTAAAAAATGTCATATATGAAAGCTTATTGTATACTTTTGCATTATTTAAAGAAAGATATATTATTTATATAAAGGAATTTTATCGTAAAAATACAGCTAGAATACATTCAATGTCAAACGTGTAGAATGAAAAAGAAATTACAGTATAAAATGTAAGAAAATAAACAATACTGAAAATACAATTACAGACGTTTTTATGATTACTATAAATTACATTTATGTAGACTATTTCTCCGAAAACATGCCGAGAAAAATATTTTTACAAATCCACGGAATATTTGTGGTCTCGGAAGTAGCAAAATTATTCGAAAGGATTCCTGTTAGGAAGCCACTGATAGTAAATGACCAGCAGGGGAAATAGCCATAAAATATCCTAAGTGACACTTGACGCTTAAGAGTCAGGACAGATTAAGCAACTGTTGAAGGAGAATATTTGCTGATCTTTATCGAGATCTTAGTCAGGAACACTTCAAGGTTTTTTTTTTCTTTAGTTACTAATTTTTTTTTTTTTTTTTTTTTTTTTGTCTTAAAAATTTTGTCCATGTTTAATACATTTTATAACAGAAAAAAAAAAATAAGCAATATTAAATTTTCCTTTAATCGTTTTTACAATTTTTTTTTAATCAGTAGTTTGAACATAATTTAAATCAGTAGTTTCAAATAATCGTGTGTTCCACGATTATTTGAAATTTTTATAGCATTTTAAGTACAATGTTGGCTTACATGTATATATAAAATTTCGTTTTTGTTTATAATCTACATAAATAATGTAAATATTGTTTTTTAAATTATTTTATTTCAAGTTAACACAATAGATTCTCAAAAGGTTTTAGGGACAATTTCTCTTTCTTTTGAATTGGTATAATATTATTATGAAATATTTCATGATATGATCAGTGTTTAAAAGCCTTATTAATTTCATAAAAGAAAATGCTACCAACAAATTGAATTTTTCATACGAGGAAATTCTACTTATTATAAACATGTTCCAATATTAATTTTTTATTCACTACACTTATATATTTATCAAAGTTCCCTTTCAATTGATATCTGTGTGGTTCTTCTTTAGAAATTTTGTATTTTATAAAAGCGACAGCAGGGTAGCATTAAAAGAATGCAAAGATCTTTGTATACTGATAATAAAATGTAAGCCAAATTTTAGTTGTACTTCCGAAGAAAAGTTTTATATAAACAAATATTCGTGTAATATTCGTAGAGATATGAGCATTTATAGTAAATATTCTTTCTGCGCATGCGCAACAGATATTTTGGGCTAAATATATTGGGCAACTCTTGTCAAAAGTTCATTTGAATAGAGTAAAAATTAGGCAAATTGTCGGAAAAAAGAATGAGCCAGATTTTAGATATTTTCCAGAATGGAAATTTCATAAGGGTTTTTTCGAATTATTTCAAACACATTCCAAAAGTTTTTTTTTTTTTTTTTTTTTTTTTTTTTTGTAAAAAAACGTTATTAACTCACGTAGAATGTGATTGAAATAATTAGATCTTCACACTAAATACGTGGCATGTACAAAATCCCTTATGAAATTTCAACTCTGATAAATTCCGAAAATCTAGCTCGTTCTTTTGCCTATAATTTGCTCAATTTTTTACTTTATTCAAGTGAACTTTTGACAAAAGCTGCCTAAAAATCTAGATTTTAACCTATGGAACAACATCTTCCGCGCATGCGCAGTAAAAAAAAAAAAATACTATAAATACTCATATCGAAGAAAATTTTGCACACTGTGCATCAGTGTGGTAAAGAAACAAGTGATTTGTAGCTTTTTGTAACACAGGGTGATCCAGTGTATTTGTATTTTTCTTCAATTTATGGTTGGTCCCCTAATTGCACTCTGGACTAAATCGATAGAGGTAAACGCAAGTTTTTAAATACTCTTTGCATGTCTGAAGTTCAAAGCCGCCATTTTGTCCACTATATATATATATATATATATATATAGTGGACATTATATATATATATATATATATATATATATATAATTAAAAAATAAATTCTAATAATTTTATCATCCACTGTATATATACGTATGTGAGTGTGTGTCGATAGATATTTTTTTAAATCAACTATACATCTTTATATATATATTTCTTTTGTGCGTGTGTATGTCACTGAACTCCTCCTAAACGGCTGGACCGAGTTTAATGAAATTTTTTGTGTGTCTTCAGGTGGATTCGAGAATGGTTTAGATTTACAAAAAAAATTGATAAAATTGATTAAAATTGATAAAATTTGAATTTTTAATCTCAAAACTCTGTCATCCTTGGCGGAAAAAAAATATCGCGATATCATCTGGCGAACATATTTAATTTCTTTCAAAAATAATGGTTATTTCAACAACTTATATTAAGAGAGTAATGAATATTATGAAACAATTTCATACAATACATATTACGAAAATATACATCTGGCATGTATATTTTCGTACTACGTTTTTGATCGCCAAATACAAAAAACGCCAAGTGTGCATAAAAAACTATCCATTTTGCAAATTTAGTGCGGAATTGGAGTCAGTATTTTATATAACTTTCTATCAAATTTACACGCGCGTTGATTAACAATCACACTAACCTACAAATTTATTTGTGTAGCTAATTTATTATATTTTATTTATTTATTTTTTGAATGGAACACCTTTAGTATAGGATCCCTTTGGCAAAATTTGAAATTTGGCACCGAAGTAGCTCGGACGCTTCTCGCCAAGATCTTTAGTTCCACAATTGAGAGAGCCATTTCAATTCATCGCAAAAATGGCTTAAAATATTTAAAGTCACCAATGGGGACACATACTTTTGTGCGTGTGTATGTCACTGATATTTTATTTATTTATTTTTTGTATGGAACACCTTTAGTATCGGATCCCTTTGGCAAAATTTGAAATTTGGCACCGAAGTAGCTCGGACGCTTCTCGGCAAGATCTTTAGTTCCACAATTGAGATAGCCATTTCAATTCATCGCAAAAATGGCTTAAAATATTTAAAGTCACCAAAGGGGGTCCCAATTTGTGGCTTAGATTTAGAAAATCCGTGCTTTTCTCACGGCCATTTAAAATGTGCGTGTTCCAGTGTTCGAATTTGTTTATGTATACTCCTCAAGGATTAACCAAAAATATTGTACATCCAATGGCATTGCGATAAATTAAGTTTTTGTAGATTAAAAAAATATACCTGTTATAAAATAAATTGAGTTTCAACTTTTCACCTTTAATTAAAACGAGTTTAAGTTTTTATTTAATACGAACTCTACATTTCACTTCGCTCATACTATACACATACTCACATGCATCGATTGATTGAATTGTGATAAATGTACCTGTAATGATGTTAGATATTGTAGTAACTTTTTGATAAAAATTTTCATCAAATCGGTTCAGATTGTTACAGCTTAATCAAAAAAGACGGAATTTTCATGTGAAATTCCTTGCTATCAGAGATTCTCTCATAAATTGAAACATTTGCCGTATGAAATAAATTTTTGTGCTGTTCGACATTCAGCGGAAGTTTTAAATAACAAGTAGCAAGTAGAAAGTAGCAAGTAGCAAGTAGCAAGAAGCAAGTAGCAAAAATTTCGGTAATTATGTCTTTTACGTTATATCGGAATTCACAGCCACCGTTCACAGCGCCTCCATACCTGTTTCACTTATATACCACATCCTTACACACTTACAATAAGTTAGTTATTTTTTTTCTAGCAAAATATTCTCTATAGAAATAATTTATATGACAAAACAACGTTTGTCGGGTCAGCTAGTATATATATATATATGTATTATTAATTTAAAAAATAACAGCCTATTCAGAATGAAAAAAAAAAAAATCTTAACGTGTAATCTTAATGTATTGTGACACATTCAAAAAGTCAAAAAAATTCCAAAAACATACATACATTCTGTTTCATTTACTAAAATACAGAATATTGTCTTACATTATCACCTTTTACAATATTATTAAACTCATCAGTATACATGTTACTCATGAAATGATCAGTTACCAGGAATCATATGATTATAATTTAAAAAATACCATATTTATAAGAAATACATACAAATTCCTCTTTTTTATATTTCAACTTTTTTATCTTTTTTACATTTTCAACTTATTACATATAAAGGGAAAAAGATTTTCGCAATTAAGGGATAGATATAACAAATTAATAGAACATTAATAATCTAAATTCACTCAAAATTCTGCTACTTTCAGCACATCAATCAGCATAAAATCTAAAACCTACATTATGCTCCAGAAACGTTTTCTTAGTAATTTTATTTATTTAAACACCTTTCGCTTTCGTCATTTTAAAACAATCTATTCTTTCACTGGATGTCTCAGCTACATGTCAGCTATTTTGTTGCACTCTGGCCACGGCAGCAGTTGAATGCTTTTGTCAGCAAAGAAGCGATAAAGGCCAATATACCTCAGAAATCTTTGCAACGAGGCATGAGCGCAATCCTTGATTGAATAAAACTCTTCTTAACGCTGCAGGGCAAAAGCGGTATGTTGAGAGATACTAAAGCCATATTGTGAAGAGAAAACGGTCCATGTGTTTTATTTATGATAGTTCGAGCTTACGGAGGGACAGAATAAATTGTTCTATGCTGTGCAGTAATGAGGTCGATAAAATACTATCTCTGTGTTAAAACCACTTGTAACATTCTCCTGCTTTTCCTTGCTCTTCTTACATAATACCTATCTTGTCTTTTCTTTAATCGCATTTAATAGCACATGTAGTAAAGGTCTGACAATTTTTTAAAGGACAGACCTACATACACTCGCATACTCACATACAAACATGTATAGGCCGAGACATGCAAATAAAATTACCCGGAAAACTCTCGAAAAATAAACTTTAAAATGAAATGACAACAAAAAATTGCTTATATTATGAAAATTTGAATTTATTTTTTATCTTAAAAATGATGTCTATAAAAATCTAATTTAACAATAAATAAATGCATAAATAAAAACAAGGTGCGATTTTATTTCTTACAATTAATTTAAAAGATACTTTTGAATTTTATTTTATTATTTAAAGAAAATTGTGTTCTTTGATAAATATGATTACTATGAAGTATTTTGTTTGACTGAAAAGTCCTTAATTGTAGAGTAGTGCAACTCTATTATTTCTCAAAAGACATTTTTAGTAGGTAATATTATTACAGAATTTTGTTATTAATATTACATTTAATAATACCTCTTTTTCTGCTTCCATACATTGCTTCCTATAAGGACAAGTTATATACGTTATAAAACTGGCCATTGCACCTCAAAACTAGTACCCACTGCAATGACAATTCATTAAAAAAGACATAATTATATATCTCCGATTACTTACAAAAAAAAAAAAAAAAATGCATGACATAACAATATTTTACTTAATAGTCAACACTTATTTTTCGGATTAGTGTCTTCGTTTCTAATAATTTGGTTATTAAGAGCCATTAATTAGAAATTAAAATCGTAAGTAATTTTTAAGACTTTTATAAGATTATATTTTACCTCGTTAATAATTGCAACGTTTTTATAAATTTTACATTAATAAAACCTGAGCATAAAATCTATAAATATTGCAGCCCATAATAAATTAAGCTTTAACAAGTAATAAATGAAATGTCATTAAAACATTTATTTAAAATTTTTTCCATTATTTTAGGAAGTAATGCTTATACAGGAGTTTGTCAACGAAAATTGTGCAATCAAGAATAAGAGATTAATAATGTGATTTAAAATGCTTTTGAAATTCATTGCGCTTTTGAAATTATACATATAAGTGAATTAAGAAAAAAATATTTAAAGATTTTAATAATATAAAACGTTAAGGAAAAAAAAAATCATATATATATATATTTTAAACTTTAGTCGAAAATTAAAATGTTAACTATAATTTTTATTAATAAGAATTAATACCGTATTTTACAGATAATTAAGAAATGTACACATGTTTTTTAGACGAATGAATTACTATGCATCAACTACCATGCGCTAGATTTGTAATTGTATGCTATTCAAGGAGCAACTCAGTATGCTTCAGAAACAAAATCCTTGTAGGTTTGATGCATTTAAAGTAACACCAAACGCTCCACTTCTAGTTAAAGTATTCGAAATACAAATTTTATGAGAACATTAAATATCACATATGAAATCTCAAAAATATTTTATAATCTGCACGTGTAAAGCTTGCTCGATACAGTACTGACAAAATTGGATATTAGTGTGAAGTCAAGAAATTCAAAATTTTATGATTCTAAAATTAATCGAATTCGGCATTTATACATATTAAATAATTTATATAATGTATCTAGACTATCAAACGTAAAAAATAAATTAATTAAATAAATAAATAAATAAGAACTGTAAATAACTTATTTAGTTCCCAATTCTTTATACAATAAGTTTCAATTTATATTATAGTTTACCTTTCATATAAGAGGATCCATTTTTGTCGATGTAAAACGTCTTGTTAGCATGCATTTCCGCATTCGATTCCATAAAGATTTCAATCCGACCAAAAGAAATCAATAAAAGTATGTATTTATGAGTGATAAATAAAACAGCTCTCTGTATTGCTGACAGATTTTCATATTCACGATAATGATAAACACATTCTGGCCAAATGGTTTAAAAGCATGAAATAAGATGTCTAAAGTGCCAGAAAAGTTAGTTCAATGTTCCTTTTGCTTACAATACTCAGTCCTATCCCCAGAAGGCATTGTTCCGTTGGTTGAGAACATTTTCGCAAATGACCAAACCGATAGAGTGCTACCTTATCTTCAGAAGAACAGTTTCCTGAATATAAACATATTCGGGAATATAGCTTTATGAAAAGCCTGAAAAAAAGAACTCTCTACTATATGAGACTTTCTTCTTAATAAAAGTGTGTAAAAAAATATAAACAGGCTGTGCAACAATGGTAACACCAAGTTAGCCTGGAGGTAGCGCATGTTTCGGCCAGTTAGAGTCGAGATATGAAAGACCATTTCATAGATAGGTCTCGTGTTATGGCTATGTGCCCCGAAGTTATCGTTCCTTTCTAAACCTTTACCACAAGTGGGTGCAGTCTTATATGTTTTCTTTAAAAATAGACGAAGGAAGTATACACATTAAATAGGGTATTGACGCATCTGAGTCTTACCAAATGTTCGAAGAAAATGAAATAAGAAAAAAAAATATTTAGCGGTTCTCAAAACGACCTAAAAGTTTCGTTCGAAAATATTTGTTCAGGTTTCGATTGCTGTTCTATACTTCAAAATTTTCTTTTTCCCTTTCCTTATCACAATGTTTCTACGTTTGACTCCTCCAAATATTTCGATTATTTTGTCGTGTTGTAAAATGCCCAATTCATGATTAGAGCTCCAATTTTTGATAGCAGCAGTAAACACTGTTTGGAAATCATTTTGATAGTAGTCTGCAAAATTATTTTCTAAATATGAACATACAACTTGTCGTTGATAGTATTTTTGAAAAATGGTTATGCTTATAATAAATTTAAATTTTTGTTACAGTTAAAGTTTTTTTTTTTTTTTTAATGCACGAAATTAGTTTTTATAATAAACGCGCAGAGATGCATATTTTTACTTTCAAAGATTGTGCTTTTAATGACAATAAAATTGTTGCTAATTAATATCTTGAGTATTTTTGAGACTGAATTGACGAAGCGAAACTAATGCTCAAGTTAAAAATAGATTAAAAACCGTTATAACGGAAAGAAAAGTAAAATGTCCCTTGAACTATCATAGGTTGATTTATTAGGTCGTTGCAAAAGTTAGTGCGGACGCGGATCATTTTATTGCCTCCAAAGACGAGAGCTTCTATCAACGTGGTATACATTTGTTACCCGAAAAATGGGCAAAGGTTGTAGAAAGTAATGGAGAGTATTTTGATTAAAAATTGTCATTTTATTTGATGTATTTTTATGAAATGAAGCAATAAAAAACCGCACGACCTTTTGCAACCACCTAATATTATCAACAATTTATTTAAAAAGTACATAAAAACAATTTGCTTCCAAATTTTATTGTTTTTTATTTGTTTTCTTTTGCTGAATACTTAAGAAATTTGTTTTTAATGTCTAAGTAATGAAAATTATTTTAAATACCAAAAAAAAAAAAAAAAAAAAAAAAAAATTATTATCGATTTATCCCTTTTTGCTAACATCTATTATGGCATTTTAAATAACTAAAAGTCCTTTTAGTAATAGATTTAATACGCTGAGGTGCCAAGTTATTACGGATTGTTCATATCACTCATACCGGAATATACGTTCTACGCGTTTTAATTAGAATCATTGAAACCATTTCTTTGATATAGATCGCCTTCCTAGCATTATTTCAAAATATTAAATTAGACTAAAATCTGAACCCTGAAAGAATCATCAAAGCACGTAAGCATTAAAAAACTAAGAGATCTTTCAAGGAATAACTTCTTGAAACATATTTATCACAAAAGACTTATGAAACACCTGTAGTCATCTATTAATGCAGATTTTGACTGCCAAAGATGGCCTCTTGGAATGAATAAAAAAACTTCGATAAAAGCACACCTTGCCTTCGACTGCTTATGATTCTTTAGCAGAGGATCCCTTCTAGCTTTACTTTCGTCTTATCGGAGATTAATTCAAATAAAAGCTCGCACCTTCTAAAAATCGATCTGCAATAATCAATATTAGGAAGCTTGAAATTGTTACTTCAAAGAAGTGAAGGCATGTGAAACGAGCGTCACCTTTCGCTACTACAGCTCGATAAAAGTCTATTATTGATCTTGACATATTAAAGAAGTAGCTCTTGGTTTCGTAGCAGATAAGCTGGTGATTGATTGGGATGGCTCCTTATTGATTCGGGATGAATTCACTTTGCTATTATCTGCACTTACTTCATGCTGTCCGGAGATAATGCAACAAGTTAGCCCACTCCATGGTAATGTTACGTTTGTACTGGCTAAAAGTCACTTAAAGAGTGACAAAGAAGGAACTTTTAAAATCTAAGTAGAGGAGTAAATATATAACTTATTACGTTGAATAACAAATACTTTTTGAATTCTCGTACTAATTAAATGCTTATTTCAAAAAAATTAAATTTATGATTTTTCTTTATCCATAATATGTTGTATTACTTAAAACGTAATGCCTGAATGACTTTTGTTTTATGTTACTATAAGACATTTTATTTATCAAACTTTTAATTTTTATATCTTCCTCGAATTAACTTCCTCGAATGTTTATAACAGACCTATTGTGGTCATTTATTTTATTTAGGATTATTTATTTCATTTCACCTCTTACCATATCTAAAGTTATATTTGGTGTTTAAAAAAAAACCTATTCTCCAAAAAACATTCACAAAATCTTTAAACTTCTCTACAGAAATTGTGAATAAAAATTTAAAATAAGTTCTATATTTTTTAATAACTCATTAAAATATAAAACTTGTGCCAAACGGCCAATGCTAAATTATGTTTCTCTGTATAACACTGTTGTATGAAAATTATTTGGAAGGTGAAAAATGAAATTATGTACTTTAAAATTCATGAGGATTGAATATATTTATATGACTGCAATAAAAGAAGATGGGTTTATCAGGTTGTACTATATGAAATGATCTTTTTATCACAAAGATCAAATGATACCGCACACACATTATTTTCAAAATATTTAATCAAAATATGACTCTTTTACATCAATACATTTTAGCTATTGACTACAAAGTACTTTTATGCTGGTTGGAAAAACATCGTAGATTTATAGGAAAAGGTTATTTCCCCAGCTTTCTCAATGTCAAAGTGTTCGGGCTATGAGGTTCTGTCTTATCAATTATATTTTTCGGACTTATGCTCTATTGAAAATCACCTCTTTAAATTTTGTATTTATTCTCAAACTTCTTCTCGTTTATGTTTTGAAGTGAACCATGATCTCCGGAAACACAAGATCTTGCTTTATAATTGTGTAAATTAACACAATTCGATGTAAAACATTTAATGAGCATAATCAGTTTGTTGACAGTAATACTGTAAAATAATTGTTTTAACCATTCTTAGGATGCTGTAACGAATAACTCGCCTATGATTTTACTTAACTGCCACAACTTTTTTCCCTATGATATAAATTTGGTTTGAGTACCTATTTTGGCTTTTGGTCTCTTTCAGCCATTCTTCGCTGAATGTTTTGGACTACAATAGACTGTAGATATTTCATCATAGATGATGAAACGGTTAGAAATATTCATATCAATCATTTAAATGATTCAGAAAAGAACAATATATTTGAAGAACAATTAATATTGAGTAAACCTCCACGCGTTGCAATTTTACCATTTTGCCAATTTATGGGAAACACGTATGTCGAGCTTTTTTTTTTTTTTTTTTTTTTTTTTTTACTTTTGAAGAACTGCAGGATACCTGAAAATAGTTACTATGCTTATTGCAAAATCGGCAGCAGGTTCTGCAGCTGTTACTGCAAGGTTTGCTTTCATCAAAACTTTATTTGACAGAATATATTCATGTCTTCCATGGAGTTTTTTCTAAGCTCATATATCCTAATTTAAAATTCTCAAACTAGCGTATCATTGTGAGTACGTTATCAATAGAATTCTAAATGCAGCATCAATGTAAAGCGTTACTTAGACAACAGAATATTCACAGAAAAAGAAACCACTTTTTGGAGGTTCCATACTGTATTCCTGGAAAAGTGTGTTTAAAATTTTTGAACAAACAATCTGAATTGGATAGAGAAAAAAATAAGCACTATAATGATGTAGAACTAATTTATGTTAGTTTGATGATTTTTGAAATATACTGCCTAGAAAATCAGCTAATAAGAAAAGTTCGTTTCATATATGGAGCCATCTAATATTACCGAGAAAATAAAAAAAAGGAAGGATATCTAAGAAGTTCGTTAAGATTAAAACAAGGAAGGAAGAAAGAAAAAGAAAGATTTGTTTCTAAATTTTTTATGCAGTTGCTGCTTTCGTGGTATGACGTGCTTATTTATTTATTTATCATTATTATTATTTATTTTTTTTTTTTTTTTAATTTTTTGCTTGCAGAAATGATATATCTTATTGTATTGATTCCAAACAACCGTTGCGTTTTTTTTTTTTTTTTTTTTTTTTTTTTTTTTATAGTTTATGGTGTTTGAATTCAAAATTTTTATTCATCAAATTTTAAAGGCTATTGCAGAACTTTCTTTGTAATTGTAAACTTAAAAAAGGTAATGTATAAACAAATTTTAAAATTAACTCAAACTTCTATTACACTATTTATTCCTTGTCTTCAATGAAATCACATTCCACAATTTTAGACAGATATATTTACTGTGTTAAATTTTAAAAGGACAAGATAACGAGTCATTCCTCTAAAACAACGTTTATATATTCTTTAAAGGGCGCAAAATAAACGAAATCGAGAGTTTGTTTTTAATGGATCCTACGTAACTTTCTCACACTATCAACTGGGGATTACTGTTCATTTAAATTTTTAAAACTAGCTCATTGTGAATGGAATCCAAGAACATTGGACAGACTCTGGAAGATTGTGATGGAGGATTATAATAAAATCGGTTTCGATAGGGCAATTAGTCTTTAATTTTTGAAATCAAGATGTAGTTTGTCATTTAAAAAAAAAAAAAAAAATGCTGTTTGTTTGAACATATTATGACTAAAATTCTTTTCTTTATTTTCCACTATTTCTTTCTTTCTCTATCTATATATATGTATATAGATATTTTGAAAGCATTACAAAAAAATATGGCGTGAAACAATCACACGACTTAGATTAAACACTATTACACGTATTATAACCTTTTTTTTTTTTTTTTCTTTTTGAGATATGATCAGAAGACATAAAATTGACATAACGAAGTTGAAACCTAAAATTTTTTCCAGTAAGAGAAACTTAATACACGTGTAAATACTTACAGAACAAAGTTTACATGGCAAGTTAAAAAATAAAGGGAAAAAAATGGTAGAGTTATTTTTTGAAATACCAATTTCCGAGATCTAAAATTAACCTACCTAAGCAGGATGACTGTTAATTTTTCTGTAATAACCACGTAATACACGAGAAAGGATATCTAAAATGGATTTATGTAAAAATTTTCAAGAAAATCGTTAGAGCCGTTTTTGAGCTAACAACTTTTTCCAAAACATGGCATACTCAATTATTGACCGGAAAACAATAATTACATACAGAGGTATATTTAAAAAGGAGTTAATACGACGAGTTTGAAAAAAATCCATACAGACATTTTTAAAGGAACGCACTTGCAAGACCTGAAATTGGGCTATTTATACAGGGCGCCTGTCAATTTTCCTGAACTAACCAAGTATATCATTCGAAAGGATATCTAACAAAGTATTTATATAGCAAATTTGAAGAAAATCGTTCGAGCCGTTTTTGAGATACGGACTTACGGTCCCACTTCCGGTTTCCGATGCCTAACTTCCGGTTTTCCAATTTTAACCAAAATCTAGAAAATTTATCTGTACACCAGATCTGTATCAATTCTGAAGTTTTGTAGTTCTATTTTTATCAGTTTCGGAGATATGATAGCCAGAATATTCCGCGAATGCATACATACATACACACTTACACACACACACACACACACACACACACACACTGACCAATTGCCAAAAACTACTTTTTTGGACTCAGGAGACCTTAAAACGTGTAAATCAGGCGAAAACTCGATATCGAATTTTTGACCCGAATACAATATTTTCATTACCTACGGTAGTAAGGTAATAGAAGTAAATATGTGAACCTACTTTTTAACACTTTCCAACAAGGTTGAAAAGTGTTAATGACTTCGGTTTGTCTGTCTGTCCGCGATCTAACTCCCGTACATATTCATAGAATTTCTTGAAACTCATATATGTTATTCAAGTTCACTATTGGATGTACCGTATTGAAAATGGAGTGAATACCTCAACTGGTTTGTGTACAGGGACACCCGAAAATATTCCGAATGTGTTCTATTAGATGTATTTCTATAAACCATGTTTTCTTATCTTTACTTTAGACGAATCTTAATGAAATTCGAATAAGTTATTTAATTTCACTATCGGATGTTTTCTATAGAAAATGGAGTAAATTCTACCCCTGATTTGGATACAGAGATACTCCAAGGTATTCCAAAGCAATGCTTTGTATTAGAGATATTTCTATAAACAAAATTCTAATTAATTTACTTTGCGCAAACCTTAATGAAATTAAAATATGCTACTCATATGCACAAAAGAATGTTTTTTATAGAATACACTATAATTAACTTTTAGATTAAGAGGGCCACACAAAAATATTTAGCTACATTAATGTATATAATTGGGAATTTGCTGGAATTGCATTTTCACTTAAGTTATGCGTTTTTAACACTTTCTGACAATTTTTAATTGTGAATATGGTTTGAATTTGTCGCCTCCAGCGTTCGTAAATATTTTCAGAATTAATATATATATAATTCAAATACACTATGGAATTTTTCGTATTCAAAATGACATTAATAGATCCTGTACAACTGGTTTCTGTACAGGGACACTCAAACAAATGCAAATGCGTTGCGTTTTAGGACAGACATTTAAATAAATCACATTTAAATAGATCTCTACTGCAACATTCATAAAAAATGACATTTATTAGCAATATGCTAAAATAATGTTTTGTTTAGAATAAGATGTAGTTAACCATGAAATTTACAGAGCTACACTAAGATATTCAGATAGACTAATGGCTGCAATTAGAAACTAAGTATTGCATTTTCGTTTGTGTTAAGCATTTTTAAAACTTTCCAACGATGTTTAAGAGTGATTCTGAATTCAATCTATCTATCTGTATACCTTTCAGTCTTTCTGCCTTTCCGTTATGTGATAACGTAGGCAAAGAACATTGAAGTTACACTACCAACAAGTACGTACAGTTGGAAAGTGTTAATAATCAATGCACACCACATGATAGTTCATTCTTGTTATTCCTTTGCGATAGACGGACACGCGCAAAAGAATCCAGCAGTTCTAGCAACTTGCCAGAAAAAAAAAAAGGAATAAATATAATGGTGTATTCTATATAAATAAAGCAAAATGTTTGTCGGCGGAACACATCCGGGTAGACCACCCCTATTTTTGATTGGTCTAGGTTTAACTACTTTGGTGATGAAAGTCGACCATTTTTTTAGTTAAAACTGATGAATTTTTTAAAAAGATTTTCCATAGATGTTATACTTTTTTTAAAAGAGCTCTAAAAACTGTTCATTTTTTGTGAGGACACTATATACATCGAGTTATTAGATTTAAAGATATTACGTTACAAAGTTTTCTTTTAATTAATTAAAATATGAAAATAAATATTTCCTTTAATTTAATTGTTTCCAAAAAAAATTAATAAATAAATAAATAATACGAGTTCAATTTCTTTCGACATAAAAATTAATGCATTTAATTAAACGTGAACATTAAAAAATTGTACAAAATTAAATTATGCATCTCATAAAAATTGCCATTATTATCACTTCAAAAACTTTCTACACGTTGATAAAGTGCTAGTGTAGTTCTATAGCTATAAGATTCAACAAAAACATGGTATATAAAAAGTTTTTCTTTATCGTATAATTATTTATAATTTTGTTGTCATTTTGGCGATGAGTTGATATGGGTATCGCAAATGCGTAGGTAAACATTGTGGCGAGAAATGTCCGAGCTACTTCAGTGCCAAATTTCAAATTCCGCCAAGTGGTTCAAGCTGTTTCAATGTTTTTGCACAATTTTTATCAATTTTATTTTAAATATTTTTGTAATGCGTGTGGGGGAAAAAAGGAAAAGCATTTTTTTAAATTGGTCTAATTATACAAAATATCTCTATGTAAAATATTACGCGTTTTCAGTTCTGTTTATTATCAAAAAGAAAATGAATAATGTAGTTTTTCCTACATTATAGACATCTTTATAAATTAAATTAAATTAAATTATTCAGTACCAAGACGTTGCGAGGAAGAGGTCTCTGCCGAAGGCAGCTCGGGCCCGAAGCGAGGTTTTTACGCAATTTCAAAGTATTTTCTTTTTAGTTTTAATTTGTAGAACGGTATAAAATATTGATCTTTTTTTAATTCATTTAAATATAGTGACCAGTGAAGCGGGCAAAGCCTTCTAGTTTAAAATAAGTCAGAACTTTTAAAGACCCTATATCTTAAGTAATACTTCACATCATCGTATCATGGAATTAAAAATTAGAAAGGTATTGTATAAACATTATTTGAGAAATATATTTTGAATATAATGCCAGTCATGCAATAAATATGACCAGATTATTAAAATTTCATGTATTTTCATCAAACAAAGTGTTGCTGACTATTACAAAGCTCATTTAATAAATGAAATACCAGACGCAGAAACGGTTTATGTCTCATAGCTAATGTAATTATGTCGAAACAAAAACACCAAAAAATGAATAATGAATGCTAAAGAAATGAGAAAAACAACTGGCATAAGCAGAAAAAGATAAAATGAATACGTGAAAAATACTGCCTATTTATACAAAGACAAATAAAAAGTTAAGCAGAGGCTTTTTCATATTGTCCCAAGTGATAAGCTTAAGAATCCTGGAATCTGATCTTGCGATAGAAACCAGGATCAGTGCTAATCCTACGGAACAAAATGGGTATTTCGAATTACATCAACCTCTCATACCGTTAGGAGATTTCACACTGTTTAAAAGAGACAGTTATGCTTTTTTTTTTTTTTTTTGAGAAAGTATTTATCGCAAATGTATTTTTAAAAGAAACTTTCAGTCATATATATCTATATATATATAAGATTTTGATTACAAAAAATAAAATTTTATAATTTATTCAAAATGATATATCTCTGTTCACCTTCTGAAGTTCGATTTTAATTTCTGAGTCAGTATGGAATTAGGAATTTCCATGTAAACGAAAGCATGAATCAGTAAATCGATATACAAATAAGGATTTAATGACAATTTCCTTTTATGTGTTTATTTAAATTATGTATCATTTTACGTGAAAGAATGTTTAAATAAATTTTATTTTAGAAAATAAGTTTTATATTTAAATTTTAGATAAAACAATTATATTTATCAATGAAGAGTAAATGTTAATGTATAATTATATATTCTCATTAATGGAATAGCATTTTACAATAAATTAAAAAAATAATTTCAAGAACTGGTGTCACGGCGAAATGACTACAATAGGTTTTTAGGCCTGTGGGCCATATCCTCCATGGGAGTATTTTAAAAACTGACAAAGAAAAATATATACAAAAATAAAGTATTATACTAAAAAAATTAAGCAAAAGTACAGGATATAAAGCATTCCACATTATCCTATAAATGCATATCATCTATGCAATTCATTGTTGTTTATTTGTTTGTTTGACTAACTTTTTCATCTTTCAAATAGTACTGTTGTTTTAGAGTAAAAAAAAAAGTTAATTGTAGTGAAAATAATCGAATAAGAAACAAATCATGTATTGAAATTTAAATTAATAATATTTTAAGGTCAGTTTCGAATTTCATGAGAACATTTGAGCTAAAGTACAAAACTCAGCGCAATCATGTATACTAAATTTTTTATAAAAGAAGTTTATTTTTTGCTTTTATTTTAATTCGCAATAAAACTTTAAAGTTTTCTAGAAAAAAAAAAAAAAAAAAAAGAAAGGAAAGGAAAAATATATCGAAAATTTTTGACATTACATACACAATTGTGTTAGAAGTATATGAAGTCGCTGTTTTTCCTAAAAAAATTGAATTCAAAAAAATTTTTTAAGTATATTTAAGTACATTTAATTTGTATTAGGTATTTTAACTTTTAGCTAACTTCATTTAAAATTTTGTAGGTTTTATCTTTGCTTAAAATTCTGAATGTGTAGAAATGTGACTAATTGTTGAACAGGAAATACTTTTAGAAACTTTTGACGCCTAAATTTTAATGTCTTAATGTCTTCTACAAAAATTCCATTTTCTTAGCGATATTAAAAATTCCATCATATATTTTACAATTTATATCACACATTTATAAGCTTTCGTTACAATATTTTCACTTTTATTTCAGGCTTTTTTTTTTACAACAAAACTAATACCTTTGTATATCTATTAGCCTTGCAAAATTTAACAGCAAACTAATCATCTCTCTTTATTTTTTGATACTTTATTTTTTCTGAAAGTTAAACATGAAGATTTCATATTTTCAAGAACTGCTTCGTAAACATGCTTATGAAATATAATAATAATTCCAGTTACAGAAATAGGTATTTTGAGGCCTGAAGATTGTTTAAGTTAATTCCATACATTTTAGAGAAACATAAGATGTTATTTCAAGATAGAATTATCCCATAATACGATTAAATTCAGCAGCAATTTTTCCATCATAGCATTATTGCGAAATTAATCTTTTCCTTTTTGTAATTTCGTTTTCAGAGCATTAGAGGCATAGATTATCTTTTACACGTTTCCTTTCGCTTGCCTAACGATCGGCTCTTTTTAAATAAAATAAATCTGGTTTTGATGTTTGGTCTCTTCTAAAGCAGTTCTATTGTTTTATTTTGCGATGCTTGTAATGTGTATTTTTAATCGGTATATTTTTGTTGTAAAAAATATCTTATTACATATACACAATCTATCAATAAATTTTTCGACACTTTCGAATTTAGACGTTTTGTCAAATAGCTATAAACATTCTTTAGAAATAATCTTGAAACTTTTTTAATGTAAAGAACATGTTATACCTCATATATTTCAGCAAAATTTGTGTCCTCAAGAAAAAAAGGAGACCAGTAAAAAATTAAACAAAAACAAGATATTTTGGATCACCTTGTAAAAAATAAGGCTTTAAATGCGTTTTGGTTGTATCATGTGATTATGAGGATTTTTCCCATTATCTGTATAAATTTGTATGAGGCTACCACATATATTCATGGAGATATAACGATTTATTTTAAAAATTGCAAAATAAAATTCCACTTTTTAAATTATAGCATGTAGGGTATTAGAATCAGTGCTAAGCCATTTTTAGGAAAATTGGCATACTACATTAGACACAGCATACTGCAATCAGGATGGAAAATTTTTAAATATCTTGCAAAATATGAGCATTTTTACTAAACATGCGCTAGCTTAAAAAATAATAATAAATAAATCATTTGCATAATTTAATAGTCAAAATTATTGAGCAACTTATATAAAAACCCCAAGCAAATATCTTGTAAATTCAAAAAGTTATGAGAGATAAAATGAACAGAACTTCAGTTCTTCTAAAAAGAAAGGACGATGATACGGGGTTTTATGAATATTTATTTACAATCACCGAACAATGTATTACCAATGGGTATTCACTGAATTAAAAATGTGAGCAAAACCCCTTACAGTTTAACTTTTATTTTGAGAAAACTAAAATTCTGTTCATTCTATCTCTCAAAAATTTTGGATTTACACAATATATGTTTGGTAGTTTCATATAAGTTGTTCAATACTTTTGCTATTAAATCATGCAAATGAATTTTTTTTAAAGTTAGCGCATGCGCAGTTAAAAATTATTTAGTAAAAATGCTCATGTTTCATAAGCTATTTAACATTTTTGCATTCTGATTACAGTATGCTTATACTGACCAAACGTCCCCATTTTCTGGGGATAAATGTGGACGATTTTTTTAAGGCATTTTTCTAAGTTTAAAAAAAATGTAGAAACTAAATTATTAGTCAATAACACTTAATTTTTAGCCCTTGTTTATTAGGAATGAAAAAATACATCCATAATTTGATAATTGTAGCAATTTTTAATGCTTCTCTATTATAAAGGTATTTTGATCTGGTCCGCCTAAGTATGCTGTGTCTAATGCAGTATGACAAATTTTCTAAAAATGGCTTAGCACTGATTCTAATACCCTATGTGCTATAATTTAAAAAGTGGAATTTTATTTTGCAATTTTTTAAATAAACCGTTATATCTCCATGAATATATGTGGAGTCTAATACCCTACGTGTTATAGTTAAAAAAGTGGATATTTCTTTTGGAAAAAAAAAAGTTACATCTCCATGAATATATGCGGTAGCCTCATATACACATAATAAGAAAAATCTTCTTAATCACATGCTACAGTCAAAACGCATTTAAAGCATTACTTTTTGCAATGTGATCCAATACATTTTGACATTTGTTTCATTTTTTACTATTCCTTTTTTCCTATTCAGGACACAACGTTAGCTAAAATATATGCGGTATAACATGTATTTTACACCCCCAAAGTTTCTAGATGATTCGTAAAGAACTTTTCTAGATATTTGACAAAATGTCTAAATTCGAAAGTGCTTAAATACTTATTGGTAGATAGTGTACATGCAAACTAATAGTAAATTACCACAATGGAAAAATATATTAAAAACTGAGACACAATAAGTACATAAATAAATCTCAAATTAACAATATGTATCTATCTATCTATCTATCTATCTATATATATATCAATAACGTGTTAAATACGGAATTATTTTATTTATTTAATTTTTGTTTTTGCAAATGAACGAATTAATATCAGTTTTAAAATGTCATAATGTAAAAATATGTATAAATCTATAATACATTACTCAGTTAGTTTAAAATTATGTTTGCATTGAAATCATTTATAGTATGAGCATGAATGTAAAGCATGTAAACTTATACATATATACATAACAGATTAAGAATCTACAGCATGCCTTGGTAAATCGATTTTATTCAATTGAAAGATTACATTCAAAAAGCATTCGTTTTAATCACCGGTAAAAAAAATGCATTAGACTTTGTATTAAATGCAGTCTATTATTCTGAAAACATCTGTTATATTATTTGTGTGTTGTTTTTATAAATTATAATTTTTTTATTATGGAAAATCTATATATTAATTTGAAACATGTCTTTGTCTGTCTGCACTATATTGAGAGAACTACTTGGTGTAAAAATTTGGTTGAGGTGTCTAAAAAAAGGTCTTGGTCTGTAGATGTGCTATGAGAAGAGAAAAATAAAAAAAAGTCGAACGGTTTCCTCCCCGGGGGAAACGGGTGGGAAACCGTAGGGCTTAATTACGTTAGTGCATTAGTGTGTTACTACGTTAATATGTTAGTTTGTAAGTTTGTTCGTCTGCGTACGTGATATCTCAGGAACAATGATCGCAGAGAGATCGGACCAGTTTTGAAATGTCACTTATGACACTGGCAAAAACCCTATATCTTTTATAGTCTAATTTGAAAACTTCATAAGTTATTGGAAATTTACGATTTTCTGAACATTGAAGAATACAGAAAAATTTCGCTTAAACATGCATTAAAAAAGAATATTTTTATCGTTAAGATATAAGACTAGCTTTAAAATATCAGTTATAATGCTTGCATCCTTTATTATAAATATTATAATTTTAAAAACTTTGTAGGTTATTCGAAATTAACGAATTTTGTAACACAGTAGAATAAGCCAAAATTTTGTACAAACTCCAATTTTCAGGAATATTTTCATCGCAAAGATGTCAGACTACTTTTGATATATAATTTAGGATAATGGTATAGAAATCATTAACTATATATATTCTAATTTGAAAACTTCATAAGTTTTATGAAATTTGAGATTTTCTTAAGATAGCAGAGTAAAGCAATATTTCACATTAACTTACGTTATGAAGATCGTTGCAGTAGAGAAATAATATAGAATTTCATGAAAATTAAAATACTAAACAAACATTAATAAAATCAGCATATTCGGATAAGGTAAATCCATCATACTGAACAGTGGTTAGATTACTAGGAAAGACATTTCAGTCTGTGACCTTATCAAGCGATCAGCCAAATTTACTTCTCTTATCCCGCATGTAGTAAGTCCTGAAGTAAAAATTTATGAGACTAAATGTACAATGGGCAATGAAACAGTGTCCTATGTAAACTAGTTTTATTTCGTAATAATCTATAAATATATATATATATATATATATATATATATATATACATGTTTATGTGTGGGTGAGTTTGGGTTTGTTTGTTGAGGTTTTATTTCATTTAAAAATAATTTCATACAACAATAATTTGCAGTCCCATTATGAATTTTTGTGATCATTAGAACTCATGGAAACTTATGAACTGTAAGCATTTAAAAAACGCTCATGAAAAATCTTAACTGTAACTAATATAAATATTTTATTTAAACAATATTATTTCATTACATTAAGAAAGAAATTTTAGTTTAGTTTCTAGTTAGTTTTCTGTGTTAGTAAAATTTATTCAAACCAATTGCACTGCTCATTGTAATAATATTCAGATTTAATATTTATTTCTGTTTTAAATAAATAAAGATGCACACAGCAATATGTGAAATTTTTATTAAATTCTGGAATGTAGAATAACAAAACAAAATAAACAAACAGTAACAAAATAAAATGAAATAAAACAAAAGAACAATTATTTATAATCATTACCAAACGCAAATTTTAATGCATTTATTAAAAAATGTACATATATGGGTCATAATTTAAACTGATATAAAAATTACTTAAAAAAAAAGAGAGTAATACAAGAAAAACTTTGTTTTAATCCGTTACACTTCATTGTAATTGCAGAATATTGTTCCTATAGAAAAGAAAAAAGAATTAATGTAAAACATATGAAAAGTTTTATGTTATTAAGAAACATTAAACAAACATAAAGAAAATTAATGTAGAAAGGAAACACATAAATTTTAAATGAAACAGAATTTTTTAACGTTTATTTATTATACAGCTATTTAAATGGACACGATATCTATAGATCGAAAGTACCTATTTCGATAGAACAAAGTAAGTTTTAAAAATATAAGAAGTATTCCACTGCTAATAAATAATAACATTTAAAAAAAAATTCGAGATAATAAATATGTGTGCGTCATAAGACGTTTTCAAAATGTTTCTTTTTTAATACAAAACACAGCTTACTCTACCGCTAGATTTTTTTTTTTTATTCTTTGTCCCACAATCCGGCTACTTTCACATGATAAAATTAAAGTACCAGTTAAAAGTATTAATTATGTTTAAATCTTATATTTACAATTTATGTTTACATTTTAATTATGTTAAAAGTTATCATTCTAAATTTCATAAAATTAAATGTTTTAAATCATCTCCCCCGTATTACTTTTATTCAAATTAACTGAGATTACTATAATATAGAAAAATTAAATGCTCCTTGTTGATAAAAATCATATATATATATATTATTTTTTCTATAGCTGGAAAAATACATGAAATTAGTTTAGCTGATTTTAATAGGACCATTTAGCCTAAAGTAAAATGACTTCCAGTAAAGTAAGTTTAACTTAACGCAAGACCAAAAATAATAGAAAATCTTTGTATATTACTTTCATGTATTTCTACGCATAAAACCACTGGTTGTTCTAATTATTACTGATACAAAAGTTTTTGAATATAATGCTCTGTGAATTTCTAAAAGGATTTGTAAAAGGTAGTAAGATATGAAATATTAGCCATGCAACAAATGCAAACGTAGATAGTTCTCTGCTTAATTCATGCGTGACCTTATTCATCTCTTAGTGTCATAGAAGAAGCAATTTCAGGCATTAATTACAACTATGCAAATACTGCATGTCGGAATAGATAAAATCTAAATTTGTTTGCATGATTAATGTTTAAAAGGAATATCCGAATGAAAAAATCTTTGATAGAGATAATTATAGATCCCTGTAAGATAAAACAGAATAGATAAATAGGATTATTGTTTATTAAAATTATTTAAAATAAATTCTTCCCGAGTTTATTTATGATTTTTTAGTTCGCATTTATTTAAAATAAAAAATATACATGAACAAGGACAATTTAAAATATTTTTTTAAGATTTCTCTTTACTACTGACAGACAGAAACTTCAAAATATCACAATCTTTAGGAAATCGAAATATTACAAAGTTTACGAGGTAATTTATGGAACAGAAAATTACGTAGTTGAATTAATTTATTTATGTACTACAATAGCTCACACTGTTAAATATTTGTCAACTTTACTTAATAATATTTTTTAAAACATATAAAACGCACGGTTAAAAACTAATGTTATTCTATGGGAATTTTTTTTTACAAATAATTTATTAACTAATACATATTTTTAAATTCTGTTTTCACATTCTAAAAATTCCCAGCTGTTAAATTGACGCACCTTTTCTAAAAAAATATTTTTTAAATTTTTAATATTTTATTTTGAAGCTGCAAAATACGAATTTTCAATATGTAATTTTTTTTCATTTTGCAGTTTCAAAATAAAATATTAAAAATAAAAAAAAAATCCATTTTTAAAAAAGGTCCGTCAATTTAACAGTTGGGCCATTTTCTGAATGTGAAAACAGAATTTAAAACTATATATTAGTTAATAATTTATTTGTAAAGAAAATTTCCCCATAGAATAACATTGACTCGGGCTTCCGGCGACGGTAAGTGAAGGGGGCCGTTAAGAGGTGCTTGTCGAATGGTTAGTCGCATGTTCCGCACCACTGAAAATAAAAAAGTTTCTTTCTATAGTGTGAATAAGATATATATTAATCTAATATAAGGGATATTGCTATTTTAAGACAGAGGTCACGATATTTCAATAAAAAATACTTACACAGTTTCTTTCTTTCTTTTTTCTTTTATTTTTTTATATAAATTTAAAAGAAAAATTAATTAAAATTATATAAATTAGACAATATCTTTATGAAATTATTATAAATAATTTATGTATAATAATATGAATCTAAAATAAATTAATTTTCTCTTCAATAAAAAAAAAAAATGTTCAATTGCATATATAATCTCTCTAAACGGCAGTAATGTTACAGTTATTATTTTTTATTAACATTTTAATTTTCTTATTGTTTGTTATAAAAAAAAAAGGTTTAATTATACTTAAATATGACTTTTTAATGTAACATCTTTAATTTATATGATGTATATTAATTTGATTTATTATATAACTATCATAAGATTACATCCAATTGAGTTAATTCCTTAACTTTTCTTTTTCTGATCTATTAAACTTCGTAAATTGTTATCTGTACCTCAATACTGTATGTTGAATGCCGTAGTTACATGTGACTTGTGGTTTATACTTGTTACAAATTTGTGCTATTTTCCTGTTTGTAATTATTTATTCATTTTTTTATTTAAATCTTTCAATTTTTTTCACATAAAGTGTTTAGATTAATGCAACTACTATAGTTTTCGAAATCTTACGATATTTTTTCTTTGAAAAATCGTATGGAAATTCTCAGGTTTTAAAGTTTTTCAACTTTTAATTAAGTTTATCATTGTTTCTTCTTTGATGTTAAATTATTTGGTATGGGCAGATATTCTTAATTATTGCCAATTTGTTACTTTTAACCAGTTCTTTATTAGCGAATATGGGTATTTATTAACCTTTATAAGAAGAGTATTGTGTATTATTTCAACTATTTCTTTAAACTATTTAGGGATATCTCCATTTTGCTTCTAACGGATATTTTTAGCGTTTCATCATCTGTTTTTCTTGCATTTTACAATCTCGTAACGTTACACATACGCACACACACATATATATATACTGTTATAATGATTGTAAAATGAAAGAAAACGGATAATCAAATGTTAGAATTATCCACAAGAACCAAAAATACAGATATATCCAGGAATATTCGTAGTTAAAAAATTACTCGATTATTATCTATAAAATCACTTTTTAACAAATGAGAAACTGATTAAAAATAGAGGGATAAATTACAAATTGACAAAAAATAAGAATTTATATCCATGTCAGACATTAACAATAAGTAACAATGAAAAACTTATTACGTAATTAAAAAGGTTAAAAACTCTCAACAGCTAAAGAATTTCCTCACCGGGATCGTACAATATGATTCAGAGAGGATAAAATGTGGTATGAATAGTATATAGTACGATCCATCGCCAAAGGAAGTGAAAGATGAAATGAAAAAATGGAAGAATAATAATAAATGGGAAATTACCAAAGACATACTGTAGGAAATCCTAATGCACATGCAAGTTTGCATGGAAGTATTGTAAGAAGCGAGCTATATTAAGCGAATCATGAATTTTAGTTGATGACAAAAAATATTTAAGGAAGTAACGCAATTAATTTAACTTTACTAAAATAGGAATATAACCCGAATTACAATACATTGTATAAATTAAAGATATATTAAAATAATCTTTATTTTTAACCGACTTCAAAAAAAGAAGGAAGGTTCTCAATTCAAACCGTATGTTTTTTTTATGTTTGTTAGCTCATAACTTCTGAACGGATGCTCCGATTTTGATACTTTTTGTTTTGTTGAAAAGGTCTTGGTCTGCAATAGGTCCCATTGTAATATCTTTACGATCTAAAGAAAATACAGGGTGCCCAAAAAAATCAGTCCCAACTCTTTTAACTGCTAAACGGCTGCAGCTATAGAGATAAAAATGGTATGTAAGTATAGCAAAGTCGCCATGCAGTACAAGGTTAAACCGCTTGCAGCGCCACCTGGTTGAAAATAGCGGAGTTAGTGTTCCTATCTCGAAAACGGTTCTAGAGAAAAAAAAGGGAATTACGAAGTTCAAGAGTATCACCGATTTAGTACAAAAAGATAGTTTAGACATTTATGTTAGCGTTCCTATCTCGGATACGGTTCAAGACAAGGGGAAAAAGTGAATTATAAAATTGCAGAGCATCATCGATTTAGTAAGAAAAGATAGTTTAGACTTTGATGCTAAAAGTGCAATGCTAAAAACGTGCATTTGTTTGTTCGCAATTTCTTACTCTTACACTATGCACACTTAAGCTACATTTCACACGTTGTAGCGCAGCTGGTGAGACATACGCTATATAGTTCAAAATATGGTTACTTGATACTTTTTGTTTTGTTGTAAAGATCTTGGTCTGAAGTAGGTCCCACTGTAATATCTTTACAATCTAAAGAACATAAAGCGCAATCTGGTGAAAAACAGTGGAATTAGCGCTTCTATCTCAAAAACCGTTCAAGATGTGAGAAAAGTTAATTACGAAGTTGTAGAGCATCATCGATTTACTACGAAAAGACAGTTTTTAGACCTTATCGCTAAAAATAGAACGCTTAAAACGTGCAGTAGTTTTCTCGTAATTTACTACACTGTGCATACTTGAACTACGTTGCACACTTTGCAGCGTAGTCGATGACACGTATACTCTGTGGTTCAAAGTACTGTTACTGTAAGCTGTCACATCGATTAGCGCAAAGTCTTTTTCAACCAACTTCAGAAAGGAGGGTGTTCTTAATTCGAACTATGTGTTGTTGTTGGTGTTTGTAAGCTTATAACTTCGTAAGAGATGCTCTAATCAACCGACTTTAAAAAGGAGGATTTTCTCAATTCAAAGCATATGTTTTTTTTTTTGTTGTTTGTTTCTGTTTGTTAGCTCATAACTTCTGAACGGATGATCTGATTTTGATACTTTTTGTTTTATTGTAAAGGTCTTGGTCTGAAATAAGTCCCACTGTAATATCTTTACGATCAAAAGAAAATACAGTGTGCCCAAAAATGTCAGTCCCGATTCTTTTAACTGCTGAACACCTGCAGCTATAGTCATAAACGTGGTACGTAGGTATAGCAAAGTGGACATATGCTACGTGATTCAACCGCCTACAGTGCCACCTGGTGGAAAACAGTGGAGTTAGCGTTCCTATCTCGGAAACGGTTCAAGACAGGGGAAAAAAGTTAATTATAAAATTGCAGAGCATCATCGATCTACTAGGAAAAGATAGTTCAGACATTTGTTCACAATTTCCTATTTTGTGCACACTTGAACGACATTGCATATGCTGTAGCTTAGCGGGTGATATTTATGCTATGTAAAATTCAAAGTATGGTTATTGTAAGCGGTCACATTGATTAACGCATAGACGTTTTAAACCGACTTCGTAAAGGAAGAGGTTCTCAATACAAACCATGTTTCTCATTGTTGTTGTTGTTGAAATTTGATAGCTTATAACTTTTTAAGAGATGATTTAATTTTAATACTTTTTTTGTTCTCGTAATGATCTCGGTCTGAAATAGGTTTCTTTATGATTTCATTAAAGTGTAAACAAATTACAGGATACTCACAAAAGTCTGTTCTCACTCTAACTGCTGAACGCATGCAGCTACACTGGTAAAACCAGTATGTAAATATCGATGTTGAAACTTCCGTCCGTCAGCTGCAATGCATATTTTTCTCTTTGTTTGAACTTTACGCTGCTCAATTGCCAGCGCAGCGGGTGACACGTATTCACTGTAAAGTTCAATAAATATGCCTAGCAGATTTTTTGGTTACGAACACAGCGTATCCGTACTTTGCATTTCTAGACTTTTTAATTTAACGTTCGTTCAATAGATAGTTTTTTGCTCATATCCGATAAAGGCAACAAAAGTGACCCAACTTAAAAATGCAGAATTTGAGAAAAATCAACTTAAAAGTAACTTGACTAGAATAAAACTGGCACAACTGTCTCTCGAGCGAATAACTTTCTCGATGGAGATGTAACTTTTTTGTTCACATTGGCTGCATTTCATGTATTTTTCAGTGACATAAACCTTTTTTTGAGTTATGTCACTTTTCTTGGAAGTTGTGATTTGTGAAACTGCCGTCGAACGTCTTCTGATGTTCTGCTATATGAATAAGTTTTCACTGAAAAGAGAAAAATAAAATCTTTTTGTAAAAAAATAGAACCGACTCCAAAAAGCAACTAATTGCGCCTAAAAGTATAAAATAATTTCCTTCGCCAAACAACCCATAACACTACAATTAATCATAACTTTTGAAGTCGGCGCAAAATTAAATAAAAATCTATACCTTTATTCAATACAAAAATCAAATCCTATTCAAAATACACATCTCACATTGTCACCTGCAAAACTCAGCCGAAAACTACTTTGATTCAAGAAAACAAATAAGATTTCGTAAGCAGCAACAGTTGGCGAAGATGCTGGTATCTGACGTCCTTGGTGAAAGAAAAATCGCAAAATTATCTGGCAAACATATTTAATTTCTTTGGGATATCATGATTCTTTTGATAAGGTATATTAAGAGAGTAATCAAGAATAGGAAACAATACTTCATACGATATATATTATAAAAATATACATATTGCGTGTATATTTTTGCATTACGTTTTGATCACCAAATCCAAAAGTCACCAAGGATGATAGTTATCAAAGTTATACCAAATTTGCAAAGGAAACTCAAACTTCGTAGAAACATAAATACCGCATTGTGAAGAATGTTCACTGTTCTATGTAGATGCTACTAATGAACCAGTTGTATACAGTGATAAAATAATAAAGGAAACATGAAAATGTATCATTCGAGACGACAGCATTTGTTGCTACCGATCTAAAAACAAACCTTTAAAAACTAATTAAATTTTATTTAATTTTGCGCCGACTTCAAAAGTTATGATTAATTGTAGTGTTATGGGTTGTTTGGCGAAGGAAATTATTTTATACTTTTAGGCGCAATTAGTTGCTTTTTGGAGTCGGTTCTATTTTTTTACAAAAAGATTTTATCTATAACTGTAATAAACAGAAAAATAAATACGAAACTATATTTGAATAGATTTGGAACATTGCTGTCATATATTTACTTCTCAACTTACACTATTTATATTATTTATTATATATTACACATTTACTTTATGTATAATAAATTATATAATAGTTTTTATTTAAATTATTACATTTATATCATTATTTTACGTGATTTTATATACGATTATATTTATTTACGTTATAATTTATCTATACTAATTATAGTTTAATCGATCTAAAAAAAAGTCTAATAATTTAATGTTTTGTTTTTTTCTTCTGATGCTTCCTTTTTTTTTTTTTTTTTTTTTTGATTGTCAAAATTTAACTCGTATTTCATTTTCAGAAATATATTTCTTCAAAACCGTAATTAAATTTATTCAAATTTCAATTAAGTTTTTGTAGAAGCTACAATTATTTCATTAACAGTTTATTAGGCAAGCATTAATCTTACATAAAATAAGATATTGTAGATGGTATGCATTAGTTTATTTAAGCAAAATATTTAAATTACCATTAATAAAATCAAGATTGTATGCATAACCATTACATTTGTACTGCATTTTCAATAATTGTATAATAAATTAAATAATATATTAAAATGTATATTTCGAACATTTTTAATGTAAAAAAACAGATTACATGTAACGAACGCAAAGTGTGGGTCACGAGCGAGCTAGACCTGAATTAGTTGCTCTTCATCTTATGTCTTTTTAAGAGATATTAGCCCATATTCACGCAAGTTTCAGCGAAAACCATGTTCAAATGGTTAGGCCAACAAGCACTATCCGATCGCAGCACCTCCCGTCTTCCAGTTTACAGAGCAAAACGTCTCCGCAACCGGTGGAAGAATACAAAAAAATTCATATTTACAATGTAGCAAGTGCTCGTTTTTTTTTTTAGAAAAAAAAATGTAGGTATAATAAGTTCATAATTTGTTATATTCATTTTATCAACAATTTAATATACTTTACAAATTGTTGAGTAAACGATAGCGGTTATATAGTGAAAAATGACGTACGTGCTTTGTGCAAAATTTTAAGTCATATTTATCAAACCAAGCTATTTTATTAATATTTAATTTACAGAATGGTTAAAAGTTTGAAGCCAATAAATTCATCAACAAACCATAGTTACTACACTTGAAAGAAAGAAAAAAAATTATCACTATCAAAATATAGCTGGATAGAAACTAAACTAGTTAGAATTCATGTGTGGTTTTAACAGCGAAAATTTTTCTACTGACAAATATCCAAATATAACGCTTAAATAAGTTATAAAAACCCTTTCTAAACACATCAAAATTCATCAAAAAATTTAAAATACAAAGAAGTATGTGATTATATTATGTATTGTGTAGTGATTATTATGGTATAGTAAAATGTATTTGATTAAGAGAAAGAAAACTTTTACATATCATTTCTTTTTATTATTTAAAAAAAAAAAAAAAAAAAAAAAGAATGTTTGCAGTTGAAAGATGAAATCGATCGTAAAACAATTTTCAACAAGTAAAGAAATTAATAATATTGGATACAAAACTCAGCACTCTTCTTTTATTTTTATTTGAACGAAATTCTTCAACATTTAGAGAAAACTATTTTCTAAAATCTATTGAAACGAATTCGACAAATGCCATGGACAGAGATTCAAGGAGAAAAAGAAAATGGAAAAACTGAGAAAAACATGATGACGGGATAATGCTGACTGCAATTCGCCATTATAAAATTTATTTACTTCAGTTATATTTTATGCATATATTTTGACTGTAGTTTTTTGAATAAATATTGTATTTTAAAACTCAATTACCGTTAATAATGATATTTTCTTTTGTACTCAAAAGTTCTGTGATTGAAAAAGGTAATCAATCCTAAAACGAGTTTTAACAGCAATAAAATTAGAGTGTTTTGGATTCAAAACCGCGCACTATTTGACATTTCGATAAAACTAATTTTTAAAATATATTGGAAAAAAATAATTTGATAAATGCCAAGGACAAAGCTTCAAAGAAAAGTAAAAGAAGAAATAAAGAAACGGAAAAAAAAAGCGAAGAAGCAATTTTAGGTACTTCACTTATCTGAGTTACTTTTTATGCAAGTTTTTTAATGTGTTTTAAGAAATAAGTATTGTATTGTATTATAAAAATGATCTTTTACATGATATTTCCTTTATTATTTAACAAAAATTTTGTGGTTAAAGATATAATAAAACGTAAAACAATATTTAACATGTAATAAAATTAATGATATTGGTTACATAACACCACATTCCTTTTATACACAGGTCTTCAACATTAAAAGAAGAAAAAAATTACTAAAATCTATTTTAAAAATTACGATAAATTCCATGGGTAAAGCTTTAAGAAAATGAAAAAATAAAGAAAGGAAGGAAGAAACTGAGAAGACCATGATGACGGAGAATGCTGACTGTAATTTTCGTTACTTGATTGAGTGTTCAAAATCCGATTTAATATTTATTTGGCTCTTATTTAAGCCGTTGGACATTGTTAAAGCCGGATATGAAATTCCTACTTTCACTGATTTAAGGCAGTTTGAGGTAAAATTCAAGAATAGAAGGTCTGAAGTTTATTTATTTATTTATTTATTTTATTTTTTATTTATTTTTTTTTTTTCACATTGATGTGGAAAGATTAAAGACAGAAAAAGTAAATACGTTAAATCTAGCGTAAGTGTAGCATATTTTCTTATCATAATACCCACGTTAAATAATGGAAAATTTTAAAAATAGCTATGGACAAACAAAAAAGAATCATTTAATTATATTTAATTATTTATATATTTTTAGAATATTCAAGAACATAATTGAAAATGTGTTTTGACTTTTTAAACAAGAAATTATTTTGAGAAGTACAATAATTTAAAATTTTATTTTATAAATTGCAATTATAAATAATTAATTTTTCCTACAATAATATTTCTAAAATAATTAAAATGTAATTGATAATGTTTCACTAAATGCTTAGACATTTAAAGTAAGTATATTTTATTAATGTATTCCCTAATTCCCTATCGTCATAATATAAAATACATTTTACTGTTTTTGTGTGTAAATTTTAACCAATTTGGCCATTCTTACTGCCTCAAACAATTTGATGTATGTATTCGTGCATGATTCTATATCAACGATTAACCTTAGGTCTTAGAAATATAATGCATAACAGTGATAAATCAATTTTTCATCTTTCATAAATCTTTAAATTGTATACAAATTAAAATATATTAGAAGGAAAGAATTAATGTAAAAGAATAAAATTTTATAAAAAGCTTTCAAAGGAAAACCTTCCATTTACTTCTCGATATTCTGAAGTGGAGAATGGTAATATCTAAACATCGATTTTATCTTCCAAAGCAAATTTTATTTTGTCGCCGATTTCTTCCGCTTCCAAGACATGAATACGAAATTCCGTTTCAGTTCGGTTTTTGTGTATTTTGTTGAATCACGGTCTTTTCTTCGGTTTTACGGAAATATTTTTACAGCTCTGAGTATTTTAGATGCACAGCAAGATTTGAAAGCTTTTCTACTCAATAAAGATTCTATGTTTATTGAAACTAAATTATATAAATTTTGAAAAAATATAAGAATTTTTTTTTTTTTAATTTTGTGTATTCCCGTTTCCTGAAAAAATATGTAAAATGCGTAAATAAGCAAAATAAATCTCGAATGTAACTAATTCAAGATTTTTTCAATTCTAACAAGAAAAAATACGAAATTTAACAGCATAGTTATTACTGAAAATTTTAAAACGGGAAAATTTAAATTGCTAAAAAAAGGAATGAATGTGATATCATGAAAATCGACAGTTTTTCGAGTGACGCAAGCGGAAGCCCAAACTGAACGCTGCGAACTCATATATACGGCTAGTTTGACATCAAAGAGATCTGTAAAAGCCGACACTTAATATCTCAGCAAATATGCCGTATTTTGTTATGATCTTTTCAAAATAGTCTTTTATCTTCGGTCTTAATCTATCCTGAAAATTTTACATTTCTACATGCAATATGTTTTGAGATCTGAATCTCAATTTAAAGCCAAAATGGGAAAACGATTGGAGTAATGGACTGAAATTCTGAAAAATATCTCTAAAACGGCTCGAAGGATTTTCATATAATTAATATATGTTGTTAATAAAATCTTTCTGAATCTAGTAACGTTTCCGTTTTTTCCAGGAAAACTCTTGTTTTTTATATAAATCGCTTTAAATATGGAACTATATTACTACGCCAATTACACGTGTTTCTTCGGCTAAAAAGGCCGTGATGCGGTTATTACTTCTTGCTTGCAAGGCTTCAGTTGCTCACGTTGGTTGGCTGACCAACGTGAATGCAGTCAATAAATTTTTGCTCTGAAGAAAATATTTTTAATTTTAAAATTTCCCATTTCATCAAAAAAGTATTTAGATAATATTTAAAATAAAAGAAATATTTTTTAGTTATAGATATTCTATTTCATCGTTATTCATACTAAATAAAAAAAATTTAAAGCGAAAAAATTTAAGGTACTCATGAATACGAATTTATACCATGGTCCATGGTCTTTGAAGCGCATGCGTACTACATCCGGATGCGTAGATCATTCGCGCTTGCTGTAGACACTACGCTAATGTCGCTAATTCTTTACACTGTATTCATCCGCAGTGTGTTGTTTATGTTGTCGCGATTGCTATCATAAGCAATAGATATACTATATCAGGAATTGCTTTTTTAAAAAAAGGATTAAATCGTCGACTATTGGATAAATGTGCGTCTTCAAAATCCATGTATTGAAAGGAAGCGTGAAGATTCGTCTGCAGACAGTTCTAGCTAAATTTCTTCAGACTCATTTTGTGATTTTAATAATATGCCTCTGTCTGTTCAGCAAGAAAGCAATGCAAGAAATAAAAGCTTCATTGAAAATGTTTTAAGTAGAAAAGAAGATGAAATGAGACTTTTGAAAAGCTGCTTTTTTTAAAAAAAGGATTAAATCGTCGACTATTGGATAAAAATGCAAGACCAAGTATGTTTGAAAATTACCCAAAATATAAAATACCGGCAGATAATAAAAGTAGAGGAAGTTTAGTGCGGGAGAAAGTAGAAAATATGTGCCTTCAAAAGCCATGTATTGAAAGGAAGCGTGAAGATTCGTCTGCAGACAGTTCTAGCCAAATTTCTTCGGACTCATTTTGTGATTATGATAATATGCCTCAGTCTGTTTAGCAAGAAATAAAAGATTCATTGGAAATGTTTTAAGTAGAAAAAAAGATGCAGTGAGACTTTTGAAAAGCAGACTGTGGAACAAAATGCACAAATAGAAAAATCGCGTGCAGAATTAAAAAAATTAAAGACAAAACTCACTTATTATGAGACTAACAAGCGTCATTACTCACTTGAAAAAATGGAATTCCTGCTCACCAAAAGGATATTATTTTGCTCGTGAAAAGCAATTAACTTAGCCAGCAAAAACAACATTGCAGAGATACCTGGGTCCCTTTAGTGGTGAACTTGGTGTTACTAATTTAATAAAAGAAAGACTGGTGGAAGAATCGAACAATCTAAATAGCTTCGAAAAATTCTCGTCATCTTTAATAGATGAGATGGCAATCAAGCAAAATTTGATATGTGATGCAAAATCAGATAGTTTCTTTTGTTTTAAAACAAACAGTGAAGAAAAAAGTACTAGTCAGCTAGTTTGCTTTGTTTTCTAATTAGAGGGATTTCAACAACTTTCCATGGGAAAATGTGGTCTTTTAGACCGATACCCGGCATAAAACGAATGTCGCTATGTTTTGTCTGGAGTTGGAAAACTTAACCCCAATGATAAAGAAAGGTACATTTTTCTCAGCTTTGACCAAAATCACGTAATTTAATCCCGATTTAGTATATCGAGATCGATACTTTTTAATATTAACCTTTATGTATCGGAACTTTGTTTTTCTTTTTGTGCCGAAAGCTCATGTGTGTTTATCGTAATGCGTCTTAGCTGAATGATTTTTTTTAACGTGTTTTTAAGATTTAAAAATTAATTTTTCAAGTGTATTTTATTATTATTTTTAAATAAATGGAATTAGTATTTAGGGAAAAAATAGTGCGTGTTAGTAATTGATGCAGTACAGATTTTCATGCATTTTCTGATTCATGCGCTACAAATTAGGGGTATCCAGTGATTTTTTTTTTTTTTTTTTTTATATCGGGATCCTGACTGCTGCAGTACATATTTTTATACATTTTCTGATTCATGCGTTACAAATTAGGGGTATCCAGTGATGTTTTTTTTGGTTTTCATATCGGGATACTGACCACTGCAGCACAAAATTTCATGCAAGCCTGTAATTTTAAAAAATTGTAGAAAATATTCGAGTTATATATTTAACATCATTATTTCCACTGAATATTATGTGCTTATCATTATCAACAGCCCAGTGGCAGAAACACGGCGACATAGTCGCGGACACAGAAAAACGGCTTGTGGACAGTTTTTGTCCGCACTGATAAAAAAATTTGTCTGCAACTTTCGAATAACAATTCACTTAAAAAAAAAATTCTGTATCAAAACTAAAACTAATACTTTTATTATTTATAATTATTTATATTATGTTGTGTCAAACATTGCTATAAAATATATAATTGAATGAGATGAATTGAATGAATACACACAATTGTTTATACTATATTGTTCTGCAGTAAAATTGTATTCGTGTATTGTTGCACGAGATCCCTACTGATGTTAAGCCCCCCCCCCTCCCCCTTCAATCAGCTTTCAGGCTTTTTGAGTGTAAGCCATTTTCTCCCCTGATTACACACAAATTTTGCAGACAGATTATGAAATTTTAAAAGCCTGCTGCAGACAGCTACAAAACTTTCTGCCACTGGGATCAACAGTGAATTTTATGTGCTAAAGATTGAAAGCCGTTCGAAATTTTTTTTGTGGTGAAGTAACTCAAATTTCTATTACTGTTTTATATGTTTGTTTTATTAATCTTAAAAATATGCTTAATTTATTTCAGTGAATTTCAAAACAAGCACCTGAGTGGAAAAAAAATTTATTTTCTTAAAATGTATTTTTTAAGTTTTGTAATGATTCAGAGTATCGATTCATCCAGTGAGCTGTACATCGGCAACAGCAGTATGTGCCTAATAGTAAAGCTGTTCCACATTTCTTTTTTAATTCATCATTTGCCAATTTGTTTTAAGGTTGCCATGGGTACAGTAACAACATATGAGAGAATGAACCCATAGACCTATTATAAGAGTGGACGGGACAATGGCAGCCTTTTTTAGTGGCAAAGATAACTCATAAAAAAGGTCATGTGACTTTTGATCTACAGGACGCCAAACTGGCCAATATTGAAATTTACTCGCCATGCTCTAAACTCTGCTTTTTATTAAGCAGGCGATATTTTTCCGTTTTCTTTGAAAATTATTTTTAAAATTTTTATTTCTCTTTAAAAGTTATATTGTTTTGAATGTAAAAATAATTTTATACCAAGAAATAGTAATTAGATATTAAAAGCCCTAGAAATTGGATTTTCACAGGTAAGATTCTTTTTAAGTAATTATTTTTATAAAATGTTTATAATTGCTAAACTTAATTCTCTAAATTGAATTAGTTTGAATATATTATACTTTATATCATTTCAAAAATGTCCATGATTATTTATGAGCAGTGATAGAAATTGGGAAGGAAAGGGAAGGCGTCATATGATGCTTGCTGTAAATATTTTAGGCATCAAATTGAAATTTCTGAAATTCGCTTTTAATAAATGATAGAGTGATTATGAGTAAAACAATATTTTCTGAACTACACGTCAAAATTTCTGGAACACAGTTTAATATATTATATGTATTTTTTAGAGCTGTACCGAGTACTTGGTATATACTCGGCACTTGGCTTACTTGGCCAAATTTAGGCTATGTATTCGGCCAATACCGAGTAGTTGTGGAAATTTCACTATTTTTATGCATTATTGAAAGAAATGTGTTAATGAGAGATATTTATTTTACAACTAAACTAAAAAAATATGAAAATATAAATACAGAGTCATTATAATTAAAATTTTTGCTATAACAGCTTTCTGCAGTTAAAATGGGCTGTTACCAAACTTAGTATAGAGATGATTCATGATCTGAGCTTTTAATTATAACTATCAGATAATATCAATATGCATTATTTTATAAAAGCTTAGTACATGAAATTGTATTTATAAATCAGACAAAAATAAAATATTTTAGAAAAAAAAGAACCTCTTTGTAATATTAACACAAAATTTTCGTTATACATTTGTGCAAATAAAAGTAACACACTCACTTTCAAATTGGTAAGAAAAGATTGATTTTGAATTTTATACTATAAAATAACATAAAAAACTATCACCTATTCGGATACAGTCTACCGTTGAGCAAAAGTTGCGTTTATTTAGTATTTTAAGAACAACAAAATAATAATAATAAAAAAGAGTAGGGAGGGGCATTTAACCAAATAAAGGCTTTTATGGCATTTTACGTTATATATAAAAAAAGGTAAATACACTAAAACGTTATTTAAAACTTATTTTCATTAACAAATCTGTTGTTCCCAAAACCACCTGTCATTCTACATTTCTACGATCTGAAGATTAATGAAGCCTATCATGTTTGAAATTATAAAATATTTTAATGTTACCCTTTCATATGTGAATTTCATGTATCTTAAATTAAGCCTTAGTGACTAGTAACTTTTATATTCTCTAAGAATTATCTGAGTATGTTAATTTCGCATCTAAAAAAGATATTAAGAGTAAAGTTATCAGTTATGGTTTTAGTAATCCACTATGCTGAAAGTATCAAAATATAGCAATGAACCTAATTATGTATGTACACTACAAAAGTTCTGCATGAAAGCATGCTGTTTACCATTTAACTAAATTTTATGTTCAAAAGCCTTTTTCTTTAATTTTAAGATGTGCAAATTTCTTCATATATGCATCAATTATTCTTTCTTACAACTTCTCGGTACTCGGCCGAGTAGTAAAAGGCTGAGTACTCGGTATTCGGCTACTCGGCCAAAGTGCTACTTGGTGCAGCACTAGTATTTTTCTTACACATTACATCAGTATGTGCACACAGATAAATGTGTTGGTTCCATAGGTTATTTGTATGCATGTGTGGCGAGAGGGTTGCAAATTGCAGTTTTAAAAAAAGATAAGATTAAAAGGGATTAAAGGAAACTTTTTCTTTTTTATCTCTGTAAGGGGGTTGGGGGTGAAATATGCTGCAAATGCCCAGGTGTCTAAACGACATAGTCCCTGTGCGGTAGGGGGAAAAATATGATATGGACTTGGACCTTTCAAAGTTAAACAAAAATAAGTCTTAAAAAAAAAGCTAGGCATCAAATTTGACGACTGGAAATAATTTTATAGTCGTCAAATGCAATAATTTAGTCATATTTGACAACTAATGACTGCTAATTTCGGACACTGTTTATGAGAGTTAAAGCGAGTATAGACAAAACGAAGTTATAAACGCTTTTGAACTTTTTGGAGAGTGTTAATAACAAGGTAAAAATAAATTTCAGCAGCTGTTTCGTTTTACACAAGTTTTTCTTGCTGTATCTTTTAATAATAATAATAATATTTATGTTCAGAACAAAAAATCGCCAATAATGCGATAAATGCCAAAAGAGGTAACCTTTTTCAACAGTAACGTGGTTTCATCTTTGCACCTTTTCTTATATTCCTTTAATAATAGAATGCTCTGTCCACTCTTATAATAGGTCTATGAATAAACTACCAAAAAAAAAAAAAAAAAAAAAAAAGTTGTTAGGCCTATTACAACCGGTGCTATGTTCAGCTAAAGTCAAATTATGCCGATAAGGGGTCCCACTACCCCACCTTACCCTAAGTAATTTTTTTTTTAAAGAACAATATTTTTGTTTGAACAAAAAAAAATAATGACTATAAAAATCAAGAAAAAATTCTAAGCATAAAAAAAGTCAGTTATATCTATATTTCTCAATTATAATAAAACTGTAAATTTATAATAAAAGTCTATATATTGCATTAAATATTTTTATACTTCAGTTTATAATTTGGATTTGTGGGGTAAATTTTAATTTGCAGATATAAACTTTATATTTTTACTGCATTTATTACCTACTCTTAATTTGCCTTAAAAAAATAAAATATATTTATTTACAGATATTCATTCTGGGAGTGTACTGCATTTTTTTTTTTTTTTTTTTTTTTTTTTAAATTAAAAATGACTTCATCAAATATCAATTCAAGATAATGTGCAACTTTTTATGTTGATTTATAATATTAAGAGAAAAATCCTTCATATGAAATTTACATTGAAATCTATGTGAAAAATTGTGGGAGAAAGGTTTCTACATTTCTAGTTTTTGCTTGTAAATATTTATTTATTATTACTCGTCACAGTTATAAAAGTAATAAACTGATCTGTCAAAGAGAATCTGTCAAAGTTCCATACATGCATCTTCATATACACTGATTTTCAAAAGATTACATTGATTAAATTGTTATTTAGTATTTTGAATAAAATATGTATTTATTATATACAATTGTTATAAAAAAGCAGTGAAATCTCTCTTCAGTTATGATATCTCTTTCTGTTTTCTATTTCAAAAGCAAATTATTCTCACTTATGCAATTGCATAGGAAAAATTGTATGAGAAAAATTTCCAGATATTAAATATTATTTTTGTTTTGTAAATATCTGTATTGATTATTTGTCACTGTTATATTAAGCATTGAAAGATTGAACTGATCAAATATCTGCCAAATTTAGTGTGCCTCTTAATTTATTAGCTTTCCAAAAATACTTTATAACATCACATTTAGTTTTATAAGTAGAATGTGTAATATTTGTAAATATTCATAGATTATTAAATAAATAAGTAAAAAAAATTCTCTCGTAAAATTGCATATTGCATTTAAAATTTTGTGAAAATCTGCATGATAAAATTTACCAAATATTGAATTTTTGTTTCATTATTATCAGTATTAATTATTTGTCACTCTTACAAAAGCAGTAAATTGATCACATATCTGCCAAATTGAATGTGTATCTTCATGTATGTTGCTTTATAAAAATATTTTATTATACACTAGCAGGCTACGCCCACTTCGCTGGTCACTATTTTTAAATGAATCACTATAATTAATGAATTCTCAAAATTGCATTAATTTTTATCATGTGATAAAAAAAGAGAAAAAAAAATTCTGATCAAGAAAAATGTCACATCGGGTCCCCACTGCCTTCGGCAGCGCGGACCTGTGCACAATGCGCGCAAACGAATGCATATATATGAGCGCTGTGCTCGTGTATTCCTTCATCACCCTTATGATTTCTCAAAATTCCATGTTATTTCTCATAAACTTTCATTCTTAAGAAAAGGAATTAATAAAACCAATCAATGCGGAAAACGATGGATGCGGGAACAATAGTTTGGGGTTTCACTGTGTATATATATATATATATATATATATATAAATATCGTAAAAGTGCCTTTACTCTATTTAATTCCCCCACCCCCCTTTCTGCTTTTCACATTTTGTTTGTTCTTAAAATACCAGATAAACAGCGATAGGCTGTATCCGAATAAGTGATAGTTTAGCATTATTTATTCACCTTTGTATACCTATATAAACATTGACTTGTATTATATAAAATCGGACACTGGTTATATGAAAATGGAAACCGTAAGCTTCCTAAAATAGCATGAAATCACCTTCAGGCATCATTTTTTATTCCTAACTTTTGATCAGATTTTAAAAAATCTATTTTGTCATGATAAACATTTTCTTTATGATTTACAAAATGCTAGTTTTTATCATCTTAAAAAAAATCTTACATTGTTAGTTACATGGTATTTGACTTATTTCAAAAATCAGTTTGCCAGCAGATAATTAAAAACTTTTTTCTACTGTTTGTTCTGTTTTAAATAAGTTTTTATTTTTTGATTAATTTATTATTATTATTATAAGTATAAATGCATAAAATTGTATTTATAAAATAGACAAAAATAAAATATTTTAGAAGAAAGAACCCTATAAGGGTTCTTTCTTCTAAGGGTTCTTCTATTATATAATAATAAATACTAAAATAGTAGATAAAACATTAGTTACATATTTGTGCAAATAAAAGTAAGACGCTTTTAAAACTGTAAGAAAAGATTGATTTTTAATTTAAAAAATAATTATGAAAAAGGTAAATACCCTGAAATATTATTAAAAATATATTTTAATAATCAAATCTGTTGTTTTGCAAATTATGGCCCAAAACACCTATTTTTTTAACTCTTCTAGAATTTGAAGATTAATGAAGTCTATCATGTTTGAAAAGATAAAATATTTATTTTAATATTCTCATTTCATACATCTTAAATAAGCCTGAGTATATAGGAACTTATATTCTCTAAGAATTATCTAAGAATGATTCGCATCTGAGAAAGACTATATAATAAAGAATGAAATTATCAGTTATTATGGTTTTAATAATCCACTAAGCTGGACGTATCAAATATAACAATGAACCTAATTGTGTATACTATACACTACAAAAGTTCTGAAACATTTCATGAAAACATGCTGTTTGCCATTTAACTTAATTTTGTGTTCAAAAGGCCTTTTTTCAATTTCAACATGTGAAAAATTCTTCATATATACATCAATTATTCTTTCTTCGGTACTCAGTCGAGTAGTAAAAGGCCGAGTACTCGGTACTCGGTCAAAGTGCTACTCGGTGCAGCACTAATTGTGAATATTCTAAAACTAAACAGAATTTAAGAAAAAGAAGAGGTAATTATCATAACGAATTTCTTTCTAGAATAATGTGAGGTTTGGCTGCTAGTAGCAGCAAAATTGTTGAAACACACATCCATATTTTTCTTTTTCTTTAGTTTGATCGCTAATTTTTATCATGAACTTAATTTTTTATAAACAGTATAAGACTAAGATCATGACTCGATAAATATTTACTTAACAAAATTGTATTAGGTGTATATCTTTTAAACAGAAATTATTGCTAGTGCATCAATAATTTTGCTGCCGACTGTACAAGGTAATTAATAAGGTATGGCTCAGACCATGAAAGGGTTCATTTCATCAAAATTCTTTTGATTTTTACTTTTTTCGATTTCTTCTATTTTTAAGCACAGTTTGCGAACATAAAATCATATTTTTTAATAGTTGGTGGTATTGGATAATGGATGTAATCCTCTATTCAAAAAAATTAATCTGGAAGTTTGAGATTTTATTATTATTATTATTATTGTTATTATTTAACTTTAAATGTAACACCTTTATGAGATTTTTCAAGTACAATTCAATTTTGGATATTTTAAGCAAATAAAGAAATATTGAGTTATTTCAACTAAACCTCCAATTATAAGATATGATGTGATTCATTTTATCTATTTGATTTCCTTAAATTTTAATCAAAATATTGCTGTTTATATTTAGGCAATTAATTGTATTTCCTGTTGCTTGCATAAAAAAACATTTTTTTTTTCCACATTAGAAATTAGTTTTAAAAAGTTATTTTAAAAAATATGTTTTTATATAAGATTTTTCTCTAAAATTTTCAACAATGCCAATTTTGTAATTAAAGCAATTTTTTTTTTAATTATTATATTACTATTGAATTTTTAATGAAGATTATGACAATGCCGTAACTTTCTGAGTCACTCTCAGAATCCGAGACCATAAATAAGGTGACTTAAGAGAATTGCTGCCTGAGTTTGAAAAACATCATCGTATCATCATTTACCAAATGAATATTTTGAAAAATAGACACACATGCTCAGCAGTATAGTAGTGCATTAATTTATCAATATATTCTTTTTTTGTTATGTTGCCAAATGCTTTATAATTATGTTCTTACAAACTTATTGAATAGACATTTAAAATTCTGATTAGCAAGCATAGATCTCCTGTATTATAATAAATAACCTATTTCTCATTCAAGTTGCTCAAAACATATATCTGGTAACTTTCAAAATGATGACTTTAATCAGAAACTTTTGTTTTTCACACTGTATATAGAATTACTATGACTAATAAAAGAAAATTTAAATATATCATGCAAAAGATTTACTAAAAAAATTGTTTTTTTGGTTGGAAAATTTTCCGGAAAAACATGGTAGAAAATTTTCCAAAAAAGAAAATTTTCCAACCCACATCACTACATATAAAAAAGTTTTTTTTTTTTTTTTATCTTATAATTATTTTTAAAATTATGTTAAATGCTGAAATTTCAATGAAAATTTTTATCAATATTAAAAGAAAAAAAAACTGGAGTGACTCCACTTGAAAATTTAATATAATATTAAATTTCAATGCATATAAATGCAAATTTTCATACCTTTATGGTAGTAATTTAAAAGAGATATATACTGTCCATCATCTCTTTAATTAAAAATAGAATTGCATTATGTAATTCATATTAAAATTTAGTTCAACAAGTCATGCAATACCTCTAATTTTTAATCGTACAACATTAAAACATGCTATTGACTATAACCCAAAATGAAAGAACATAATGCATTATTTAATAGCACAGTAATTTCATTCATTGAGGTAAAATACTTACGGTATCTTTTAATTATCAATCAGTATATAATTTAATAGAACTTTTTTTTATTTTATTAATAAGACTTTATAAAATTTTTATAACTTAAAAGGCAATAAGTTGTTCACCTTAGATATACAAATTTCTATATTTGAATTTTTGTGTTTTGTAAAGATAATAAATATCTGTTTTTTATACTTAAATAGAAATCATTAGCTCTCATAAGAAACAGATAATACACTTCTAAGAATTATTTTTAACCATGGGAGGCATATAAACTAAGCACTTTTTTATTAGTTTTTTATTTCCCTAAATATGACTACTTCATTGTTAAAATATACCAAAAAGTGTAAAATTTAAGGTTTTTGACGTGGCAGTTTAAACTGTGGTTTAAACCATCAAAAACCTGCCAACCCTGATATTATTTATTAAATTTAGTTTATTCCAGTTACTGCACTTCTGTCAAGCACTCTTTCAGTGCTCAAAATGAAATTGAAAATAAATTTTGAAACAGATTATCGTTAGCAAGCGCATTTTTTAAAAACCATTTTCATATTCAGAAAATTCAAAATCGTTAAATTAGTACCCATTTTCCAAAAATTGATTTTTTAAATTTTTAGTATTTCATTTTGTGGTTAAAAAAAGCAATTTGTGTGAAAATTCGCATTTTTGAACTAAAAAAATATATACAATTTTTAAAAAACGAATATCTTTGAAAATGAGTACCAATTTAATGGTTGTGAATTTTCTGAAAATGAAAACGGAATTTAAAAAATACATTTGGTACTGAGTAATTATGAAAATAAATCTTCCCATAACATAGGCCATAGCTGTTACCAAGATTAGGTATTTTCCTCTCTTAAGAATAACTTCTTCACATCCCACATCATTATCACTTAAATTAGCATTAAAAAATTTGTTTTTAATTAGTTAATAGATTGTGAATAGCTCCGAAGTCATGATATTGATATCAAAGTTCACATACTCATCAAAATTTATATTTAGAATGGTTATAATAATGACCGGTCAAGAAATTTTTTAAGTATTAGAAAAGTGAAAAGACATAACTAATATTGTGTAACTTATAAACAAAGATATTTTTATGAATAGAAATGAATCAGGACTTCACTAAAAGCACGTATAAATGTAAAAGATGTATAAATTGGATTTTTTTGTATATATAATGGAAATTTTGTGATTACGATAACTCTTGACATAATACTCAAAATTGAATTGAACCAAAGTTATACAGCTAACTTATCTTACAAATATCTTTGATGAGTTCGTTAACTAAGTTGCTCTGCTGTTTGTTTTCAAGTAGCAGCTACATGAAAATTTCAAATCCACATTGAAAAAGCTTAGTTAAGACTATAATTTGCTTGAATTTTGATGTTTACATTGACCACATAAAAGTCTCAATCAAGTATTTATTAATGAATTTTATCTGCCATTTTTAACAAAATAACCAATATCTTAAGTACGGCCATTTCAAATCAGGATACCACTTGTAAATTTATCATCAGAATAACTTTTGAAATACTGAATCAGTTCAAGTTGGACATTGAACTTATCACACAAATATCTTGGATGAATTTTGTTCCAACATTGTTTCCAAGTTGCAGCCACTTGAAATCAGGCTGGTATAGGAAAATGTGCCACCACAATAACTTTTAGAATACTAAACTGGTTCAAATCAAAGTTGGAAAGTGAACTTACAAATCAAATATCTTGGCTAAGTTTGCTAGGCAACTTGCTCCACCATTTTGTTTCCAAGTGGCGGCCACTTAAATTTTTTTTATTACAATAATTTTTCTAATACTGAATCAGTTCGAATCATATTTGCACAGTTGACATATCATTCAAGTATCTTTGATAAGTTCACTGGGCATTTCAGTCACTCTGTCCTTTTGTTTCTAAATGGTGACCACTTGAAAATTATCACAATAACTTTTGAACTGATTTGCTTAAAACTCCATATATACATAGCCCTCAATAAATCCACGAAATTCATTAATAAAATGTAGCTGCCATTTTGAAAAAAATGGTGGCGACTTCATAAGAAAAGATAAATCAACCTAACCTTCCTATGAGCCGGAAGGACTTGTTTTAATTTTTTGATCAATAACCTCTAAAAAGTAATGATATCAGTACAAAAACCCTTAACGGGTTAAAAGTTTGTGACGCAGCTACTTCATCGCTATAAGAATTTGAAATATGGGTCTTAAAAATAATTATATCAAATTTTAAGTGACGCTTTACTATTAGTTAAAATATACATAGATTTTCTTATTTGATCATTTGCTTTTTTCTTTTATTTATATTTACAATGCAAACATAATATTTTTAACTTCAAGATAAGACAAATATGTAAAATATACTCACTGATGATTTTCATTTGCATTTCAATTTCAAAATAACAGTTTCAAAAGGAATTATATAAAAATTTCAGTGACACCTCAGTGTCATTTTAAACGATTTGTCTTTAGATTCCATTAAAATTACCTTTGCTTTGTCTAATAAAGTATATTTACAGATTGAAACAGTGCTTTTAATTTTCAAATATACTGTCAAATAATCACACTTTCACTGAGTTTGCATTATAAATTGAAATTATTTATTTCAATAAATTGATTTGTCTTTTGCGCCATGCTATCCAAAACTGCAAGTAAAATTTATGTAAATGTTACTTTGTATCATAGTATCCAACTAAGTGAAAATTTGGGCAAAGAGATAGTGTGATGTAAAGAAAACATTTGTACAAATTTCACTTGCAGAAGAATTACATCAAAGAATTAGATGTAACAAGTTGTGAGGTCGAGACTATAGACCATCACCAAAGTTGGGACTGTCAAATCACTTCGTCACCAGTGACTCGGCGAAAGTCTTGGTCGGATGAGTGTTATGTCGACATGGTGCTGAAATGAAAGAATTAGGTGCTGAGAGTTAGATGAATGAGAAGTGATTTTAAAAGGTTTTGATTGAAATGAAGAGAAAGGAAGTTGTAGAATGTAGTATAAGATGGAGATTGTTTTGGTAGATAAAAATAGTGAATTGGTAGTGAGAAGGAATTGGTAGCTGCTTAGTGTGAGAGGAGGTGGAGTAAGGAGTAATGTTGGTGGTGATAGTTTTATGCTTATGTTAAGTAATGGTAGAGAGGTGTAGTGTTGTAGCGTAAAGTAAGAGAAGAATCTGTAGCGCCTCGGGAATCCAGCCGACGATTCTGGTGTGAGAATAGTTAGTGGTACCAGAGAGCAGTCATCGACAAGATCAGTATTGGTGAAATAAGTTACCTTTTACATTATGTTTTGTTGAAGTTATTTCCTGGGGTATATTGAGAGTTAAAATTGAGTTAGCCCAACACCCGCCTTGATATTGAACGTTAAATAAACTGTGTTATTTTGTATTTAAAACTTCGTCTCGAGTTCTTCTTATTATCTAATTAAGTAATTAAGTTAATCTTTAAGATTAAGATTGAGGAATCGAGATCATGGCAGACGCGAATTCCTCACAAAGTAATTTATGATTTATATATGTTTGTTTATATATACAGATATATCAAACCACCTTTAATAAATCTCGACATATTTCTTAAAATAGAAATTGAATTCTTTTTAACACTTTTAACACTATTTGTTTATTATGTATTAAAAGTATAATTAAATTTCTAAAAACGTATTTTCTTTGGAGAGTACTATATCATTTCTAGAATTTGACACATCTCTTAGTATACTCGTATGAGAGCACTAATCTATCTAAATAAATAAATAATGAAAAAAAAAAAATAAAATAAAATAAAACACGTATTTTTTCTTCACCTTTACATTTCACAGACAGGCTTCATCTCAAAGAAAAAATAAATTTTCAATAAAGGGACATCTCCAGTCAAGGTTATTCATCCTTCGTCCTGTAGCACATTAAACTTTATTCATTTTAAATGGTTATAATTCTTAACAGAGAATTAATAAGACATCAGAAAAGATTTCATATATATTCACGCCTTTAAGAAATGTTGAATAATTATCGAGTGCAGGTTGACAAACATACCCAGCTCAAGAACATGGCTTGGAATAACGATCTTAAAATGATCACCCTACCTTCACCCATCAAACGCCGCTATACTGGCGCTAAAAATTTGGATACGTCGGATTTCAATGTGCATTTCTAATCATATATAGTTTAAATAATGAAAAAAATATATATTTTCTTAGAAGACATGATATTGTTCCAAAATGGGAGATTTGACATCTAATTGGGTATAACAGATGTTCAAAAACTGTAAAACCTTTTTAAATTACTTTTCTTGATCCCTGTTTCTTATAATTTAAGAAAAGAACTGTTTTATTTCATGCCCATTGTTTTAAACACATGCACTCTAGTGAGTTATTTATTTATTTTTTCTTTGCTAATGGCTTGCTGCAAAACAAACATTTTTGTTTCAATAATTGAAAATATACATATATATATATATATATAGAGAGAGAGAGAAGTTACATTACTTCCAAAATTTTTGAAAAAATTACCAACGAAGCTGGCCGCTTCAATATTTAATGTAAAAAATAAAAGATGTATTTATCTTAATTACTTGCAAAGAAAAAAAAAATTCTTAAAAAATTATTCCTGCAGCGGGAGCGTTGGCGCCTAATGGGTTAATTTGGAGACTCCAAAATAACAAATTGATTTCCACAGGATTCCTTTTACAGCCAAAAAAGATAAAAAACTTTTAACCTAAAAACCAGGGTTCTAAAAGGTCAGTAGAAGTATGATATTTGAAGTCATGATGAATTAAATTTTATATAGAGACAAAACATTAAATCAGTAGGTAGAATTACAATTTTTTTTCCCAGAGCTCCTAAAAATAGAACATTCAAATCATTGATAACTTGCCTGCAATCTCCTAAAAAATATCCTTTTTAAAAGTTGGTGACAACTCGAGGAGAGAGAAGAGAAACCAAACTAGACATTATTCTGAATTTTTGACTTCAAATAACAATTATAGTCTCTGTTTTCTTCTATAATTATATTTTTTTTTTTTTTTTTTTTTTGCATTTCTTAAGAAAGTTTTCAAGATTTACAACTACTCAATTATTTTAAAACTACATAATTTTTTGAATGGCAAGTTGATTCCTTTTATTTGGATGCCTTAAATATTAAAAATAATTAAAGTTTCACTATTATTTCGCCATTTTATACAAAATGTAATAAGGTATTCGGTTACAAGCTGTTCGTGAAATAAAATTACTGATACGATTAATAAAAAATACATAATTATGTTAGAAACAAATTCAAGTATTTTCAAAAAGATATTTTATCTTCTATATTATTAAAACAATGTACCATATATAGGAATAAAATTGAAGTAATATCACACCAAACACTTTATAATATGGAAAATTTTATTACAATTTCAATTCTCAACAGGATATTTATATAATTAAATTGAGTTAGTTAAAGAAACAACGCCTCCTTAAAAAATAGGTTGTGCACTGAGATTTATAAACATTCTGTAAACAGAAATATCATATGCAGTAAAGTAATTTATATTTTAAAAGACTAACTTATTACTGACTAGCAGGCAACGCCCGCTTCGCTGGTCCCTATTTTTAAATGAATCACTATAATGAATTCTCAAAATTGCATTAATTTTTATCACGTGAAAAAAAAAGAGAAACAAAATCTGATTAGGAAAAATGTCGCACCGGGTTCTCACTGCCTTCGGAAAAAATTCCCAACATGCTCTAACCCTTATTTCTGTTATTTTCCCACTTCGCCCCCCCCCTCCTGTCTGTCCTAATAATTTTACAAATTTGAAAATATTCACAATCGATTTGTAAATATCAAAAACCTCCATGCACCAGTTTTGAACGATATATCTCTATTTTTATTTTTTTGCCGCTCTACTCCCGCCCTCCCAATAATTTTAAAAATTCGAAAATATCCGCAATCGATTTGTAGGTATTGGAAACCTCTATGTACCAATTTTGAATGATCTAACTCTATTTTCTTTTTTTTGCCCCTCTGCCCCCCCTTCCCGGCCCTCCTAATAACTTTACACTTTCGAAAATATCCCCATTCGACTTGCAGCTTGCAGGCCTCTAAAACCTATCTGTACCAATTTTGAACGGCCTAACTGTATTTCTATTTGTTTTTGACCATAGCCCCCCCCCCTTCCCGCCCTACCTAATAATTTTAAAAATTCGAAAATATCCGCAATCGATTTGTAAGTATCGAAAACATCTATATACCAATTTTGAACGATCTAACTCTATTTTTATTTCCCCCCCCTCTCCCCTCCCCCTTTCCCGGCCCTCCTAATAACTTTACACTTTCGAAAATATCCCCATTCGACTTGTAGGCATCTAAAACCTATCTGTACCAATTTTGAACGGCCTAACTGTATTTCTATTTGTTTTTGCCCCATAGCTCCCCCTTGCCACCCCACCCCCCCCTTCCCGCCCCTCCTAATAATTTTACAAATTCGAAAATATCCGAAATCGATTTGTAGGTATCGAAAACCTCTATATATCAATTTTGAACGATCTAACTCTATTTTTATTTTTTGCCCCCCCCCTTCCTGCCCCTCCTAATAACTTTACACAATCGAAAATATCCTCATTCGACTTGCAGGCCTCTAAAACCTATCTGTATCATTTTTGAACGCCATGACTGTATTTCTATTTGTTTTTGCCCCTTAGCCCCCTCCCCCCCCCTTGCTGCCCCACCTGGAGGCTGAATTTCTAAAATTCCAAAAATTGGTTTTTAGATATTTGCATTAGCTATATTTTAGAGCAAAAATTTCACGCATATCTATTTTTTTGTTTGAGATATATAGGATTGTGCGAAATCACGTTTTACGCATGTGAAATCACGTTTTGCCCCCCCGCCCTCCTTGGGGACCGAATTTTGAAAATTCCAGAAATTAGTTTTTTGACATTTGTATTAGCTATATTTTAAAGCAAAAATTTTACGGATATCTGTTTTTTTGTTTGAGATAGGATGGATTTTGTGAAATCACGTTTTGCCCCCCCTCCCCCCCCTTGGGGGGCGAATTTTGTAAAATCGCTTCTTAGTGGATGCCTACGTCATAGAAAGAACATTGTCACAAAATTTCATGCTTCTAGGTCCAGGGGTTTGGTCTGGGCGCTGATAGATCACCCCCTCACTCACTCACTCAGGAAGTGTTCTTATATATATATAGATTAAAGCAACTAATTTCATTTTGTCAATTGACTCTTTTTATTACATATAAAGAAAAGAAAACGCCATATTCTGCATTATAAATATATTCTGCAAGATAACTGCTTAAATTTAGGACATAAAAGTTATTCTTTGATGAGCATTACTAGAGCGAAACACCTGATGACATCCCTGGTTTCGTTCAGTTATAGTAGTTAGTGAGAAATTAAACAGGTTGCGATAAGTGATAGTAAGACTGAACAAAATGATGATTTATGACCTTAAATGTCTTATTTTGACATCAAAAGCGATGTTTACACAAATGTTTTATGAGACTATCTCTTTCATGAGACAATTCTGCATATTTACTTAAAATAGAATGTACAATAGAATAATCTTAGCACACTTCCAATGTGCATATTCTCACACTCTCTTAAAAGGAAGCAGGATTTTATTAGATAGAATGCACATATTAAATAATAAATTATAATTAATCCTTAATAATTAATTTTTAGTCTACCTTATCTCTATAATAAATCACGATAATATTACAGCATAGAAATCGTAGAAGAGAGAGAAAGAGACGCTAAACTTTTACTGATTAAAATCATTTAAATATTAAAATTTCTTCACACACCATCAAAATAACTACAAGCTGTACCAGTTTCGAGAGGGCGTGGCCTTTCTTCTTCAGATGCAAAAAATACGCGGAGCCAAAAGCTAGACATTTATTACTTTTCACGAAAAATAAATATATATATATATTGTTTAAATTATTTAGCTATATCTATACAATATATACTTTCTTTTAAAATATTTAAAAATCATTACGTCTCGTAGTAAAATTATATTTTAATCACATTAAAACTGAGACAGATAATACATATTAAAAATATACACTTTAAAATATTAAAAACACAAAAACATAAATTTAAACGTTTCGAGCCTATTACAGGCTCCTCATTAGTATAAACATCAAGTGCAAATGATAAGATGAACAACAGACTTTATGTGAGTGCAACGTATTCATCAGGAACTGCGCATGCCTCATTAAGTGGAGAAAAATGTTGATTTGTGTACCAGCCCTCCAGGAAAATTCAAAAATAGTACAACATGCCATAGAAACTGACCATTTACCTGATTTTAACAATACTAAAATAATCGTATCTAATTGTTTAAATTATCACTCAAGAATTTTCCTGGAGGGCTGGTACACAAATCAACATTTTTCTCCACTTAATGAGGCATGCGCAGTTCCTGATGAATACGTTGTACTCACATAAAGTCTGTTGTTCATCTCATCATTTGCACTTGATGTTTATACTGATGAGGAGCCTGTAATAGGCTCGAAACGTTTAAATTTATGTTTTTGTGTTTTTAATATTTTAAAGTGTATATTTTTAATATGTATTATCTGTCTCAGTTTTAATGTGATTAAAATATAAATATACTTTCTTATATTTAAAAACTTTCTTATACTTTTTCTTATAACTTTCTTATATTTTTTCTTATATTTTTCGAAATTTATACAATATATACTTTCTCTTATTTTTAAGATCTAAAACAGTAATGTCCATCATGTATTTCAGAATAAAAGTAGCGGTATTTACTTTCTATTTTACTTTTTAATGCATATTGACTTCAAATGTATACTATATTTACCTATATTTTTTAAATAAGATAATAATTTAAATCTATTTATCTCTCAAACAGAGTTTAAAGAGTTGTAATTCTGTCGAGTGTCTTTTGGATTTCTTAAGCTCCATTCCCCAGTGTTTGCATAAAGAGTTAAACTGAAGTAGGGAAAAGAAATTGAAATTCTCTTTTATGATATATTTAAATCCCGCTGAAAGAAAGAAAATAAAAATTTAGATTTTCCAGAATGTTAAAAACGGATTAAAAATATGATGATGGTAGAATGATAGCGATAACAAATGATGTAAGATTTTGGCGTTTAAAAATATAATGTAGGATTTTGAAATGTTGACTTCTTAATTATTTGCTAAAAACACGTTAAAGTTACATCAGAATGCCACAAAAACATCAAGGGACGAACTTTGTTAAACAACTGTAGCTATTTAAATTTTCGTATGTTTTACAGAAATCCTTTAACACTATATCTTTTATATAAATAAAATCAGATTTTTGTCTGTAAATTTCTCAGAATCAAAGAAATTTCCGATATCTTCACATTTTACACATCGTGAAAACCAAAAATGACTACAGAAAATTTTCTGTATGTGTGTGCGTGGGGGGCGGGGTGTTGTGTCTGTATGTCTGTAACGCTATATTTGTCCAGATATCCCGTAATAACGGTTGTACGAAATTCAACAACACCTGGCAGGGATTTACGTCTGTACGCAACTTAAAATTATATATATCGAACATTTCAAAAATTTGATTTGATTTTGAGGTATGGGTAAAAAAAAAAAAAAAAAAAAAAGCTTGCGCATGCGTTATAAAGCTTTCGCCAATAAAACGCTTTGAATGAAAAGAAAAGCTGGCGTTATCTTTACGTTTTAGACATCATAGAGCCTCAAAATATTTTCATAATATTTTCTCTGTGTGCGCGAGAGAGACGGAGGAATATAGAATGTTTTTTATTCAACCGGGTATCACGTGAAAACGGCTGAACGGAACTTAGTGTCACTCTGCAGAGGTTTAAGTCTGTATCTAACTTAAAATTATATCCATCGAACATTTCAAAATTTTAATTGGATTTAAAAAAATAAGTCACCCCCCCCCCAAAAAAAAAAAAAAAGAAAAAAAAAAAGAAAGAAAATTACAATTAAGTGTTTAGATTTGTTAAAATAACTATATTTATAAAAAAAACTGGACTTTTTATGTATTTATTGTTATTATTATTTGTAAACTCTGCAGTCTTTTACGCAGATACCTTTCCTTATACTTGAAAATTCTAGTTAAAATTTATATTTCCTATTAAAAGTTGCATTGTACTGTATATAATACATATTTTACCGCAAGCAATGGTGATTACATG